>CM022944.1:67265978-67700978 GCA_012931725.1 Litsea cubeba
TCCCAATTATGTGTATTTTGACTTATTTCCTTAGATCACCAACTTTCATTTTGGCCAACTTGATTTGTGATCAGAAATCGCGTTTTTCGAGAAAAAGGGCAAAACTGACATTTCACACAAAACCTGTACCCAAATTTCGAAATTCCAGAATTTGTCAAAATATACTTTTGGAAAGTAGAAATTTCGCCGATCATTTTTGTCTTTTTCGTTTTTCGTTCGGGGCCCGCAAGTGCCATTTCTAGCCTTGTGAAGATCGGGGCCCACAATGACTTGTCTCTTAAGAAGGGATCTCTTCTCTCCTTCATTCCATTCCAGCAACTCTCTTTGCTAGGGCTTTTCCTCTCTCTCTCTTCTCACTCTCTCTCATCTGGAACTCTCACTTGGTGAGGTGCTCTTGGAGGATTGATCTCCTCAAACTCTTCCTCCCTCTTCAAGCTTCCCAAAGATATCTTCTTGAGGAGTTTGAGCTAAGAGAAGCCCTTATTCAAGCCTCTCTTCCTTGTTTGGGTTCCTCAAGGTTAGCATTGGTTTCCTAACTCAAGATCCTTGTTTTCCTCTCCATTTGGAGTGTTTTAATCCCATTTGCTAAGGTTTTCATTGAGGATTCACAAATGTTGACTTTTTAGGGTTTCTTGGGAAAATTTTTGGGGTTTTTGTAGATTTGGAGCTTGAAGCTCTAAGGCTTGGTTTAAGGAGTGATTTTGATCATACCTTGGCTAGAGGCAAGTATATTCCAACATTAATGTGATGCTTTCCCTCATTTGGTTCTATTTCATGAATCTCCCTTTTGTGTTAATCTTCTTTAGTTTATGGTTTATTTTGATTTAATGGACCATTGTAATAGCTACCTTAATTATGTTATTGCTCTACTATGCATTGGAAGTTTGTTCTCTTTATGGCTTCTTGGAGAGTTGTTTCATTTGTTCAAGTGGGTGTTCAAAGAAAAGGGAAAAGGACTTGAATTCTTTTAAAAAGTGTTGAGTTTTTGTTAATTAGATGATATGGATGATGGTTTAATGATTTGTGGAGGTTGAGAAGAGGCCCAAGATGTTGTAGAATTGTGTATGGAAGAAAGGATTGAAAGGGAATGGAAATGAGCAAGAAAGGAGGAAGAAAAACAAAAAAAAAAGTGATTTCTGCACTCGGGCTGGACTGGGCAGGCCCAGTCCGCTCGAGCGACCCACTGGGTCGCTCGAGCGGACCAGGCACTGTCTGGGTCCGCTCGAGCGACCCTTGGGCGCTCGAGCGACCCAGCTTCTGTCGGGTCCGCTCGAGCGGACCTGGGTCCGCTCGAGCGAGCCCAGCTCAGTCTGGCTCCGGGTTTGGGGCCTGTTTCAGGGGCCAGTTTTGGGCCTGTTTTTCAGGGCTCCTTTTGGGCCGTTTTAAGGTCAGTTCTTGGACCATTTTGAGACATGATTGATGGGCTATTTCAAGACCCTGATATTGGACGGTTTTATGGCCTGAATCCTGGGCTACTTTAAGGACTGAATTTGGCCTGATTAGTGGACTGTTTGAGCTTGGGGAAGGACAGTTGTGGGCCTGATTAAGAAGGGATTTAAACCTACACTTTTAAGGACTTATTCTATATAATTTCAAGTCCACTTCGGGCCTATGTCCAAGCTCAATTCAGCCCCAGACTCTCTCCTATAAGTGAAGCCCATTCAACCTTTTACAAGCCTAGAATTCATGGTGAGAAGTGTCTTGGACTATGCCCAATACCACTTGAAAAACCCTCAAGTCTAGATGTACACTTAATCCCTTATGATTGTCAATGATCTTCGGTGGCACCAAATCACTCTCTTTTAATGACAACAAAGGGGTCAAATGTATATCGAGACTACCCGCTTAGTCGACCGAACCATCATACATTCTTTTGTGTAAAAAGACTTTTGTTTTGGGTTCTTTCTCCAATTCTTTTAATGTTTTGAAGTGGGTTACCCCCATATTTAGAAATGATGAAACTACTCACCTGTTTTGCTTGGCTTTGCCCATATGCATTTGTTTGGAGTAGTTCTCTACCGACTTTGGAAATGTATCTTATAAATAGAATTGCATTTCTTCGAGGTTTCGAATTTTCACTAAAATGGCACCACTAGGCTTAGGTCACCTTGTCGGACTGATCATCCGGCTTGGGGTCTTTATTTTGTTTGCCAGCTGCAGTTTGGATTCTGTCTGTACCGACCATGGCAACGGTAATTATCCGGTCCCACGAGTAGTGGCTACGGTTCTGTCTGATAACGACTATGTCGTTCCGGTCCCACGATTAGTGGCTACGGTTTGTCTGCTCCGGTTACTTCGGTAACAAGAGAATATAGCTTTATGTGGGTTGCCAATGTTTTTATGCATTGATGTTCATCTCATGGCATTTATTTATGTTACTCATCATGACATTGGATTTCTAAACCATTGAGATGTATCTTCTATCTTCACTTTGACATTGTTATTAATCGTGATTTAATTGTAGCTCTTACTTATCATGTTTTATTTCGCTCTCATCTTATTATTGTTGTAATTGCTCGCCAGACCGTCGTGTCTGACTCTCTTTTGTTTGGTGTCAGATGTCGAGCCCCTCGCGGTTGAGGCACACTTCGAGGCGGAACCTATAGTTCCAGTGGAGGGCGAGTGGCGGCCCGATGACGTCGTTTAGACGTCGGGTTGCCTTGGAGCGGCGATCACATTCTGGGGATTTCATGCTATACATTTTGGGTTTTTGTCATGGCCATTGATGGCTTATTTTCTTTTGGGGGAAAATTTGTAATTAATGATTAACTTTACTTTTGTATCAACGTTAAACTAACTTTAGGGCCTACAGTAAATGTTTCTCTTTTGATGCTAGTCTCTTGCGTTCTCATTTTTATACCCGTTTGAGAGACTTTTATGTTTGCTACAATGCTTCCGCGTAATTCATTTGTATGAAAGTGATTCTTATATATCACTATTGGATCGGATTCCGTGAATCCTTACCGCGGAAACCTGTGGGAAACTAGCGCGTGCGGGCGGAATTTTCCGGCCCGTCGCGCCGCGTCCCCGGATTAAGGCCTCGTTTAGCGGGACCTCGGTCCGGGGGCGTGACAGTTGTTGAATGCCACCACGTGGTTGGAAGTCGGATTTCAATCCTTCAAACTTCAATCGGCGACTGGAGGGATCCGTTCATTGATTACATTAATTTCGGAATCCTACCTGAAGATCCAAAAGAACGGGTAAGCATCCAAAGGCGAAACCCAAGCTTTCATTTGGATGTTCCTTCAAAAATCCTTTATAGGAAATCCTTCAATGGAGTACTTCTACGCTGCTTATCACAACAAGAGGCTAAAGAAACACTCAAAGAAGTTCATGCTGGTCTTTGTGGAGCTCATCAGGCTGGTCCCAAGCTCTATGACCAGATAAAAAGGTTAGGATATTACTGGCCTACCATGGTAGCTGACGCAATGCAATGTGCTAAGCGCTGCCAACAATGCCAACTTCATAGAGATTACATTCACATGCCTCCAGAATGGCTACATCCTACAGTGATTTCATGGCCTTTCGAAGCGTGGGGTATGGACATCATAGATCCTATTTCTCCCCCTTCGAGCAAAGGTCATCGCTTCATCTTCGCCGCTACGGATTATTTCTCCAAGTGGTTAGAAGCATTTGCATTCAACGAAATGAAGACCTCATCAGTCCTTCAGTTCCTGCACACCAGCATCATTTGTCGTTTCGGCATACTCAAAAGATTCGTCCATGACAATGGACCATAATTCCGGGATCATCGACTCTACATATTCTGCGAAAAATACAAAATCCAAAGCTGTCCTTCGACTCCATACAATCCGGCAGCAAACGGATTAGCAGAAGCTTTCAACAAGGCACTCTGCAAAATCCTCAAAAAATGGTCTCTAGCCACAAAAGAGACTGGAGCGACAAACTGTCAGTAGCTTTGTGGGCCTATCGAACCACCGTTCGAGGACCAACCCATAGCACACCATTCTCCTTGGTCTATGGATGCGAAGCTGTCGTGCCCTTGGAAGTACAAATTCCTTCCATGAGGGTATCCTTGCAAAATGACATGACTCAAGAAAGCAATGTCAAATTGCGACTCCATGAGCGGGACAATCTCGATGAGAGACGGCTCGAAGCTCAACAAAGCATTGAACTTTACCAAGCACGCATGGCAGGATCTTTCGACAAAAAGGTCGGCAACGCGCCTACAAAAAGGGTGACTTGGTTCTTGCGGTAAAAAGACCAATGGTCTTCGCTCACAAGTCCAAAGGAAAATTTGAGCCAAAATGGGAGGGACCCTACGTCATCGACAAGGTTTTCTCCAACGGCGCATACGCACTCCTAAACATGGAAGGTGACAGATGTATGCTGCCCATCAATGGCAAGTTCTTAAAGCGGTACTACCCTTGAAGACTTACCCAACTGGGTAAGAGCAATGCCCATACGGCCAAAACCGGTTTCCAGGTACACGCTCGCTAAACCCACCTTTTTTAGAATTTTCATGTCAAATGTTGAAATTTCTAGAAATTTAAACAATGCTTACTTTCATCGTTTCATTGTTCAAAAACCCAAGTTTAGGAACCTTTCCCTAACTTGACCAAAATTTTCAACCCTTGAACTCAAAATTCATGGTTTGAAATAAAATCCGGATTCAGGGATTTCCACCCTAGTCCACCCTACCTTTTACCGCCTAGATGGTTTTAGGTCAAAACTTATGACCCTCGTGTCTTTAAACAAAAAAAAATGGTTTTTCAAAAAGCCGCGGGGAAGCGACGCTTAGTCAACACTCGCACAAATTGGAAGCATGCGAACCACGTTTGACATTTCCAAAATCGCAGGGAAGCGACATTTTGTCGATACTTGCAAAATCCAAAACCATGGAGATGAAAATTTCAATTGATATCCACAACCCAAATTTCAAAGGTTCGAAAAAAATCTAAAGAAAAAAAAAACCATGGAGACGCAACATTTCAGTTGATATCCATAACCCAAAGGTTCGAGAAAACCACAAATTTCAAAAAAATCGTGGGGAAACGACATCAAGTCAGTACCCGCAAAATCAAAATTTTTGAAAAGCAAGGATGTGACATTCCTTCGATACTTGCACCCAAATCCGGGAGGATGCGACATTCCATCGATACTCGCAACCGAATGAGCAAGGATGTGATATTCCATCGATACTTGCAAGAACAATCAGCAGGGAGTCGACTTTTAGTCGATACTTGCATTTTTGAAAACCAAACCGGCTATAAATGCACAAAACGGCTATAAATGCCACAAAACGGCTATAGATGCCACCAAAACAAACGGCTATCAATGCCACAAAACAAAAGTGGCTATCAATTACACAAAACAAAACCGGCTATCAATGCCACAAAATGAAAAAATTTGGCTTTCAAAAAACCCGGCTATAGATGCCACCAAAACCGGCTATCAATGCCACAAAATCGGCTTCCATGCCACAAACAAAATCTGGCTCCCATGCCAAAACAATCATTTGACAAAAGATTTTCACAAAATGACAAGCTTTTGATCAAAATCCCATTTAGCAATTACTTTTATCACAAAAAGATTTAAGTGAGCGTAGGGAAAAAAAAAAGCATCTCATTTAGCAATTACTTTTATCACAAAAAGATTTAAGTGAGCATAGGGAAAACAAAAAAAAAGTACCAAAAAATACATGTGGTACCAAAAAAAAGAGAAAGTTTTCACAAGCACTACAAAAAAAAGTGCCAAAAAATACATGTGGTACCAAAAAAAAAAGAAAGTGTTCACAAGCACTACAAAAAAAAGGACCAAAAAATGGTCTCCAGCCAAGAGTTCAGCTCTTCAAGCAAACTTTTGGCCTCAGCCGTCAGGGATTCCAAGGCACGCTTCTTCAGGAACTTGCCATGAGATGTTGGAGAATGCTGCAATCCTTCTTTCACACTGGGAAGCTTATCCCGAGCAGTTCGCCATTATTTGTTCTCTTGAGACTTCCTTTCAAGAACTTGATCGGCATCTACAACCCGGCGAATCAGAGCACTCTCCCTGTCGCGAGCCTTTGTTATTGCAGCCCACTTAGCAGCGACTTGTGCCTGCAGATGCTCAAGACGTTTCCTAGCCTCATCGACCTCCCTATCAAGGATGTTAAGGTCATGTGTCAGCCCAATGATGTTTAGCTCTTCTAAGTTCTTCTCTCGGACTATCTGCTTCCTGCTTTGTGTAGCCTCATCCAGGTTAGACTGAGCCTTATCAGCAGGGTCCAGGAACATCTCCTTGAAGAACTGGTCATCAGCCAAACCCATGGCCTCAAACCATTTGTCACCCAGCTTAATGATCCTATCAACGATCGCCCTGGCACCTGTGACATCCAGACCAGTCTCTTCAGCATCACTGAGAATCTCCAGCACATGCTGGATCATGCCAAATCCGGCATCTAAGTGCCCAGAAAGGAGAGTCTCAATCCAAGAGCTCAGAACCTGCACCATCACCTTCTTCGCAAAAAGAAGAGATGGCCCAACTGGAGATTCGCCCAACTCCGTTGGTCGGCTGCTCATGTCATCACCCGTTGGAAGAGTAACAAAAGAACTCTTTCCAATTGGAGCTACTCGGGAAGGAATCTCAGCACGAGGTATCTCCTCAATAGTGTCAGAACTGGTCCCAGGAGTCTCTACCTCTGGCATCCCTTGCTCTGGTTTTGAAGGAAGGGACGGACTCTCCTCTGTCACCTCAAAACCTGCCAAAGAAACACAAAAAGGTATGAATATGATCCTGTTTGAAAATCATTATTAGGGTTATTACTACAAAATACCTTCTTCGATGACTGGCGGAACACTCTCTTCCTCCATGAACTCATCGGAAGCATCATCAACATTTGCATCCATCGATGGTTCAAAGTCATCGGAATCCTGTGGCAAGTCAGCTGACAAGAAAAATGTTAGCAAACCAAGTCACAGACAAAGAAAAGAAAGCAAAAGAAGTTATACCAATTGGAGATTCTGGATTCACTCCAGAGTCCCTCGGTTCTTCTTCAGGTGCCCCGACAGGATCTGTCACCACCTCATCGGTTGGAACCTCAGGCATCGCCAAATCTTTCTCTGCTAAAAAAAAAAGAGGAGCAGCAGGAAGAGAAAACAAATCAAGACATGGAAAAATCCCATGAAAAGAAATGGAAAGAGAAAAAAGGAAGAATCATACCTTCACCGACGGTCTCTTCTTCTCGGCTTCTCTTCTCTGGAGGCTCGTCAGCATTCCCTGGCACCTCCTCATTGATAGTAAGAGGGACTTCCAAGTCAGGAGAGTCCTCATGCTGCCCCTTGCTGCGATGATGACTCCTCCTCCTCTTACTCTTGCGGGCTCGCTTCTTAGAAAAACCTACCCCGCTGTCAAAGTCAGGTCTTCCACTTGACTCCTCACTGGATGGTCTACCCTTATCAGTAGACTCCATGAAAGCTTGCCTCTGTGCCGCTTACATCCAAGCATCAAGTTCGGCTTCCTCCTGTTCTAGCGGTTCTAATGCCTCATCAGGTATTTCTCGAACAGCTTCAGAACCAATGACGCCCTGGTCACCGAGAAAGCCTATCTTGTGCTTCTCTCCATAAAGGAAGGCCCAAACTTCCTCTCGCCCGACGCCATCCAACTTTCCAAGGCCCTTTCTAGATGCTAGCTTCACATCAAGCTCCTTCTTGGAAAGCCCCCGATATGCCTAAAAGCTCTCCGCGAACCACTTCGCAAAGCCGGCACTCCGGGAAGTCGACGGCACAGGATAAGAGATCATGGCTATAGTGTCTTCAGCACTATAGAAAGCCCATGCATCTCTCCCGTCCTATAAACCTCCAAAGCGCTTTACCATGCTTAAAGGCGCTCCAACAATGCCTTGAGAAAGGCCCAACTGCAAAGCAAAGCGAGAGGGTACATACGGCTGGATGTCGACGAAAAGATGTATGCGGTACACCATCATGCCGACACGTATGCTGAAAAGCCACTCCTTCTCTGCGTTCGTCAAGGAGTAATGCCTTTCCGACCCTCCCTGTAGAGTCTCGGGAGGGACCAAAATCAAAAGCCTTCTTCCGCAACTCCGGAGAAAGCTTCACTAAAGACTGCCCCATCTCGACGTCCCTGAACCGTCGGATCCTCATGCGGGTAAACAAAAGTGATTCGAACACGGCTTTACCCTTAACCAGCCGAATCATCAGAGGATCATCATCCTGTGCAGCACCTAACCGGTGGAAGCCAGGACAGTGGTACACGTACCACGAATAAAAGATGTGGGCTGAAAATACCCTGTTCATGGGGAGCCCAAGCCGAACCAAAAAAGCAGCAGCCTGCAGTTCGGTACACAGGTAGGAGTAAAGAGCTGGCACCAAAGCAAGCTGCTCTCCAAACGCCATCTGACAAGCCAGAAAAGTACAATGCGGCCTGATGTGCGTTCCATCTCCTCCAGCAAAAATAGCCTCACCAAGCCAATAAGTGAGGTAAACAACGAGATCTCTCCGCAGTGCAATGTCAGGACATATGACGTTTGTACTCGCACATAAATCTCTCAACTCTTCTTGCATAGCCAGGATCTTCTTCGAACTTGGATCCTGAGCCCTGGCTTCCTGGGTCACACTATCAGAAGACTCCCTGCTATCAAAAAAGTTAGGGAACGAAGAGCTAGAACTCTTCCAACTGCTGGATTTAACTTTCAAACCCTCCTTCTCCTTAAAAAAATCATAGAAGGAGACGAGCTGGAAATACAGAAGCCTGAACTCCTCAGACTGCTCCTCAAGGACGCTGTCAATCGGCATAAACTCCTCATAGAGTTTGCTAAGGATGGGCAATCCAGTAATGGCGCTCAGCTCCTTTAAAGAGAAACCAATCTCACCATTCGTCACAAAGAAGGTATTGGTTTGTGGGAGGAATGACTCCAGCATAGCCATGAAGGCCTCGTTGGAAAAGATCACGGTCTCCCTAAAGGCGCGGACGGCATCAAAATCCCGGCTTCCTTCAAAACGGTGCCACCAATCAGCAGGACGTGATCAGTCCACGACTTCCACTCGGAGTCAGCATTGAAACGGCCACGAAGTCGAAATGGATTTATCGAATTGCTGCCGTCACCGTTGAAAATACCAAGGCCCACCGGTCTCAAATCGACCGACGGATAATCAGAGCCCTGGTAGCCGCTGGATGGCATCAACAGGTCCATGTCAGCAGGCGACCTCTCTGTATATCCAGGAGAACCGCCAACAAAAACCCCGGTCTTGATTACATTTGTCCTTCTCACCCAGCTTGGAGGATCTTCCCTCTTAGAGCACGTGGGGGCAAGGCTCATGATCGAGACGGTGCGATCAAATGTCGACCGGGTAGCAACAGTCTTCTTCTCACCATCTGCTGTGAAAGAAAACTGAAAACATCTCCTCTGGTATGTCATGTCATCAGGGATGGTATCACCAAAGAAGAAGGTAGGCTTGGGTAAAACACTCTGATCTTCCATCACCCATGGACGACTGCTTACCATGATCTTATAGAATTCCTCCCCCTTGAGAGCAATCAGTCGCTACCTCATCTCATCTCTATTGAGGGAGTCACACTTTTACAGATTTCTCTCAACATATGGGACCTTCTCAAAGGCCTGCTGAACGGCAGAATTAGAAGATCTAGCAGATCGACGAGGTACACTTGTAGCAGGCTCTTTACCCTTGTTCGTTCTGGAAGAACCACCTGCAAAGGATGGAAAAGAAAAAGATCAAACATCCAAATGACAGAATCTCGCTAAAAAAAAATATAAAATATGGCGAAATTTTGACATGATGCCGGTGCAATTCCGAAGAAAAGGAACTATCCCAAAAGAAATAGAAAGCTTGAAGATGGGCTCAACATTGTTGTGAGCTCCAAAACTCCAGACTTTCGAAACCTCAGAGTCTCCGCAAAATCAGGAAGGGCTCAACATCGCTGCGAGTTCTAAATTCCTAAATTTGCGAAAACTTTCAGGTATGCTATCACATCATGCTACAATTCAATTTACAAAAAAATATACATGCATGAACATCTTGGTTTGCAAAAAAAAAATGCATTATCATGATGAGCAAAAAAAAAAAGAAGAAAAGAAACTTTCTTTAAAAAAAAAGGACAAAGGATAAAAAAAGAGAACGAAAAAAAAAGAAGAAAAGAAACTTTCTCAAAAAAAAAGAGAGAAAGAAAACAAAAAAAACAGAGAGAGAAATAAAAGGGGCTGGCCCACGGGCCACGTGGCCGGACGGCCAGATCCATACGGATTTGTCCGTATGGCCCACAAAAAAAAAACAACACATGCAAAAAAAAAAAAAAGAAAGCAAAAAAAAAACGTGTGAAAAAAAAAGAAGCAAACACATGGAAAAGAAAAAAAAAGAAAAGAAAAAAAAGAAAAAAAAAAGAAAGACCTTTTTTTTCCTACAATGGGGTTTTCTAGAAAAAGGGAACTTACTTGAAGCCATTGATGGAGAAGAAGAAGAAAAGTCTGGAATATCTTGAAGAAGAAAAGCTCTTGGTCTTGAAGCCCTCTTAGGATTGTTACAAAAGAAAGCAATAAGAGCAAGAGATCCAACCTCCTCCTTGCTTTTATAGAAGAGAGCAAACCAAAGAAGGAAAGAAGAAAGAGGTAAGTGTTACTAATTAGTAACCGTACCAATAGAAAGAAATTAGAAAATTCTTTCTCAAAAGAAAGATATCTTGAGGGATTCTCTCCCAAAAAGAAATCAATGAGAGATTTTCTCCCAAAAAGATAGGATCAATGAAAGATTCTTTCCCAAAGGAAGATATCTTGAGATATTCTCTCCCAAAATAAAGGGAACATGAGAGATTATCTCCAAGTAAAGATATTCTTAGATATTCTCTATCCAAAGGAGATATTTTTGGATATTCTTTACAAAAATGACACCATATGAGATCTAAGCCATTTCAAAAGCTTAAGGTCTCATGGGTCAGCCCATATGAGCCAGGTTTGACCACCTAGGCACTAAAAAAAAAAAATTTTGGGCTTTTAGTCAAAGAGAAATCCGTCTTACCAAGAGCATACAAAATGGTTCCATGCCTCTTTTGAGTTGATTGGACCATACAAAAGAGAATTCCAAGCCCCATGAGCTTCCAAAAGTCAAACCATCCAGCCTCAACTACCAAATTGAGCCAAAATCTTGAAATTGACATTCCGCAAAAATCCAAACCAGATCCTGGTCCCCTAACTTGCCACATACAGCTTGTTAGGTCACTAGACCAAAACGAAAAACCAAAACCCGATCCCCTAACTCGCCACATACAGCCTGTTAGGTCACAAGATCAAAACCAAAATTGATCCCCCAACATTCCACATACAGCTTGTTGGGTCACACGGTCAAAACCAAATCCGACCCCCTAACCTGCCACATACAGCCTGTTAGGTCACAAGGTCAAAACCCAAATCCACATCCCTGATGTCATCTTTAAAACTTTACCTCGAGATGGTACGTGATCCCTTTCACTACCATAAAACTCCCTTGGAAGCTCAAAAGGCTATAAATACCAACAATAAAGACTGCTCAAAGACTCTTGGTCAAGTCACAAGCTCTCCTTCACAAATCTCTTCGAGGCACATCGACTACAAAAGTTAAGCCACTCGTCGCTGCACCTCAAGGGGGCATTTGTTGACATCAAAAATGTCACTTTGCCTCTTCGAGATCCAAAAAGCTACATGAAGTCGCAACCTGTCGTAAATAGGCAATGCTACTTCCAAAAAATCAAATCTTGTTAGAATCAAACAAAAACTGCAAGATCCTTCAAGACAGCCAAAAGAGGAGTACACAAGAAGTTTCGGGCCATTTCAAAATTATTTGACCTAACTTCGGTTCTCCGGCAGCTGAAAATGAGCTCTCGGCGGCGAAAGCACCGGAGACACCAAATCTTCGATCAGAGCCGATGGATGGTCTCAAAATACATCCAAAAGGCTCCACGTCAAGCTCCGAGTCAAACCGACAATGTTTGACCCTACATCAACCCTCGAACAGCTAAATCAAGCCTCTCAGCTGCGAGAACCAATGAGGCCATCACTCTTCAGATAGAGCACATGGACGGCTTCAAAATGCTTACAAAGGGCTACACGTCAAATTTCAGGTCATTTCGACAACATTTTGACCATACTTTGACACTCGGAAGCCAAATCAGGCCTCTCGGCGGTGAAGCTCCCCGGGACCATGGTTTATAAGACAGAGCCTATGGATCATTTTAAAATAACTCCAATAGGTTCCCTCTCAAATTTCAAGTCAATCAGACATCGGTTGACCGCACATCAAGCCGCGACATCTTCATCGCGATAAAAGCAATTCTACTGGTGATAGGGCCCCAAACGGCTTCAAAACTCAAACAAAAGCCTATAGTTGGTCTTATTTATTACTCAGGAGGCTTCACACCAAATTTCAGGTCATTCCGACATCATTTGGCCCAGTTTCAGCTTCTGACGGAAAATCGGCAGCTCTACGCGACAAAGTCTTCGGCTTTCTCAGAAAATTAGAAACTTTGCAAAACAAAATGCAAGGATTCTCATCAGGTTTTCTACAGGGAAATCAGGCCAATAAATGATAAAAAATGTCAAGGAAAAATACAGAAGAAAAAAGAATCAAAAGACAGCAAAAACGGACATAAAACGGGACAAAAGGGAGGAAAACCCCCCCAGGGTCGCCTATGAGCCTGAGCCCGGGATCGCCGGGAGGGCCCCGGAAACTCCATTTTTCGCCATTTCTTCGCAATTCGAAGCATCCGACTCCTCTGATATTCCAAAATTCATACTTTTGAGACACCAAATCCTCTGACATCCGTCAAAAACCCGGGTCAATCATCAAGAGTATCGAAATCAACATTGATCGCCAACCGGTCAACCAAAAAAGTGTGCTTTGTACCTGACCGATCGAGAAATCGACAGGACAGATGGCACCGACCCGCTGTTGGTAACCAATACCTGAAGTTACGTGGTTATCAGATGTCGATCTACATGAAGATCTATCGTTGATCATTGCCAGAAGAATCCTAAAAGACGCGGCAAGGCCCGCGACTCTTCAACTGCTCGGCGACCACTTAATGCGATTAATTGACTAGCTTTATTGCAGTCATTAATCCATTTCTTTGGACGGCCCAATCAGAAGCAAGCATTCGGAAGTTACAAGTCAAGAGATTCATGGCATTGAACCCATGAAACTCCTCCCATCATGGCGATTAAAGGCGATTAAAAGCCCTCAATCTCCTCCAGCCAATCAGAAGCCAAGAAAAAGGAGTTTCAAAATAAAGAAATCGCTGAGTGTTAGCTTGGCGTTTATAGCCGATTTACAATTCTTATCAATAATGAAAGACAAGAGTTATGATTTTTGTCTCTTTTAAAAAAAATACAAACTACAATGAAAAGCAAGAAAAGAAGGATCTAACTTCTCAGGAGATTGTGGAGGACCCGTTCAGATTGACGGTCGCAAGCCATATGTGGACTTTGCCATCATCCATGCAGATGAGAACAAAGGATGCTATTGATTCGCTTGGCTTGGCTATAACCTCAGGTTTTTAGAGGACAAAGACCAAAAGGAGGTCCTATGTCCAATAAAAAGCCAAGTTGATGGGCTAAAAAGCCAATTCTAAGCCATTGAAGGCAGAAGGAGAAGGCAAGGACCTGTCATCTGTCCTGTTGATTTCTCGATCGGTCGGGTAGAAAGCACGCTTTTTTGGTTGACCGGTTGGCGATCAATGTTGATTTCGATACTCTTGATGATTGACCCATGTTTTTTACGGATGTCAGAGGATTTGGTGTCGCAAAAGTATGAAATTTGGAAAATACCAGAGGTCGGACGCTTCGAATCGCGAAAAAACGGCGAAAAACGGAGTTTTAGGGGCCCTCCCGGCGATCCCGGGCTCCAGGGTGGCCGGCGACCCTGGCCCAGGGTCGCATTGGAATTCTCTAGTGCCCCTAAGAGTGTTAGTTTTCTGTTGGATTGCAAGACGCTATAGTATCCTAACAATTGACAATCTTAGAAGGAGAAATATCACTCTAGTAAAATGGTTGTCTGATGTGCTTAATAGATGAGGAACCAGTGCATCATCTTCTAATTCATTGTAGTTTTGCCCATAGAGTCTGGACAGCCATTCTTATGATGTTTGATATGCAATGGGTGATGTCAATATATGTTGCGGAGTTTCTCTTTCATTAGAGGTCGGGTTCCAAGTCGATTCATGGCAAATTCTTTGAAAGCTAATGTTGTATGCAACGTTTTGGAGGGTATGGTTGGAGAGGAATAATATAGTATTTCATAATAAAGTCGTTCAGTGGTGAAGATTGTTGAGTCTATTGTTTGGTCTGTGTCTAAGTGGGTGCGCAAGAAAGAGTTTAATGGTGTTGATTTATTTGATCTTAACAGGTCTTGGACAACTATTTTAATGTGGGGGTCAAACTACTATGCAATTGAAGAGAGTTTCATGGATGTCCTCCTATGGGATTCCTAAAACTTAATCTTGATGGTAGCTTCATTAAATCTATAAGTAGAAGGTGGAATAGGAGGTGTTATTCGAGATTGGTCTGGAAACATTGTTAAAAGCGAATGCTCAAATGCTAATGAAGCTGAAGTCTTTGCTCTTTTGATTGGTTGTCGTGAGTTGCACTATTGGAAGGTCTTAATGCTATCATTGAAGGCGGTTCTTTTTCTAGAATTCAATGGGGGTCAGGACAGGCTCCTTTTTCCTGGCATCAGGCGGACTTGGCCGTGGAGGTTTAGGATATTTCAAGTTTGTTGGATGCTATTTTTCATCATGTTCTTAAGGAGTAAGATTTTGAGGCTAATAAATTGGCAAAGGAGGAATTTTTCTGTGTGCACGCGCATGTGTGTATGGGAAATATTTATGCACATCTATGAGTGACAACATAGTGGGGCCGACTTTATGATCTATTTGAACCATCTACACACATAAGACCCTCTGAATTACACTGGATTCATCAAGTTCTCACCTATTTGAATGGATTGGACCGCTGGATTGAGAGTTGAACCTTTTTTTTTTAATATAAAGTCATTAAATTTATAAGCTACGGAAGTAGGAGTTAGTGGCATGGGATTGACCCCCCAAACTAGATATAAGAGCCCATTCAAGAAGTCTCTTTCCATCCCCCCACCTCCCATGATCAGTGGGGCCCTAGGTAGGCCCATCAAGTTTGTCCTTTACCATATGATGAGGGATGGATGCACATGAATGTCCCCCGATATATATAGGAGTAATCAAGTGCGATGAATTTTTTGTGTGATGAGGCGTCCCGCGCTTATTTTTTTCATCGAGTCCCATTTACAAAATGAGGAACGAGGAATTAAAAAAAGGAGGGCTTTTGGTTTTCTCTCTCCTCCCATCTGTTTCTCTCTCTCCCAAATCCTATATATAGGAGTGATCAAGTGAGATGAGTTTTTTGTGTGATGAGGAGTCCCCCGCCTATTTTTTCCGTTAAGTACCATTTACAAGATGAGGAATGGGGAATTAAAAAAAGGAGGGCTTTTGGTTTTCTCTCTCCTCCCATCTATTCATCTCTCTCCCAAGTCCCAACTCACCAAAAACCCCACTGTCTCCTCCTCTCTTCATCTCTCTCTCTCTCTCTCTCTCTCTCTCTCTCTCTCTCTCTCTCTCTCTCTCTCTCTCTCTCTCTCTCAACCCAACTCAACTAATCCCTTCTAAAAAAACTCAAGGGATCCAAACCCACCCAAATCGCCACCACCACCGCCCACCGCACACGTCCATCTCTCCTCCTTTGTCTCTCTCCGGTGACTCTCCTAGAGCTACAAAATAGAAAAAGAGAAAGGGAAAGGGTAAGTGATTGAACAAGGAAGAAAAAGTGAGAGAAGAGGAAGAGGAGAAGAAACAACTTGACTCAGGTAAGAGCTTCTTTCTCCTTTTTCTGCTTATATGGACTTTCTTTGGATTAAATGGGCATTAATGTATCTCTCTGTGACATTAGTTTGGGGTTTTTTCATTAATGGTATGAGGTTGGTATTTTTTTCCTGATTACCTTTTATGTGGATTACATGAAGTTTCATCTCTCTCCTGCTTCCTTTTGGGACTTTTCATTGATTATGTGTGGGGATATTTTCAAACTAATTGGAGTCCCGGCCAGATGCTCCATCTCGGGCTCTCGCACCAGTTAGTCCATCTCGGTAAGGCTCGATCTCAGCCTCCACCAACTCGGCCAGGTGCACCCACCTCGGTCCATGCCTCTATCTCGGCCAGGTGCCCCCACCTCGGTCCACGCTTCCATCCCGGCCAGGCACTCCACCTCGACAGATTCCACTTCGGCCAAAGCATCCCACTTCGGTCAAGTGCTCCACCTCAGCACCCCTGCTGGGTCTCTAGCCAAGTTAAGGTCATTCCCAACCTCGGCCTCCCGACCCCGGCAACACACCCTGACCTCGGTCACAATGCCAAAGCTAGCCAAGGCCGGGGCTGACAGCTATCCTCCCATGAACTTTGAAGCACGCTACAGCACGTGCGACAAGACAAGGGCACCATCCATATCCATTGACAGCCCCCCATGCCGCCCATGCTTCCTGACAGATCGGCGTCCGCAGACGCCAGAGAAGGCTATGATGGGACCACGGCTCCCTAGTACCTCAGACAAGGTGGGCTATGACAAGACAGTCAACCACCTCCTTGCCTCCTCTCTTCTTCTATATAAACTGAGCAACAGTTCCAAAGCGGGGGGGGGGGGCATGTGTAAGACCCAGACCCGAGAGACCTCAATTAGAGTTAATTAAGTTGTGTTTTAGTTTTAGGTGTGTTTAGTGGTTTTTGGATTAGTTGGGGATTAGAATAGCTTTTATAATAGTTTTGGGGAATTTGGAGAGCCACTCTACTTGTGGGACCCTTTGGGGGTTCTTGTTACGGAATGTATGAGATTGGAGGTTTACCGATGATTTTCAAAAATTATGTTTTTAACCCCATTGGACTTATCTTGTTAATCCCTACAACTTTCATGTTGACATTGTTCCCATTCGAGAGCCCTAAACCTGACTTTTCACAAATTGAGGAAAAAATGGTCTTTTTACCCAAAATCTGGACACAGATTTCAATGTCACCAAAACGTGCAAAATATAAACTTTTTGGAAACTAAAAATTGCACGGATCAACTTTGTCTTCTTCGTCGAATTCGTTTGAAGCCCCGAAAACCATGTTTTGAGCCCGAGAAGTCTTTTAAGTTGTGGGCCCCATACCCACTTACTATATATAGAGAGAGCTTCTTCCTCATTTTCCCATTTCTTGTAAAAAACCCTAGAGGAGAAGAGAAATCCCAGCCCCAAGGGTTTTTCCCTTGTTCTTCTTGCTTCATTTTCATTAATCATCACTAGAACTCTTCCCAATCAAGAGATGGACCTTGCAATCTTATTCCCCACCTCAAGAGCTCTCTATTGGTACCATTTGTGAAAACATGCATCCCATTAGAGCTTCTTGTGAGCTCCCTCTACCTATTTGAGACACTTTTAGGCAAGTAATCCTTCTAGTCTTTTAGAATCTTGTTTGTTTAGCCCTAGGGAAGCTCCATTTCATTTATTGGAAGATTTCGCTTTGTTTTACTTGGATTTTGATATCCTAGGGTTTGGATTTGGGGGTTTTTGTGTAGATTTGGTACCTTACCTTGGAGAGGTGTTTAGAGCTCAATTTGATGTGCATTGGACCCAAGGCAAGTGGATGAATGGATTAATTTCATGTTTTACTTGCTATTGAAGATTTGAACTCTCATTCATTGCTTTCACCTAACTTGTCTCATGAGCCTTCATGATTTTTGGAAACATACATAATGTTAGACTACTCTCTATTAATAGTTCTCTTGGAAAACATGTGCTTTATTGTGTTGCTTTTAGATCATTTATGATCATTTATGGATTTTCATTTATGGAGATGTCTTGCATTGAATGAGGTGGAAGTGATGGAGAAATGAATGATTTATTGGAGTGGTTGTTAGAGGAGTTGATGATGAATTGAATGGGGTTGAAAGGAGGGTTCGAGACCCTCAATTGTATGTATAAAAGGATGCCTAAAGGAGGATGAAAGGAGGAGAAAAGGAAGGAACGAACTGTACTCATAAAAACAGTTTCTGGATAGTTCGCTCGAGCGACCATGACACATCGCTCGAACGAACCCATCACAGAACCTCGTTCGCCCGAGCGAACCTCCAGTTCGCTCGAGCGAACCCCAGACAGAGAGCTGTTCGCCCGAGTGAACCTCCCAATTCGCTCGAGTGAACTGTCTGTCTTGTGTGGGTCAATGCCTAAGGGTTTGAAACTTTTTTTTTAGGCTTGGGGAGGTATCGTATGGAGCCCCAATGCCATGTAAGGACTTGTAAGGCGTTATATGAAGTCCGGAAGAAGGACAAACCTCATCATGGAGATTCCATGAGGTTTTCTAGATTGATCAATGTGTATAAGGACCTGGAATGTCCCTAACTCTTAAAGAGTACCAAATTACATCATGACCGACATACGGGACCCTATTCACACTAATTCAATTCTAGGAACCTCAATGTTTAGCCTGTAAATGTATGAGAAACTATTTGTATTCGATTTTCAACCAAACTCCTATTTTGGGATTTCAACCCACATGATATGACTAGACTGTTCCAAGAGTACTAGAAGTGATGTGTTTAGCTTTTGCTAACCTGTATATGTCGACCTGAGATGAATATGTATTTGTGTCGATTGGCACCCCGTTCTTTTACTATGCATATGATTTGATTTATCGTATTTGACCTATGAGTCGGCACCACTGAGCTTGGACGACCTTGTCAGTTTGATCCACCGACTTAGGGCTCCTTCCCCTCCCGATAGTCAGCTGCAGTCTGGAACCCGTAAAGTTTTACCCGGTTCGCTACCGTGGTCCCACAGAGTATATATATATGTATATTATAGTATCTTATCGTTGTCCCTCCTCACCTTGTGTGACTGAGGTCAATGATCCTGTAGGGTATGTGCTCTCTTCACATTAGTGTGAGAGGATCTAGCTTTGTGTGGTTGCCACCTTGATAGTCCCGAATCCTTGTTACCTTACATGTTTTATTGCATATGTACTTTCTTTTAAATGATATATTATTCTTTTACGAAATTCATCATTTATATACAAGCTTTCTAACTCTTGCAAAATATCGTTGTTTTATTACTGCTATATCTCTTCACCCACCTACCAGACCGTCGTGTCTGATCCATTTATTTTGGTACTTAGGTCCCGAGCTTATTGCCATTGAGGAGGAGCCTGAGGAGGCAGTCGGTGAACCGCAGCGAGTGATTGAGTGGCAAGCCGACGATGTCATGTAGACATTCAGCCTTGCCTTGAGAACGACACATTTTGGGAACTTGTGATATCTTTATTTTAGGTTTTATTTGGTTGTATGGTCTTTGTTGACCGTTATTTTGAGGCATTAATCAACTGATCTTTTGTAAATACACTTAACTTTACTTTCGGGAAATATGCACATGATCATTGTTCATTCTGATATCTTGTCATGTTAATCATAAATCAGTCTTGTTTATGGGATGGAATAACATTATTATGATTTGCTACACGCTTCCGCAATCTTGAATATGTGTTTGATATGTTATGTGTGAGATGATGTGGAAAGATAATCCTCACCGCGGAACCCTGTGGGAAATTACGTGCACAGATAAATGTTCTTTTAATTCCGTGTGTGGTTTAGCCAAAGAGATGCACGTGGCGCGGTGTCACGCTCCGAAACCGGGCCCTGCAGTGAAACGATCCCGGGGTGCGAAATTTTGGGATAAATTTGAAACTTTTTGTTATAGCTCCCAAGATCCGCGTGAATGAGGATAATCACATTCCAACACCATCAGAGTATATTTTCGCGGAAGCTATACATGGTGTTACGACTCGGAATCCGTGGCCATCGGGTTCCGTGTCGCACGCAACCAATATCATAAAGCCATCAAATAATAAGACTGGCATAAATCATATATCAGAGCACACTGAGCTGGTAGTAACAAACTATTATTTCCCACATATTCAAGTTACAATTAACAGATGTCTTAATTACAAACCCAAGGAAAAAGGCTAACAAAGCCATACAACAATATATCCAACTAAAAGAATTACTACCCTCAATGTTAGATACGAACTCCGGTGCCAAACTTGACATCTAAATGATATCAACGGGCAGCCTCTCACGTCAGACCGGCGGTCCCGCCGCCTCCTCTGATCAAACACCTAGAAACAAAAAGAGCGGAAACTGGCACCAAACAAATAAGGGTCAGACACGACGGTCTGGCAAGCAAATAATCAAATAATATGAAACAAGAGAACATACATAAAACCTGGTGAAATCATCGTAACACTGATAAAGAAGCATAACCAATAATAACAATAAATCACGATAAACGATCGAAAGACCGAACATAAATCCAAGATAAATAAACGAACAGTCTCTAAAGCAATCAATGTCTCGAAAATATAACCCACCTAAGGCAAACATTTTAATAATTGGAAATAATTTAAACCTGAATAGGTAGGGACAATACAATAAAGATCGATATCGTAACATTAAGCAAATCACAAGCATATAAAAAGTATAAACTCGACAAGAATCATAAACTAAATTAATGTGCAGAATAAAACCTTGGCGACCACAAAATAGCCTAAATCATCCTATTACCGACGAGTAATAAGAGCAGACAGAGCGTAGCCACTGAACGTGGGTACTAAAAATAGGATCAGAACCGTAGCCATACAAATAGGACGGCAGATCAAAAGTATAAGAACCGTAGCCATACAAATGGGACCGGCAGATAGAACCTTGCAATGGTCGGTACAGACAGAATACAAGCTGCAGCTGGCGGACAAACTAAAGATCCCAAGCCGGGTGATCAGCCCGACAAGGTGACCTAAGCCTAGTGGTGCCTTTAGTTTTCAAACTCAAACCGATACAAATCTAACATAATACTAATCCCTTTGGCTCAGGGGCTCACACCACATAGCTCTGGCCCCGTCTTGCCTCGGGGTTTTGTTTTCGAAGTCATAGCCTCTTTGGCTCATGGGCTCGCACCACATAGCTCTGGCCCCGTCTTGCCTCGAGGTTTTTATTTTCAAATACTAGCCTTATCAAAACAATAGTCTCATCGAAAAAAATCCCGAATGTGACGAACATACTCCAATCTCTTTTCAAATCGAATCGGAGAAAACATACGAATATCCATCATAAACCGTTCAAATACACATCAAAGTGATTTGTATAAAATCATACGATCAACCCTTTCGAACATGGGAAGACACATGATTTTATAGCAAATCACCGATGCTATTTAAATTAGTTTACCAAAGAATACAAATACAAATACAAATACATTTCTAACTTGAAATGGAATGGATAGTGGAGAATGACTTAATGATTTACCAAGGAACCATCACAATGCACATTTAACCTTTAAACATTGATTAATAAAGAATGTGTTTGATGCCAATGAAAATCCAAAATGTTTAAATGATAAAGTGCGCATTGAGACACGAAAGGTTCCCGGATAATTTCACATACACTCATCCTCACATCATTCCCATTTCACAAATTTCCAAGCATCACAAACAATCCCAAATCTCATTAAAACAGGCCCATAGTTGGCCTTAAACCGAGCCCAAAACAGTCCTTAATAACAGTCCAAAAACTACTCTTAAATGGCTCACAAAACAAGTTTTCAAAACAGCCCAAAACCAATCTTGAGATGGCCCACAATACAAACCTTAAAACAGCCCAAAACCAAACTTGAATGGCCCACAAAACTGATTTTTAAAACATCCCAAAACTGAACCTTAACCAAGCCCACGAAACAGGTTTTCAATCAGTCCAATATCAGGCCCAAAGATGACCCAATATCAGATTTTAAAATGGCTCAAAACTATCTTGAATCAGGCCCAAAAAGTCCCTCAAAGTTCCCCTCAAACCAGGCCCTGAAAAGCGCCCAGAACTGGGCTGGGTCCGCTCGAGCGACCCAGGGTCCGCTCGAGCGGACCCCTTCCAGAACCTGGGTCGCTCGAGCGGCCCACTGGGTCGCTCGAGCGGCCCCAGTTCTGGCTGGGTCCGAATTGAGTGCAGATTTGCACTCTTCTTCATTTTTTTGATTTTTCTTTCTCCCTTCCTTTCTTACAACAATTCCCCCATGGAGTAGATCCTCAATGAACATATTTAACTCTTCAAATCATCAATCACCTTCCTAAATCAAATCCATTAAAACAAACACAATACTTTAAAGATCAAAGTCTTTCTCCTTGTTTGAACACAAACACTTAACATGAGGGAAGCAATTCTCAAGATGACCAAAGTGGAGATAACTTCAAATCCATTATAAAACAATATCATAAGTGAAATCACATACCACATTTCTCCATTCAAACAAAAGAAATCCATGAAACATAGGGAGATTAGAACATAGCATGATATGAAGCAAAATAAATGAAATCAACATATTAATTGGAAATCCACTTGCCTTAAGTCAAGAGGAGATGCAAAACACTCCATGAAAGTCCTCTAATGGCCTCAAGCTCCAAAATCATAAAACCCCCAAAATAGCTTAAGAAGGAACCCTAGAAATCAACCATTTTCCAAACTCCATGAAAACCCATTGCATGAATGACAAAACCCTTCAAAATGGTTTGGAAAACCAAGATTTGGAGAAAGAAATCCATTGCTCACCTTATAAAAGCTCAAACCAAGAAGAAATGCATGGAAAGGTGGCCTCTCCTAGCTCAAAATCCTTGAAAATAGGGTCTTTGGAAAGCCAAGAGGGAGGAGAAGGACTTTAGGAGATCATTCCTCCAAGAAAACTCCAAGAAATGAGAGTTTCAGAAGAGAGAGAGAGTGGCTGGATGAGAGGGAAAGAGCCAAGCTCCAAACCCTTGCTGGAAACGAAATGGAGGAGAAGAAGAGGGGTTCCCTTCTTATAAGATGGGTCTTGTGGGCCCCAATCTTCACAAGGCTGAAACTCACATTTGCGGGCCCCGAACGAAAACGACGAAGAAGACAAAAATGATCAGCGAAATATCTACTTTCCAAAAAGTATATTTTCCCCAAATTCTGAAATTTTCGAAATTCATGGACAGATTTAGTGAAAATGTCATTTTTGCCCATTTTCCTCGAAAAACGTGATTTCTGAGTATCAAATCAAAATGGCCAAAACATGAAAGTTGCTAAACTTCATCAAATGAGTCAAAATACGTCAAATCCAGAATTTTTAGAAATCAAAAGTAATTTCTCATAAAAATACAAATCATAGGGACCGGGTCAAACTAAAGTCAACGGTCTCAAAATCTCCAAGGTTATGGAAAAGTCTAGTCACACTCAAAAACAAGGTCAAACTAAATCAAATCTCGCTTAAAAAGCCAAACCATGATTAAATCAATACTAAACAAAAGAACTGGGGTCGGGATCTTACATCCTCCCCCCCTTAGAATCCATTTGGTCCTCCAAATGGCTTAAACCAAATCAAAATCAAAAACCCAAAAGACAAATGAAAACACTGACACCCTACTCCGAACCTCGGCAACTGAGACAACCTCTGACCAAACCTGACGTTGAGATGCACGGTCAACAATACTCTGATTCGGTGGAAGGCTTCACATTGTTCCACACATCTGTTCAAAAACAAACTTCTCTGCCCAAACTAGAATTCAACAATTCTTCTAAGTACCCTTGGTGTCATCTGCCGTTCCTGCATTGGATCATTTCTTTTGCTCACCTTGTCAGTCTCTGTCGGTCTAAGAACTGCAAATTCTGCCTCTTTTCATCACCTTGGAATTCTGTGCCTTACGTCCTTCAAAGCGGTACACGGTGCTCCCGACGCTTGTACGAAGATGTGATCGCAGACATGTTTTCACTGAAAATCCTCATCCCGTAAAATTCTGGAATTCCGTATTCCTACTTATACTGTACCATTCAGACTCTGGCTTCTAAGAATACCGTCAATCATTCTTCATTCCGAAATCACAACTCCAAATTCTAATCTTTCTGTGATGTACTCTGAATTCTTGCCCACATCTGATTCTATTTACTTGCTGCTCTTGATCCCTTACCTGATACTGTGTTATCAACAAAATAGACCTGCCAAGCTGGCATCAATCCCTGAAGGACGGAAACTTTCAATTCAAGTCTTGAATGATGTCTGCTCTCTCATAGATCCAACTTTGTTTCCAACCGAACCAATACACGTCCTGACATCTATCAACCCTTCAATTCTTACACTTCCAAGCTCCAATCATAAGCCAATACCACTCACTCCAATCAATGCAAAACAAATCTTAAAATCTTACACACGATGACTAACATAATTACTTAGCTAACTCTCATCATTTTAAAACATAGTAGAGACTAAACTTCCAAATTAGCAAATAAAGCTTAAATAAATAAAGTTTATCAAAATTTGAATATGAAACCACATTATTCGTTTTGAAATTCATATTTTCACAACCCAACAAATCATTGAAATACTCAACAAATTTTTAAATCAGGATTTCAAAAATAAATCAGATTAATATAGTATAGCTATACATTAGACTTGTTGAAATCTGCATATAATCTAAACACAAAAACCCTTAGGAAATTCATTTTGCATAGCCAAAGAAAATGAATCAATGAAATAGAATTTCACATCATACTTTGAAAAAGAAACACAATTTTTTTTTGTTACTTGCTTTTAAAGATCAGTTTATCCACGAGTCTCCACAATCCATTTTTAAAAATATCCATCCATTTCCAGCCAAACACATACAAAGTTTTGAAATCTTTAAGGTTTTGAAATGTAGCTGTCAACATTTAAAAGAATTAAAACAATAGCAAAATTTCAAGATCATTGTGTAACAATGTCTTAAGAAGATTAAATAAAACTTCATAACACAAATCCTCATGAAAACGAAATCATGCGACTAATGAAAAGAGTATATAACATAGTTTATTTCAAAATAAGCCTTAAAGAAGAACGTAAATCGATTGTTTACACACTACATGGATAAATCATAGACATTAAGGAAAACATAACAAGATGAAAATATCATGAAAATCATTTTAAATAAGAAATGGACATCCAAACCACTGAGGTACTCCCTTGTATCTGCATGTTGTCCAAGCCAATATCCTGTAAGTCGGTAAAGCCCATAAGGTTTCCTCTACTGCCAAAAGTTATCTTGACTACAACTAACCATTCACTTGATATTATCTCTGAAAAACTGCACTGGCTAAGCTGCAAGTCCTGAAAATTCTCAACCAAAACTATGACGTGGCTCATTGAATCTGGGAAGTCCCTGAGTTTCTTGTACTAACTTCTAGTCTTACTAACTAAGGATCACTTCTTCCTTCATAGAATCACTAGCTAATACGCCTCTTGCAGTCCTTCATCTTGGAAAGATGGTTTGAGTTCACCCAAAATCCACCTTTACTTACCTTGGTACGCTGCATGATGATCTTCAATTAGCTGAGAGGGAATCTTCAAATACTGCTCAAGTCCTACTTTGGCTGGTAAATGCACATGTCTTCTCTCAATAACCACAATGAAGATGCTGAAGGCTGAAAGTCTACTGATGTTCTCCGAAAACAACATACTAAGTCCAGAGGGTTCTCAGTCTCCGACACAAACACAGATAAAAGACACCGAACAAGAGCATGGAGACTTTAAATTCTCCACCACTAAGGAAGAAATTTGGTCATCCAAATCCCCTAACAACAAGAACAAAAAGAAAAGACAAGCAAAATCTCCCGAACTGAAAGAAAAGCCGACTCAAATCCAAAGAAACAAAGACACGAGAAAATAAATCGACACAATCTAACGAATCCTCACCACACGTCTTAATGTCTCTAGAGTATTTTATTTCCTAGAAACTAACCAGCTCTGATACCAAACCTGTCACGCCCCGAAACCGGGCCCTGCAGTGAACCGATCCCGGGGTGCGAAATTTTGGGATAAATTTGAAACTTTTTGTTATAGCTCCCAAGATCCGCGTGAATGAGGATAATCACATTCCAACACCATCAGAGTATATTTTCGCGGAAGCTATACATGGTGTTACGACTCGGAATCCGTGGCCATCGGGTTCCGTGTCGCACGCAACCAATATCATAAAGCCATCAAATAATAAGACTGGCATAAATCATATATCAGAGCACACTGAGCTGGTAGTAACAAACTATTATTTCCCACATATTCAAGTTACAATTAACAGATGTCTTAATTACAAACCCAAGGAAAAAGGCTAACAAAGCCATACAACAATATATCCAACTAAAAGAATTACTACCCTCAATGTTAGATACGAACTCCGGTGCCAAACTTGACATCTAAATGATATCAACGGGCAGCCTCTCACGTCAGACCGGCGGTCCCGCTGCCTCCTCTGATCAAACACCTAGAAACAAAAAGAGCGGAAACTGGCACCAAACAAATAAGGGTCAGACACGACGGTCTGGCAAGCAAATAATCAAATAATATGAAACAAGAGAACATACATAAAACCTGGTGAAATCATCGTAACACTGAATAAAGAGCCTAACCAATAATAACAATAAATCACGATAAAACGATCGAAAGACCGAACATAAATATCAAGACAAATAAACGAACAGTCTCTAAAGCATAAATGTCTCGAAAAGATAACCACCTAAGCAAAACATTTAATAATTGGAAATACATTTAAAACTGAATAGTAGGGACAATACAATAAAGATCGATATCGTAAACATTAAGCAAATCAAAGCATAAAAAGTATAACCGACAAGAATCATAAACTAAATTAATGTGCAGATAAAACCTTGGCGACCACAAATAGCTAAATCCTCCTATTACCGAAGTAATAAGAGCAGACAGAGCGTAGCCACTGAACGTGGTACTAAAAATAGGATCAGAACCGTAGCCATACAAATAGGACCGGCAGATCAAAAGTATCAGAACCGTAGCCATACAAATGGGACCGGCAGATAGAACCGTTGCCATGGTCGGTACAGACAGAATCCAAGCTGCAGCTGGCGGACAAACTAAAGATCCCAAGCCGGGTGATCAGCCCGACAAGGTGACCTAAGCCTAGTGGTGCCTTTAGTTTTCAAACTCAAACCGATACAAATCTAACATAATACTAATCCCTTTGGCTCAGGGGCTCACACCACATAGCTCTGGCCCCGTCTTGCCTCGGGGTTTTGTTTTCGAAGTCATAGCCTCTTTGGCTCATGGGCTCGCACCACATAGCTCTGGCCCCGTCTTGCCTCGAGGTTTTTATTTTCAAATACTAGCCTTATCAAAACAATAGTCTCATCGAAAAAATCCCGAATGTGACGAACATACTCCAATCTCTTTTCAAATCGAATCGGAGAAAACATACGAATATCCATCATAAACCGTTCAAATACACATCAAAGTGATTTGTATAAAATCATACGATCAACCCTTTCGAACATGGGAAGACACATGATTTTATAGCAAATCACCGATGCTATTTAAATTAGTTTACCAAAGAATACAAATACAAATACAAATACATTTCTAACTTGAAATGGAATGGATAGTGGAGAATGACTTAATGATTTACCAAGGAACCATCACAATGCACATTTAACCTTTAAACATTGATTAATAAAGAATGTGTTTGATGCCAATGAAAATCCAAAATGTTTAAATGATAAAGTGCGCATTGAGACACGAAAGGTTCCCGGATAATTTCACATACACTCATCCTCACATCATTCCCATTTCACAAATTTCCAAGCATCACAAACAATCCCAAATCTCATTAAAACAGGCCCATAGTTGGCCTTAAACCGAGCCCAAAACAGTCCTTAATAACAGTCCAAAAACTACTCTTAAATGGCTCACAAAACAAGTTTTCAAAACAGCCCAAAACCAATCTTGAGATGGCCCACAATACAAACCTTAAAACAGCCCAAAACCAAACTTGAATGGCCCACAAAACTGATTTTTAAAACATCCCAAAACTGAACCTTAACCAAGCCCACGAAACAGGTTTTCAATCAGTCCAATATCAGGCCCAAAGATGACCCAATATCAGATTTTAAAATGGCTCAAAACTATCTTGAATCAGGCCCAAAAAGTCCCTCAAAGTTCCCCTCAAACCAGGCCCTGAAAAGCGCCCAGAACTGGGCTGGGTCCGCTCGAGCGACCCAGGGTCCGCTCGAGCGGACCCCTTCCAGAACCTGGGTCGCTCGAGCGGCCCACTGGGTCGCTCGAGCGGCCCCAGTTCTGGCTGGGTCCGAATTGAGTGCAGATTTGCACTCTTCTTCATTTTTTTGATTTTTCTTTCTCCCTTCCTTTCTTACAACAATTCCCCCATGGAGTAGATCCTCAATGAACATATTTAACTCTTCAAATCATCAATCACCTTCCTAAATCAAATCCATTAAAACAAACACAATACTTTAAAGATCAAAGTCTTTCTCCTTTGTTTGAACACAAACACTTAACATGAGGGAAGCAATTCTCAAGATGACCAAAGTGGAGATAACTTCAAATCCATTATAAAACAATATCATAAGTGAAATCACATACCACATTTCTCCATTCAAACAAAAGAAATCCATGAAACATAGGGAGATTAGAACATAGCATGATATGAAGCAAAATAAATGAAATCAACATATTAATTGGAAATCCACTTGCCTTAAGTCAAGAGGAGATGCAAAACACTCCATGAAAGTCCTCTAATGGCCTCAAGCTCCAAAATCATAAAACCCCCAAAATAGCTTAAGAAGGAACCCTAGAAATCAACCATTTTCCAAACTCCATGAAAACCCATTGCATGAATGACAAAACCCTTCAAAATGGTTTGGAAAACCAAGATTTGGAGAAAGAAATCCATTGCTCACCTTATAAAAGCTCAAACCAAGAAGAAATGCATGGAAAGGTGGCCTCTCCTAGCTCAAAATCCTTGAAAATAGGGTCTTTGGAAAGCCAAGAGGGAGGAGAAGGACTTTAGGAGATCATTCCTCCAAGAAAACTCCAAGAAATGAGAGTTTCAGAAGAGAGAGAGAGTGGCTGGATGAGAGGGAAAGAGCCAAGCTCCAAACCCTTGCTGGAAACGAAATGGAGGAGAAGAAGAGGGGTTCCCTTCTTATAAGATGGGTCTTGTGGGCCCCAATCTTCACAAGGCTGAAACTCACATTTACGGGCCCCGAACGAAAACGACGAAGAAGACAAAAATGATCAGCGAAATATCTACTTTCCAAAAAGTATATTTTCCCCAAATTCTGAAATTTTCGAAATTCATGGACAGATTTAGTGAAAATGTCATTTTTGCCCATTTTCCTCGAAAAACGTGATTTCTGAGTATCAAATCAAATGGCCAAAACATGAAAGTTGCTAAACTTCATCAAATGAGTCAAAATACGTCAAATCCAGAATTTTTAGAAATCAAAAGTAATTTCTCATAAAAATACAAATCATAGGGACCGGGTCAAACTAAAGTCAACGGTCTCAAAATCTCCAAGGTTATGGAAAAGTCTAGTCACACTAAAAAACAAGGTCAAACTAAATCAAATCTCGCTTAAAAAGCCAAACCATGATTAAATCAATACTAAACAAAAGAACTGGGGTCGGGATCTTACACGCGGCATCATTGGTCCCGATCCCGGATTTGGATCCCCTGACCGGGTCTGGGGTCGCGACACCATGACTCTGGTATGCCGTGCCCAAACTTCATCTTTTTTAAATATCCATCTTATTGTCCAGTTCTCACACTAACTTAGGCATCGCAGAGCCCTGTTCTACCCACAGCTAGGGTCCTCTGACCTGTTTCTTCTCCCTCTTCCAGGTTCTTAGGCAGCGGTTCTTCCATCACCAACAAGGAGCTTCAGCCTCCGTCCTCCTCAGTGAGTCTCAAAAACATCACCCCCCGGGTCTGTGAATTTTTGTGCACTTACAGATTATATGAATTGGGAATGTTTTTGTTGGAAGTAGGTGGGCGTTTTATATGGGTTTTCAAAGCTTTTGACCCTCTTAATGTAGGGATCAGACACCGAAAGGCCAAGAACTCAATCCCAAAATCTAAAACCCTCATCTCATGCATTAAGATCAGATATCTATCAACAAAGGACATATCTAAACAAGCAAACACAAATAAGAAGATATACTAAAACAACTGGTTGTAGATCTATACCCTATACCTGAGAAGCTTGGTTGTGCTCAAATCAAGAAGAAGATGTTCTTGATCTCCACGAAACTCTTTCACAGATTTGATCTCCTAAGCCTTGTGTTCTTTCATGCTATCTCTCTCGTTGAGAACTTTTTAAAAGAGAATGGTGGGATCTCAATCGAGAAGAAATCATAGGCTCTCATGAAGGAAACCTGAGGAGAAAGAGAAGGAGAGAGTGGGGGGACCTCCAACCTTGGGCGTCATATATATAGATTTGGAAAACCTCATCTCTGACTATAATTAGAAGTCTCACTTCTAATTCTCTTATGTGTCCTACTCCTCCTTTCCTTAAAAGAGTTCCAATTGGAATATATCTTTCTCTTCTTAGGGCTAGCATGGGGATCACTATGGATTCCTTAGATCTGGCTTCAACTGAAGCATCTGCACCCCACATCTCATGTGAACTCCGGACCCACAGTTAATTACAAATAACTCCACTAAAAAAATGCATTTGCACTCCAGTCTTAGAAATATTTACAAGAAGACCCTAAACCTTTCAATTAATGCAAGTAGGCCCCTCCATCAATTATATCCATCAATCCATGGGAATTAAACTAGTTAACCAAATTGGATCCATCTCTTATTATCCTTGTGACCCAATTAATCACACTGATAATTGATATCATCTGATTAACGCTTAATCAAGACGTGTGCGCACTTGCCAACAATAAATGCCATTAATTGGCACAAGGAAATATTCTTCACTTAGAGGATAGATTCCATCTTAAAATTTTTATGTTCCAACAGTCCCACTACTATCTACCCAAGATACTGAGGTATTGATTTACAGTTGGCCTCACTCATTGGTAACTCAAAGTAAATGTATAGCGGGAACTTGAGTCCATTACTCTCTCATGATTGAAAGCCTATTGCTTGGAATTATGAGAGTGTTTCGTTAATCAGAGACATTGTTTGTATAAGGTGTTGTAAGTGCAAAAATGATGACTCACAAGATTAGGGGGTGCCTGAAAGGACTTATCCAAATGAAAGAAGAAGATCAGCTGCCTCAAAGCCTGAAAAGGGAAGAGCAAATGGTCAGAGGACCCTGGCCTGAGTGGCGCAAGGCTCTCCGATGCCTAAGTTAGTGTATAAACTGAACTAAGGAAGGAGAGGCAGAGTAACAGCTCTCAAGTTTGTATGTTGCATACCTTTGTTGTGGAATGTTGGTCTATTTATAAAGGATTTTACCTGATATCTTGGAGTGGGCCCCTTGATTTGACAGAAAAGCTCTCATTAGCCCACAAAGTAATAAATGCGGGTCCATCACAGCCCACAAAGGATTTATTGCCAGTCCGATCAACCCACGCTGTATTTATTGCCAGCCGATCAGCCCACGTCGCATTAAATGCATGTCATGTTCGGCCTGATCGTGTTGGATGGCTTTAGTGGTAGAGGTCCCATCGGATCCATCCTCGGGCTCTGCCCTGATTTGGCTACAGCCGCTGGATGCTGCCTTGTCAGAGATCTGGCGAAGATTGTGGACGGCTGGGATGGCCCATCTGTCTCCCTGGCTCGCGCCTCTACTCCGCCACGTGTCTGGTGACGTGGCGGGCGTGGGGGCGAGACCAGAGTTTTCTCTTCATTTCGGTTTCCATCCCGGCATCTTCCGCCGGGGTCAGGCGCACAGCCGAGAGCAACCTTGATAGCCGAACTCGGCTCTGGCAGCCGAAGTCAGTCTGGTTTTGGCTGAGGCATTCATCCCGGCGCCGAGGTGAGTATGGATGACACGTGGACGTGCTAATTGACGTCTAATCAGCCGAGATTAGCATAATCCTGGTGTCTTGAAAATCTCCCCTCACAATTGCCCCTAGCTTGTGACTTCTTAGGAGCCCTAGCTTTTAGAGGTCGGAAGCTAGAGAGTCCGTCTGGAGACGTGTCTGATCATTGCTTGGTGCCGCTTCGACTTCTTCGAGGCAATTTAATGCTGCATCCTGTTCACTTCGGGAAATGAACCGGGGGCTACACGTGTCGCTACGTCACTGATTGTGTCGTCAAATTGATGAGACAGGCACGAATTGCAATTCTGTCTTTTCGAATTCTTGAAATGGCGCCCAAGGGGCGCTTCGTTCCCCTATAAATAGGGTCGTCTTCCACCTTTCTACTTTATTTATCTTCTCTTCTGATTTTCCTTGCTCTCGCCTTTGATCCCTGCTCTGGTCTTCGTCTATCTTCTCAAGAACTTCTAATAGTGCTCTGGCGAGAACGACCGCAAGGCGCGCCCAAGCTGATTCTTGTCCCTGATTCGCCCTTCTGTTTCAGAAAGTGACTCCGTGCCCCTGTCTTTTTTAGGGTTTCTGCCTTTAGGGTTTCTTTTCGCCTTCTTCTTCTAGACTGTAGAAATGGCTAACCCTAGGTTTCAGTTAGATACGCTCGAGGGCATAGCTAGGTTCAGGGCGACATATAGTATTCCGGAGGGGGTCCGCCTCAGGCCGGCGACTCCCAGCGACCATGCTCTGCGGTGCTGGTCCAGCGGCTGGATGACGTTTCCCTTGATCTCTGTGATCGAGGGCGGGGTTAGATTCCCTCTGCATCCCCTGCTTAGAGCCTGCCTTAGCGCCTGGTCCATCACCCCTTGTCAGTTGATGCCCAATGGCTTCAAAGTCATCATGGGTACGGCGAAACTGAATGAAATTTTGGGGATCAACCTGGGTGTCCACGACATCGAGGATGTGTATGACATTTGCAACGCTGGGGGCGACAACTATTATCTTCGAGTGAAGCAGCTCCGAAAGGGCTTTGTCCTGACCTTGGAGGATTCCGGTAAAAACACCGAGGATGACCTTTTTTGTGTTTCTGGGGAATGGGAGTTCGGCGCTGGTGAGGACAAGACGCTCAGGGTCCCTCGCCATCTCGGGGCTGTCCCAAGTAAATACCGCCTCTTCATTTTTCTTATTTTGGTCTGACTTTTGTACTGCCGAACTGATACTTTTGTTTTTTTGTGCAGAACTGCGAGAGGCAGCGCTGGGCAGCGAGCGACGTTTGGAAGAAGAACGTCGCCAACCATAAAAAGGTTGAGAGGTACGCCGGGCACGAGAATAGATCGGCATGGAGGTTGTTAGGCTACGCCCAGAGGTACAGCGGCCATTACAAGAGGATTGGAGCAGCGCAGGAGGACGAGCTGCAGCCTAATTTCCCCCCTGTAACTATGGCCGTGCTTGGGGGCGTTCCTCAGATCGATCCTACTACGAGCCGAGCTGCGTCTGGTGCTGAGGCGTCCACTTCTTCCAGCTCGGGGTCTCCAAGTTTAAGGGAGGTTGTGGAGGCTTACACGTCTGACCAAGAGCAGAGGATGGAGGGCAGCTCAAGAGTGCCAGGAACTAAGGATCTGGTGGCCAAGCTTAGGCGCGGATCCTTTTCTTCTACAACGCCTTCAACTGCCAGCACCCGTGTGGCTCCGGGCTCGGGGGGCGCTGCTGTCACTTCTGCCCCTGTCACTACACCGAGCAAGGGAGCGCGGAGGCGCTCACCGGATCGCCCGAGAGACGGGTCTCCGCCCAGGAAGAGGTCCAAGGCGGGGGAGAAAGACTTAGGGGCTGAGCAGGCCCTGAAAAGCAAGACTCCTGTGCGTGCTTCTAGGGGTAAGGCTCCGCCCGAGAAGAGTGTGCCAGCGAGTAGGGCTGCTGCCAAGAAAGGGGCACGCGAAGTTCGATAACGAGAGTCTGCTGGGCTCGGCGATCCAGGCTGCTCTCCTTGTAAGTATCCTTCATGACCTTTTGATGTATTTTATTTCGGCTGCCCCTTCCTGACTTGTTTTTCTTTCGCAAAATGTGCAGAGGCTCCAGTTGGTGGTAGAAAGGAGTGACAAGGATGTCTCCAGGATCACCCAACTAGAGTCTGAAAGGGATAAATTGAAGAAGGAGCTGGCGGACCTGAGGAAGAGCAGCGCCGATGCCACTGCACAGCTGGATGTGGTGCTAGTCAGCATCACCGATCTCACCTCAACAACCCATCAGTTGAGGGGTGAGATATGGGTCAAGACGAAAAGGCTTGCCGAGCTGGAGATGGAGCTAGCAAAAGTGAAGGCTGATTCGGCAGCAGAGTCGACGAGGCAGCGTGCTGAAGTGTTGGCTAGGCTTGCCGAAGTCGAGAAGCTTTAGAAGGAAAACGCCGAACTGAAGGCTCGGAACGCCGAAGTGGAGCGGCTGAAGAAGGAGAACGCTGACCTCAAGTCCTCACTGTAGGCTGAGGCCCAATCTTCCTTTCAGAAGGGGGTGGACTAGGCCACAGAGGAGTACGAGAGACAGGTGGAGGAGATCACCTCTATCCTGTTCGAGGAGGGATGTCTGGCTGCTCTGAGATGAGCGGGGGTTCCTGAAGACTACCCGGTTTATCAGAACCTGCCGCAGTATTCCGGCCCAGAACCCGAGCCGAGTCCCGCTCCGCTGACCAAGAGTGCCCAGGTGGATGCTCCTGCAGCTGGCCCTATTCCGGACGGTGCTCCGACTACTCTTCTAGCTGGTGATGCTCCAGCTGCATCTTCTGCGGGTGACGCTCCTTCTGCCCCTCCTGCGGGTGATGCGCCAGAGAAGGCCGTGGTTATCGCCGAGACCATCGGTTCATCAGAGATAGTGATAGTGCTGGTTGAGTCGTCGAAGCCCCTGTGGCTTTCTTGTTCATTGTCTTTTTCCTGCTTTTGACTTGTAGTTTTTCTGTCTTTTTGAAATGCAATGTGGACCGGCTTGTAATCACTAGCTCGTAACCTCTTTCACTTGGAATGAAAAAATAAAGTTTATTCAATTGAGTTTTCTTCTTTCTCTTTCTTTTTGAGTTCAGCTCCTTTGTGCTTGAGTCTGGCTGAGCGCTATGACGTGACATGAGAGTCTTGAGTTGGAGAGAAAGTACCGAATTGTCTTCATGGTTATCTGCAATGATATCCCGCATTCTGAGGCCCATAAATAGCAGTAAGTGCAGCGGTACGGCCGATGCTGAAAATGAGCAGATGGCTCCACGTGTCACCATTGGAACCATCAGTCAACTTATAGAAAGCGTGCACTCCACGTGCGGCATGGGAGACCTTGCCTTATAAATTTTCTTGAGTGTTGAGCCTTCCTTTCCCCTATAAATATGTGAGGTAAGCCCGCAATGGGAGAGAAAAAGAACCTGAACCAGTGACCCTTCTTCTCTATTATAATCATGAGGACCCATTTGCCCCTACTAGGCATTCTGGCAGCTACGCCCTGTAGAAGTTTAGGAGCCTCTGCCCCGGACGAACCCCCTGTGACTGAAGACAGCTTCCTCCGGGAGGGGCTGTCCTTCGTGGTTTGCGCGTTCTCTGAAGATGGTCCCCGTGGACCACGCGTTCTCTAAACGCAGGTCCACGGCCAACTCCCGCCTATGTGGCTGAGAAGAGATCAGCTCCTGCCTATGCGGCTGGGAGGTGATTATTCTCTGGTCGATGTGGTTGGGAGTTGGTTGCGCACTTGATCCTGCAGGGTCTTGTGTGGCATTGAGGACCAGATCGAGAAGCCTGCGGGCTGAAGATTAATCAATGGACCAGGGGCTCGAGCTTGTTTGCAAACTTTGGTCTGACCAACCAAAGCGTGTTGTAGAGCTCCTGGCACTGAGGACCAGACTGAAGAGTCAGTGAAGATCAGACCTCCCAGAATCTCCAAGCAGTGGACCAGCGAAGATCAATCTCGAAGCATCTTTTCTTTTTCTATTTTTAGAGGACTGCGAGCCTCCTTGTTGTATTTTTTCTTTTCTGCAACTCATGTAATGAAGACAATATTTTTAATAAAGATGAAGCTTCTGATCAAGCGAACTGTGTACTCTGTATCTTTGCTATTTTCTGTTATTTTCTGCTTCTTTATGCATTTCTGTGCTTGCACTGTTCTTTCTGCACTTTACTATTTTTTTCTGCATTTCTGTGCTAGCATTGCTCTTCTGCACTTTCTGCATTTTTCTGCGTTGTCTTTCCTCTGGCCAAGGTGAACCCAGAATTGGCCGAGGTGACTCCAGAAATTTGAGGATCTCGGCTATGCGAGTCTGGCCGGGGATCGATCTTGGGGGCTGTATGAACCCAGAATTTTTAGGAGCGACTGGGTGTATGAACCCTGAGTCAGTCCCTGGGTGCGTGAACCCAAAGTTTAGGGAAGCTTGGGTGTATGAACCCGAGGTCAGTCCCAGGGTGTATGAACCCAGAGTTTAGGGAAGCTTGGGTGTATGAACCTGACGTCAGTCCCAGGGTGTATGAACCCAGAGTTTAGGGAAGCCTGGGTGTATGAACCCGAGGTCAGTCCCAGGGTGTATGAACCCAGAGTTTAGGGAAGCCTGGGTGTATGAACCCGAGGTCAGTCCCAGGGTGTATGAACCTGAAGCCGCCGAACTCAGACAAGGTGGCACATATTGATGACAAGGTGAAGGCTCCTTTTATTGATCATGACACTCTCATTACATCTTCGAAAAAGAATTTCTTCAAGTGGGATGCATTCCATGGTCTCGGCAACTGCCTGCCTTCCAAGTCTTCGAGTCTGTAGGAAGATCGCCCTGCTACTGAAACTACCCTGAAGGGGCCATGCTAGTTCGGCTCTAGTTTGCCTTCGTTTGGATCTCTATTAGCTGGGATAGTCTTCTTCAGGACCAGCTCTCCTACTGAGAAACTCCTTTCTCTGACCCTTTCATTGTATCCTCTGGCGAGCCTTTGTTGGTAGTCGGTCAGTCGTATGGCCGCTGCTTCTCCTCGCTCGTCAGCCAGGTCCAGCTCCATTTCCAGGTTCAACTCGTTTCGGCCTTGGTCAGCAAGTTCTGTTCTCAGGGTAGGGAGGCCGATTTCTAAGGGTATGACCGCTTCCATCCCGTAGGCTAGAGAGAAAGGTGTCGCCAAAGTGGAACGCCTCGGAGTTGTCCTGTATGCCCATAGTACGCTGGGGAGCTCCTCTACCCATCTTCCCTTCGCCCTGTCCAGTCGCTTCTTCAGGCCGTCAAGTAATACTTTGTTAGAAATTTCGACGTGACCATTACTCTGCGGGTACGCCGGGGTGGAGTAGTGATTCCTGATGCCATGCCTTTGACAGAAGTCTCTGAAAAAGTTGGAGTCGAACTGAGTCCCAATGTCTGAGATCAGGGTCCTGGGGATGCCGAACCTCGTTGTGGTGTTTTTCCACACGAAGTTCTTGGAGTCCCTCTCATTGATGGAGGACAAGGGTTCAGCTTCTACCCACTTCGTGAAGTAATCTATCACAACTATCAACCATCTTTTATTTCCCGGAGCCCAGTGGAGAGGTCCAATGATGTCCAGCCCCCATTGAACGAAAGGCCATGGACTAGAGAGGGGGCTCAGGTCCTATGCTGGCTGATGAAGAGAATGGGAGAACTTCTGGCATTTTTCGCATTTCCTGGCGTATACCTACGCGTCCTTCTACATGTACGGCCACAAGTAACCTTGGCTTATAGCTCGGTAGGCTAGTGACCGTCCTCCGATGTGGCTTTCGCAGATTCCTTCATGGATCTCATACAAGAAGTCGTCGACCTTGCTTGGATGGATGCATTGGAGGTAGGGACCTGTGAAGGATTTTCTGTAAAGCTTGCCCTCAGGAGATAACCAGAATCGAGCTGCCTTGAGTCTGATCCGGTGAGCTTCGTCCTTGCCTTCTGGGAGCTGATCGTCCTTGAGGTAGGAGATGATCGGGTCCAACCAGCTTGGGCCGAGATCAAGGCAAAAAACCTGCCGAGATGAATGGAGCTCTAAGCTTGATCTCGATATCGACCTGACCTCAACAGTCCTTTTCTTTCCTGCTTCAACAGCGGAGGCCAGATTTGCAAGCGCATCAGCATGCGTGTTTGTATCTCTGGAGATTTGTCTGACCTCAGCTGCCTGGAAATGAGCGAGCAGTCTCTTCACGAGGGCTAAGTAGGCCGCCATCCTGTCATCCTGGGCTTGGGAGTCTCTAGCTAGTTGGCTAATTACCAGTTGTGAATCGCTGAAGACCACCAATTGTCGGGCACTGAGGATTCGGGCGCTGTTCAGTCCTGCAATCAGAGCTTCATACTCGGCTTCATTGTTCGTCGCTTTGGAGTCCAAGGTGAAGGCTTGCTCTATGACCAGTCCTTCTGGCAATTGGAGGACTATGCCGGCGCCGGCCCTTTTCGAGGTAAATGAGCCGTCGACGAAGACTCTCCATGCCGAGTCGAGGACTTGGTTCTGAGAAGGTTCACCGACCTCAGTGACTTCATTCTCATGCCCTATGCCCCCCAATGTGGTGCCGGGCTGGGTCGAAGCCGAGCTCGGAGAGACAAACTCAACAATAAATTATGCCAGAATCTGGTTTTTTATCGCAGTCCTGGGACGGTACTGAATGTCATACTGCCCCAATTCGACCGCCCATTTGGAGATTCTTCCTGAAAAGTTAGCTTTTTTGAAGATGGATCGGAGTGGATGCTCCGTAATGACCACAATGGTGTGGGATTAGAAATAGTGAGAGAGCTTGCGGGAGGTACTGACGAGTGCCAGCGCGAGCTTCTCAAGCAAGAGGTATCTGGTCTCGGCATCAAGCATGATATTGCTCGTGTAATAGATTGGCTTTTTTGTTTCTCCATCCTCTCTGATAAGGACAGAGCAGAGGTGGTGAAGAAAGATAAGTTTTGAGTGCTTCCAATGCTTGGTCGCTCTCAAGGGTCCACTGAAGTTTTAAATTTTTTCTTAAGAGCTGAAAGAAAGGCCGACACTTATCTGATGATCTGCTGATGAAGCGGTTGAGTGCGGCGGCCATGCCAGTCAGCTTTTGGACTTCTTTGGTAGTAGTCGGGCTCTGGATTCCCAGGATCGCTGTGATTTGATCTGGGTTGGCCTCTATCCCCCCTCCGCATCACTAGGCTTCCGAGGAATTTGCCGGAGGCGATGCTGAAGGCGCACTTGGAGGCGTTCAGCTTGAGCTTGAACTCTCTGAGGATGCTGAAGACTTGAGTCAGGTCTGCCAGGTGGTCGTGAGACTGCTTGGATTTGACGACCATGTCGTCTATGTAAACTTCGATAGTCTTGCCGAGCTGAGCGTGGAACATCTTTGTGACGAGACGCTGATAGGTTGCCCCCGCTTACTTCAGTCCAAAGGGCATCACCTTATAACAATAAGTGCCGCGGGGGGTTATGAGTGAAGTCTTTTCCTTGTCTGGCTCAAACATCGGGATCTGGTGGTAGCCTTGATAAGCATCGAGGAAGCTCATCCTGTCATGGCCAGCAGTGGCGTCGATCATCTGATCAATCTTCGGGAGTGGGAAGCTGTCCTTTGGGCAAGCCTTGTTGAGGTCAGTGAAGTCGATGCACACCCTCCACTTGCCAGTTTTCTTCTTAACCACCACCGTATTTGCCAGCCAGACCGGGTACTGGACCTCTCTGATTGTGCCTGCCTCCAGCAACCTGTCGACCTCCTCGATCACGGCATATGTCTGCTGCAATCCTGTTCTCCGGGCCTTCTGCACCACTGGCTTGTGGCTGGGATCTATATTCAGCTTGTGGCACATAACCTCAGGGCTGATCCCAGGCATTTTGCTCGGAGTCCAGGCGAAGACATCTCTGTTCTGCATCAGGAATCTCGAGAGCTCGGCTCTCTCAGGGTCAAGGAGCTGGCTACCGATCAGGAAGAACCTGTCTGGGTCGAGCGAATCGATCCTGACTTCGGTTAGGTCTTCAATATTCTTCTTCTCTGGATCTCGGCCAATCTCGTCCAGCTCCCTCTCGAGTTCTGCCACATGTACTCGCTCCGGTTCCTTCTCCCCAGGGACCATGGCCATCATACATTGCCTGGCCAGCTGTTGATCCCCGTCCACAGTAACCACCTCCATTCTGCCTTCCTTGTCTTCAAGCACGAACTTTAGCTTCTGGTGGAGAGTGGAAGGAACTGCTTCCATCCTATGAAGCCACGTCCTGCCCATAAAAGCATTGTAGGGGGAAGGGGCGTCCACTACTAAAAAGTCGGCCATCACGGAGGCTCCGCCCACCCTGGTCTCCAGAGTGACTCTTCCCTTAGGGTAGACAGGTTTGGCGCTGAACCCTATCAGGGGCGTACGAGCCACTCTCAAATCAGCCTCTGAGAGTCCCATCTTCTTGAACCATCTGTAGTAGAGGATCTCAGATGAACTGCCGGAGTCGACGAGGATCCTCTTCACCGTGAAGTCTCGTAGCTTCATCGTCAGGAGCAGGGGGTCGTTATGGGGAAGCTGCACTCCCTCAAGGTCCTTATCCGAAAACGAGATCACTGGGCACTCGCGCCACACTCTCTTGGATGCTGGTCCGAGCTCGGCCCTCATCACTTCTTTCCCATGAGAGGTTTGCCTGGCCTCGGCACGGGCCTGGGCGTTGCCTTTAGCTGAGGGGGAAGGGACTGAGGGCGCCAAGTGGATGACATTGATGATCTTCTCAGATTCACTGTTGTTTGGCTCCTTGTCCGCGCTCTAATGGGTTCGGCTGCTGCCAGCGTCTCCTGTCTTGACGTACTCCTCCAGGTGGCCTTCCTTGGCAAGCTTCTCCAGGTGAGACTTTAGGATTCTGCGTTCCTCGGTTTTATGCCCATTCTGTTTGTGGTAGGCGCAGAAGCTGTCCTGGTCACGGGTGGAGGGGTCGCCTTGCATGGGCTGAGGCCAGCTGAAGAATGGCCTGTGCTTAATCTTGTGCATGATCTGATGGATCGGCTCCCTGAAGATGGTACTCACAGATTGATAGGGATTGGAGGGAGGCCTGGGCTTCCTGCTGCCCCCAGATTTGGATGCTGGGTCTTTGCTGAGGTCGAAACCCAAGCTCGGTGCGGCTCTTCTTTCCGAAACGGCTTCTTGTCCTTCCTAGGGGGCTGGTTGCCCCTATCCTTTTGTCCTGCGCTGTGGTTTTCCCGGGCCCGGATGTCATCTTCCTTCCGGGCGACATAGCGCTTTATCCTGGACATCAAGGCTGGCACGAAGGTTACGGGATCTCCGGCCAGGTCTTTCCTGAGCTCGTTTCCTGGTAACAGAGCATTCTGGAAGGCGAAGACTGCCACTTCGTCCCTAGTAACCTCAATCTGGCTGTAAGTGGCCCAGAATCGTCTAGCGAACTGGGTGATGGTCTCGCCCTGCTTCATCTTCAGGGCCAATATATCAGCATCGGTCTTGGGGACGACACTGTAGGCCTGGAACTTCTTCAAGAAGGAGAGCTGGAGCTGTCTCCAACTCGAGATTCGGGAGGGCGCAGAACCATTTTAAGGAGAGGTCGCCCAGACTGGAGGAGAAGACTTTGCAGTTGAGGTGGCCCTCGTTCCCCCAAATGGACATCCTCTGAGAGAAGTGACGGAGGTGAGCGGCTGGATCTGAGACTCCGTCATAAGGGACAAACCGCGGGACAGAGAACTTCTTAGGCAAGGGAGTCTCCTCGATATCCCGCATAAAGGGAGAGACCCCCAGGTCGGTGGGGCCGCAAATATCTTACTGGTCTCACATCTCCAAGTTATGCTGAAGCGCTAGTTTAATACGCTTGTCGAGCGGCTCCTGCTCGTCATCCTTCTCTGGTGACAGTGCTCTTGACTTCCGCTTTGAGTGGCGTTGACTATGATGACTATGAGCTTATCTGTCGCGGCCACGACGACTCCAGCTATTGCTCGAGCCTTCGTCGTGGGCCCGACTGCGCTTTTCGTCCAGATAGGCTCTTAAATCCTCGGGAGAGGACCGGATTGCCTTGCTTTGGACGGCTCTCTTTTCGCCTTGGCACTCGGAGGGCTGCCTTAACGAGGTAGCCCCCGCTGCTCTTAGTTGCTGCCGGAGATGACGGATTAACTTCTCCTGCTCCTGGATGAGAGCGTTTTGAGCTACAATATCCCCTCCGTCAGCGGGGTGTCGTGGACGTTGCGGCTTGCTGACTGCTACGGCTTTGTCCTTCTGGGGACGCTCCTGTCGCCGCTCGTCCCGTCGGGGAGGCGTGACTTCCTCACCCGGGGACGAATCCTCAACTTGCTCTCGGAACGGAATCTGGACGAAGAGGTGCGAGTCTAGGCGCTCCTCGCCTGCAGACGCACCAAGCCCCGCTCCGGACCGCCCTTGAGGAGGTGCATCCGTCGACGGGCCCGGTAGCTGGATCATCGGTCTCGAAGACTCGCTTTTCTTGGCTTTTGGAGGCATGGTGTTTGGGAAGGCTGGGATAATACTTTCCCACAGACGGCGCCAATTGTAAGTGCAAAAATGATGACTCACAAGATTAGGGGGTGCCTGATAGGACTTATCCAAATGAAAGAAGAAGATCAGCTGCCTCAAAGCTTGAAAAGGGAAGAGCGAACGGTCAGAGAACCCTGGCCTGAGTGGCGCAAGGCTCTCCGATGCCTAAGTTAGTGTATAAACTGAACTAAGGAAGGAGAGGAAGAAGAGAGGCAGAGTAACAGCTCTCAAGTTTGTATGTTGCGTACCTTTGTTGTGGAATGTTGGTCTATTTATAGAGGATTTTACCTGATATCTTGGAGTGGGCCCCTTGATTTGACAGCAAAGCTCTCATTAGCTCACAAAGTAATAAATGCGAGTCCATCACAGCCCATAAAGCATTTATTGCCAGTCCGATCAGCCCACGCTGTATTTATTGCCAGTCCAATCAACCCACGTCGCATCAAATGCATGTCATGTTGGGCCTAATCGTGTTGGATGGCTTTGGCAGTAGAGGTTCCATCGGATCCATCCTCGGGCTCTGCCCTGATTTGGCTACAGCCGCTGGATGCCGCCTTGTCAGAGATCTGGCGAAGATTGTGGACGACTGGGATGGCCCATCTGTCTCCCTGGCTCGCGCCTCTACTCCGCCACGTGTCTGGTGACGTGGCTGGCGTGGGGGCGAGACCAGGGTTTTCTCTTCATTTCGGCTTCCGTCTCGGCATCTTCCGCCGAGGTCAGGCGCACAGCCGAGAGCAACCTTGATAGCCGAACTCGGCTCTAGCAGCCAAAGTCAGTCTGGTTTCGGCTGAGGCATTCATCCCGGCGCCGAGGTGAGTCTGGATGACACGTGGACGTGCTAATTGACGTCTAATCAGCCGAGATTAGCATAATATTGGTGTCTTGAAAATCTCCCCACACAGGTGTACGTTACTCATGGTCCTTCAGTACATTCAATGTACTCACACAACAATCCAAAGTTTTACACTCTAATGGTTGAGACAAACCACACTATCTCAAAATGACTTTGGTGCTACAACCTTTTCGGATGAGATACCCAATCTCATCACTGGTTATGAAAAATACTTCAAGTATAAGAGTTGTGATATCTCTCCTGCATGTGAATCTCATCCACACATGAATCACATTTAATATACTTAAGGGCTCTTGTTCATCTTATAAACAATATTTTCTTTTCGTACTGATGATGTGCCACCAAAAAATAAAATCTCATTCATCTTACGAATAAAGCACAAAATTATAAATCAATTAAGATAATAAATGAATTTATTTGCATCATCCACTGACTGAATTAAGGACATACAATCTAACAGTTTTTCCTTGAATACGTGCAACACCCCGGTATCATTTTCTCCCTCCTTCGTATAATATATCAAACAGAAAAAAAATAGAAAAAAATCATGAATTTTGCGGTCTCTTGTATGGGGGAAATTCGGAGTCTCTTATTTGGCAGAGATTGTCTTATTTTGATTGATTCTAAGGAAACGGTATTTGTTTTTCTTTTCATATATTACAATCTAAGCTTGCACTGTATTTGGAGGTAGTTCTCTTATTTATATATTTATTTCCTATTCAATAGTCACTATTTGGAATATTTTGTTGGTTTTTATATACATGATGCTAGTTATTTGTATTTTCTTAGCTGATTTTGTTCAACCCAACTATGGCATCCTTGTATGTTTTTGTTAGCTGATTGCTAAATTCACTATGCCAATGTCGGTGTTGTTGAAAATGATGTTGTATCATTGTACCCTGAGATTTCTTCTTAGACGAATCTGATGAGTCAGGCCCAAATGACCCAACCCATGAGGATGAAGCTCAGGTCCAAGCCCACTGATGAGTCAGGCCCAAATGACCCAACCCATGAGGATGAAGCTCAGGTCCAAGCCCACGAAGAGACCAAGTCAGGGCAGCCACGTAGCTTCGGAAGCAGTTCCGCTCCTACCAGGTACTACGGAGAATCTCACCTGCCTCGTCCAGCGCGAGGGCAGTTCCTCACCTGCCTCCTCCAGCGCGAGGGTAGTTCGAGGGCTCCAAGGACGAACGTTGCTGAAGAGTCGTCCCCATCTGTTAGGGGAGGACTATAAATCAAGGAGCCCCACCAGCACTTGAAAGAGGACGGATCTCTCTCTATTCACTTCGACGCTTGTATTCCTCTAGTCTGTAATAATCATTGAGGAAGTAAAACACCACTGGCAATCTCTGCCTTTATGAAGTGGACGTAGGTCATCTTGACCGAACCACTATAATTCCTTCTTTCTCTTCTCTAATTATTAGATTTACTACATTTATTACTTGACCGGTGGTGTCCGAAACCTTATTTTGGCATCATCGAAATCCAAACAAAAGGAGCAGTTGTTTTTTAATATCAATTGTACCTTGATATTTCTTCAGTTGTATTTTGTACCAATCGCACCTTGATATTGTTTCAGGATATCTTTTTTTATGGATGTTGGAAATAAGTGGTTTCTTATTTTTAATTTATTGATAAACCGATGCATTGATGGATGTTGGAATGAAAGTTTATAAAGCGATGAAGTTCAACTTCATAATGATGAACCTGATTACCTGGGCTATGTATCTAGAATGAGTTTTTATCTAGTTCTCTTTTTGCTATAAACTTTAATTTAATCTTAGAATGCTCATCTTTTATGACTTGTGTTGCTGAGGGCATAGGCAGACTTATTCTATTCACTATTTTCTAAATTGGGTTTTTTTTGTTGAAATGCTACAGAGATGGATGAAAAATGGAATTTGAAGTAGTTTGCTTCGGTTTTTTTTATTTATTATTATTATCTTGTTATAGTATGGATTGGATATAAATCTTAATGGATTGAAGATAAACTGATGTATTGCCAGGATCTTGCATGGGCATAGTCTCTTCCTTCAATTGCATTGCCAAATTGGAACTTTAATATGAAATCCTAATAATGAATTTCATCTTATTTGTGCTTTTGGTGAGTTCTTATTCAATCTTACCCTGCACTTTCACTGCCAACAACAATAAGGAGATATTACTCAATGTTACTCAACCATACGTTCTACAATCATTACATACCATTGAATTCTTGAGTTTCAGTAATAAGCCTACAGTATACAACTCCCAAAGACAAAAGATGAAAACAAGAGGAAAGAAGTGATAAAAGTTCTTTCTTCTTTTTTCTTTGTTTAATTCTCATCTAAGTTCCTTATCGAACTGCACATCACATTCTGCTACTTACATATTATTATCAAATGTCTTTGCAGCATGAGGTTGAGGGAGCCTATTAGTGAAAGAGATTTAAGATGTATTTGGATTGAAGTTAATGACGAAGACCATTAGTGGTTATGACAAGGAGACATGGAGAGCAGAAGAGGGAGTCTTGGAAGTATTCCCTTGATAACTAGCTTTTAGGTGGTGATAGCTAAAAAGGAATGACAATTTTGATTGATTTGGATGCGGAGACTCCGACACGTGGCCGGAGATCTATGTGCGTTCCGGCGATTGGGAAGCTCCGTAGATCTCTTTGCCTCTTATCTTTCCTGTGAGATGGAATAATACCAACCCTAAGGCTCCCTTATCTTATATAGACAAGTCCCAAAGAGTCATACTTACTAGAGACTTCTTCGCCAAGAAACCTACATCCACTAATCCTATTGGGAGTCTTATTAGTGGGACCAGATCAAGTCTGACATTAAGTGGGATTGTATTCTCTGTTGGCATCAGCCCTGCTTGATCTGACGTGGGACCCGTGGCATGCGGGCCACACGATTCCTACAAATTTATAGTCGATGGCAGGAAAAGGCACTCCGGGAAATTGACGTCATGTCTTAAGATTTTTGCTTGAGTTCAACAAAACTGTTTTCTCATGTCTTACGATTTAGCCATTTTAGGAAACCTCCATTCCCTTCATTTGTTAAATCCCCTTGTGGTGCTCAGTACTTTTTTTAAGAGAACTGAAATAAATAATTCATGGAGTGAGATTAGCAAGTGCATATAACAGTTCAGTAAATAGAATTTTTTGTTAATTTACTTCGTGGTCCTCTATGAATTTTTTTCTGCATCTATAGTGAGTATTCGACAATTGTGGTGTTAGAAAAAGGAATTGAAAACATTCAGGTTGTTCCATCTCAGGTTTTGCATTATTATATCTATTGTATTGCTTGATGTTTTTCAAGAGTGGACAATAAAATTGAACAGTAGCAATGCTGCTGTCTATTTTTGTGAGTTTAGTTCATTCATATAGATTATTCTAGTCTTTGAAATTGTGTGGGATATTTCCAAGCTCACCTTGGTTTCGTCAGTCCCTCTATCTCGGCAGCAGCTCACCTCAGCTAGATGCCCCAGCAACACCGGCTGCACCACTTTAGCCAGTCTCTCCACCTCGGTAGTGTCACACCCCGAAACCAGACCCGGTAGTAATCCGACCTCGGGATGCGAAATTTTGGAATTAATTAGATTTTTTGCTATTTCCCAAGATCCGCATGTGTGAGGATCATACAATTCCACACAACTGAACATATCGCGGAAGTTAAACATGGTATTTGCGACTCGGAGCCCGTGGCCATCGGATTCCGTGTCGCACTCTGCCATTAACATAAAGCCATCAGAATAAGTCTCATAATCAGACTGGTACAAATCAAAATACCGCAAAACACTGAGCTGGTAGTAACTGGACTATTTATTTCCCAAATATTCAAGTTACAATTAACAAGTGTCTTAATTACAAACCCAGTGAAAAAGGCTAACAAAGCCATATAAAAATATCCAACTAAATAGAAATACTACCCCAAACATTTAGATACGAACTCTGGCACCAAAAGCGACATCTATGTGATATCGTTGGATGGCCACGCCGTCCGACCGGCGGCTCTCTCGCCACCTCCGCTCAAACCATCTGAAAAGCAATAAGAGAGAAATCTGGCACCAAACAAATAGCGTCAGACACGACGGTCTGGCAAGCAAAAATTCAGATAATATGATAATGGGTATTTATAAAACATTATGGAATAATTGTAAATCCATTTAAAAATCTTAAACAATAATAGTGATGAATCATGATAAAATGATTGAAAGACTAAACATAAATATCAAAGCAAATAAATGAACAATATCTGAAACATAAATATCTTAAAAAGATAACAGACTATGTAAACCATTTAATAATTGAAATTACATTTAAAATCCTGAATAATAGAGACAATAAGATAAAAGATCGATTTCTTGAATATTAACAAATCCAAAGACTATAATAAGCTGAAACAAACAAGGATCATAAAACAAAATATCAAGTGGATAAAACATCGGCAAACCACATATAGCTATATTATCCTATTACCGAAGTAACAAGAGCAGACACAACCGTAGCCACTACTCGTGGGACCAGAACGAACAAAGTCGTTATCAAACAGAACCGTAGCCACTACACGTGGAACCGGAACAAACAGAACTGTTGCCATGGTCGGTACAGACAGAATCCAAGCTACAGCTGGCAGACAAATTAAAGATCCCAAGCCGGGTGATCAGCCCGACAAGGTGACCTAAGCTTAGTGGTGCCTTTAATTTTCAAAACCTGAACCGATACAAATCAAATCATAATAATTTATTTCTTAAATCAATAAAAGGACTACTCCTGAACAGACACACGCTAAATATACTGACAAATCTGAACAAATCCGATGAGTAGCCTTATCGATATATTTCCGAACGTGGACAACCACTCAAATCCATTTCAAATCCATTTGTCGAACCGATGCATTTTAAATCATTGCAATACATTACCAAAATCGATAAAAGCAACTACTTGGACGATTTAGAAACGGACAATATCAATTAATTCAAAACAAGTAGTTTTATCGATATTTCCAATCGTGGCAAACCACTCAATTCATTTCAAATCAATTTACAAAGAATACTTATACATTTTTCTAACTTGAAATGGAGTAGTGTATAATGGTTTACCAATAATCACCTCGATGTACACTTAGCCCCTCAATGTTGATTTGTAAAAGAATAGTTTGGTACCACTGAAGATCCTCAACATTTAAGTTATAAAGTGTACATTAAGGGTTACAAAAATTCTCCGGGTAACTTCTATCATCAAACAATTCCATCATTTCTCACAATTATCAATAATTCAAATTAATAATTCCTTTTCCAAACTTTCATGGATCAAATAGACTAAGTGGGCTTCAAATAGAAAAGGAGATGTGGGCTGAAATGGGCCTGAAACAGTCCTAAAAAGGGGCTGGAAAACAGCCCAGAAAAGTCCCTTAAAACAGACCCAGAAATTGGGCTGGGCTCGCTCGAGGGACCCTGCCCATCCAGAGGCTGGGCCGCTCGAGTGGACCCATCTGGTCGCTCAAGCGACCAGTGGGCTCGCTCGAGCGGACTGGGCTTTGCCCCAGTCCGTTGAGTACAGAAACGCACTTTCTCCTTGAAAGAAATCGCGATTCAGATCTGAAACTTCTCATAAAGAGACTACTATGGCTGATGCAAAGCATGACAGATTTTAAAAAATCTGATTTCTGCACTATGCAGCGGAAATCAGCCATAAAGAATCGCATAGAAACTCCATTAAATTATGACCAACATGTGTCTAATTAATAGAGATGATAGAAGACTATTACCTCGAAGATTTGTAGACTTCAAATCTCTGAAAAAATAGATCCAAAGGCGGGAACTCAGACTTGCAATTTGCAAACAAGTTGCTGGAATTTTCCTGCACTGGTATTGCCTTTGATCTTCTCCTCTATCTCACTTCCAAATCTGATTGGCTAAGATGGTGGGATCTTAATCTAGGAAACAAGAAGTATTTCTCCAAGGGAAAATCTCAGACCTTAAGCCTTCTTCAATCAAGAAGAGAAGCAACCAAGGGCTGGATGTGTGGGGCACTCTTAGGATACTTGCAAAGTGTTTCACAAAGTGTGTTGGACGTGTGCAACCTTTGTAATTCTTCTTGTTATGGTGTAGGACGTCCAAGGGAAGGCTCTCTCCCTTTTATAGAAACTTAGGAAACCTTTCCTAGAAGTTTATCTTTCCTAATTCTCATGGATGTCCAAGAAAGACTTACTTCCTTTAAGAAACACTCCAATTAGAAAAGGAAACTAAAAGGAACTTTCCATACAATTAGTAATACTAGTTGTAGAACACTTACTAATTTTAAGTTCCTAATCCAAAAAGGAAACAAACTCATAGGAATACTAATCCAAAGAGGAGTCCAACTTTCCAAGTAGAGTCCTACTCAAAGTTGGAAACCTTACCCATGGAAATCCTATTATGGACATCCCACATATCAATGCACACCATGGCCCACATACAATTTATCTAGAGTTAAATTCATGTATGCCATCAAAGGCCTATTTGAATTCAAACTCAAGATTATTTTTCTACTAAAATAATTCATCCTTATGTTATCTAAACATCTTAGGAAACCATGCCAATCTTGGTAAGTGACTAGAGAAGGGACCAAAAGACATATTTGCCATTGGCTCCCAAAATGATCAAAATGTCCATGTGCCATAGCAACATAAAGACCATTTTAACCTTAACTCATTCCACTAAAGAGTTATGGTTGAACTCCAAGGACAAATATATATATATAATAAGCTCGTCATAAAATGATGGTTGTCTTCGACCTACTAAGTGTAATGACCTGAATGCCCCTCTATGTAACATCCATAATCGAGTCAGGTTATTAATTGTACTATCAACCTTCCCGATTACATCTAAACCTTAGAACTTCATATCCTTAAACATAATCATCATTCGAATATCATTCTCTTGATCCAGGGAGCGACCCACAAGTTCAATATTCATATGGAACATCCATATACTAAGATCTTAGATTTTGATGATTAATCGGATAATTCTAAGGAGACGATTATTCCATCATCAGATGGCATAGATTCTATATTGCATCTGCACGTCCCAACTGATCAAGTCCGAGTACCCAAAACACAGAGCTGTTGACCCATGAATAGAATCTCACCCATAGTGAATTAAAGCACAAGAACTTGACTTCGTCAGTTCATCCACAAATGCTCAAGATTAAGAGCACCGGTTACTTAGTAGCATGAGGTGACTTGATCTCTTTTTTGTGATAGTACTATTTTAGAGATCACACCTACAACGGTCCTGTTCAATGCATGACACATGCACTAATGAGATAGATCCGGGAAAGCCCTCCCGTGACTTAGGTATGTCACCCTATATAGGAGAGTATCTCATTATAACTTCTACCAAGATGAAGTGCCCAGCTCCATCTTTCAGTTATGAACAAATATGATATTTCCAGTTGTCCATGAATTAGACCTATCTGTGTGTAGACACTACACACCTAATTCATTTACTAGAAACAATGGGCCTTACACAACCATACATATATACATGTTTAAGCATAAAAGAGTCTTTCAATTAAATAACCAGTAAATATCCAGTAATAAAAGATGAGAATGCAACTAGTGGGCTTTAGGGCATACACCAATCCCAACAAACTCCCACTTGCACTAAAGATCACTGCTTCCTAACCTAACACCCATAGACTCAACATGAGAAGTGAAGACTTTCTCAGTAAGAGTCTTAGTGAATGGGTCAGCTAAGTTATTTGCTGAAGCAATATGCTCCACCACTATCTCTCCATCCTGAATGAATTCCCGGATCAAGTGGTACTTTCTCTGAATGTGCTTGCCTTTCTTGTGATTCCTGGGCTCTTTGCACTGTGCTACAGCACCAGTGTTATCGCAGTACATGACAATCGGTTTATGCACTGCAGGAACAACTCCTAATTCCAACAGGAATTTTCTGAGCCATACCGCTTCCTTCGCAGCTTCCGATGCCGCCACATACTCTGCTTCCATGGTAGAATCAGCTATACAGGATTGCTTGACACTTCTCCATGATATAGCCCCTCCTGACAAAGTAAAGACGTACCCTGAGGTAGACTTTCTGGCATCACTATCAGATTGGAAATCAGAGTCTGTATACGCCAATGGCGTTAGATCATCTGCTCGAAAGGTTAGCATATAATCTTTCGTTCTCCGAAGATACTTGAATATATGCTTAACTGCTGTCCAATGCATAGGTCCGGGGTTTGACTGATATCTGCTAACCATGCCAACGGCAAAGCAAATATCTGGTTTAGTACATAACATAGCATACATGAGGCTTCCAACAGCGGATGCATATGGAACTCTCCTCATGGTCTCTATCTCTTCAGATGTCTTTGGACATTGATCTCGGGACAGTGGTACTCCATGTCTAGAAGGTAGGAGGCCCTTCTTGGAGTCATGCATGTTAAACTTGACCAATATCTTCTCAATATAAGAAGATTGGGATAGGGCTAACATCTTATTCTTGCGATCACGCAAAAGCTTGATCCCTAAGATATAGCTGGCCTCACCCAAATCCTCCATCTGAAATTGAGAGGATAACCAAACCTTTGTGGATGACAATAAACCTACATCATTTCCTATGAGTAATATGTCATCTACATATAGAACCAAAAATGCAACTGCTTTCCCATTTCCTTTCTTATACACACATGGTTCATCAATGTTTTGATCAAAGCCAAAGGATTTGACTGCCTGATTAAACTTGATGTTCCATGCTCTAGATGCTTGCTTAAGTCCATAGATAGACTTCTTAAGTTTACAAACCATGTTATCTTGGCCACTAGCAATGAAGCCCTCTGGTTGCATCATATAGATGCATTCGTCAAGACTTCCATTAAGAAAAGCTGTCTTGACATCCATCTGCCATATCTCGTAGTCATAATGACATGCGATGGCTAAGAGAATCCTTATGGACTTAAGCATAGCCACTGGTGAAAAGGTTTCCTCATAATCGATACCTTCTTTCTGAGTATATCCTTTCGCCACCAGTCTTGCTTTGAAGGTTTCCACCTTCCCATCCACTCCTCTCTTTCTCTTGTAGATCCACTTGCACCCTATGGGTTTGATCCCTTCAGGTGCATCTACAAGTTCCCAGACTTGATTGGAATACAAAGAATCCATTTCAGATTTCATCGCTTGCTGCCACATGTCAGCATCTATATCCGTTACTGCTTCATCATAACTAGTAGGATCCTCAACCAGATCTCCAGAGTCTGTCTTAAAAGACACTCCTAGATATCTTTCTGGTTGTCTAGAAATTCTCCCACTACGACGAGGCTCCGGAGTGTTCAAAGGAATATCTTGTTCATCTACTGTCTCAGGATCTGGTACAGATGTTATAGGAGATCCCGGAAGAATCTCCTCAAGGGTTTCTTTACAACTAAGCTCTTGGTGCATCATACAATCATCCTCCAAGTACCTAGCATGAGTGCTGATGAGCACTTTTTGCTCCTTTGGATGATAAAAGATGCCACCTCTCGTTCCCTTAGGATACCCAATGAAGTAGCACATTTCCGATCTGGGTTCTAGCTTGGTAGCTTTATCATTCAGTACATAGGCTGGACAACCCCAAATGTGGATATGATTTAAACTAGGTTTTCGACCTGTCCATATTTCTTGTGGTGTCCTAGGTACTGACTTAGATGGTACCAGATTTAAAATGTATGCTGCTGCTTCTAAGGCATATCCCCAAAAAGATATCGGTAGGGTTGCATGACTCATCATGGACCTTACCATATCAAGAAGGGTACGGTTTCTTCTCTCCGCTACACCATTTTGCTGGGGTGTACCCGGTGCAGACAACTGAGACACAATCCCATGTTGTGTGAGGTACTCCTTGAACTCACCCAGGAGGTACTCGCCACCTCGATCAGATCGAAGGGCTTTGATATGTTTTCCTAGTTGTAGCTCCGCCTCAGCCTTGAATTGTTTGAACTTATCAAACGCCTCAGACTTGCGTCGCATTAGGTATACATATCCATATCTAGAGTAATCATCGGTGAGGGTGATGTAATACTCATACCCTCCTCGAGCCGGTTTGTTCATAGGACCACACACATCAGTGTGAATCAATTCTAACAACTCCTTTGACCTTAGTCCCTTTCCAGAGAATGACCGTTTGGTCATCTTTCCCTTGAGACAAGATTCGCACTGAGGAAAAGGTTCGAAATCTAATGAGCTCAACCCATCTTCTACCAACCTCTGAATCCGTTTTGGGTTAATGTGACCCAAACGTAAGTGCCAAAGATATGTGTCATTGATTGAAGATACCTTCCTCTTAAGGGAAGTTGAGCTTTCTTGTTGTACATTATGCAGTGTAGGAGCAACAGGATATATATAAAATAAGTTGTCATGTATTCTACCGGAACATATAATATTTCCATCTCTACTGATATCAACACCAGAATGGAAAGAAACTGAATAATTAAATTCAATCAATCTGGAAACTGAAATTAAATTCTTCCTCATGTCCGGAACATAGAAAACATTATTTAAAACTAATATCCTATTACATGGAAAATGTAAGGTAACTACTCCTACTGCAACTGCCCAAACTTTAGCTCCAGTTCCGACTCTAAAGGCAAATTCTCCTTTCTCAATTCTCTGCATTATCTGAAACCCCTGCAATGAATTGCAGATATGATTAGTGGCTCCTGAGTCTACTATCCATGAGTCAGTAGAATCAACCACTAGACAAGTTTCAATGTAGTATGAAAAAGATGTACCTTTTTTAACTGAGGCTAGGAACTTGGGACAATCTTTCTTCCAATGACCTTTCAGGCCACACTTGAAGCATTTCCCTTTGGGCTTTCCATCTGTACCCTTGTCCTTCTTATTACCAGCATTGTCCTTTTTCTGCCCTTTTCCCTTATTCTGCTTCTTCTTGGACTTCTTCCCTTTCGGGTTCAGTTTAGAGGAAGACTGGAAAAAATGAGCTTGGGCTTTGGGCTTCATGATAGCATCTGCCACCTGGAGTTCTTTCATTAACTCAGGTAGAGTCATGTCCATCTTGCTCATATTGAAATTGAGCTTGAACTGATTGAAAGATTCCGGCAGAGTTTCGAGAATCATGTCAGTCTGACTCCCTGCATCAATCTCAGCCCCTAGAATCTCAGCTTCATTGAAACAATCTATCATCTTGAGCATATGCTCTCTGACAGGTGTTCCCTCAGCCATCCTAGCATTCATGATGGTCCTCATAGCAGCTTGCCTAGCTGGCCTGCTCTTGTCTGCGAACATCTCAGACAAGGACATCATGATTTCATAGGCTGTGTCCATTTGCCCGTGCTGTGTTTGCAACACGTTGGACATGGAAGCGAGCATGTAGCATTTAGCCATGCTATTCGCTTTCTTCCATTTCTTCTCAGCCTCTCGCTGGTCATCAGTAGAATTAGCATCAATTTCGGGACAGTTTTCCAGCAAGACATACTTGTACTCCTCAGCTGTGAGTACTATGTCAAGATTTCTTTTCCAGTCTACGTAGTTAGGGCCAGTCAGTTTATTCTCATGAAGAATGCACATCAACGGACTAAAAGAGTCTTTTCCCATCTCTTTCTAGATATAAAACGGTTTATAATTAGACATGCAGTATATATGTAATATGCATATGGTGCTTGTTATAAAAGGAAAAACAAAGCACGAAAACTTTTTACATTATTCAACCCCAATTATAATGTATCAGTGTTTCAACCTCCTCATAGACCCTCCATCGAAGGGATGGCCGAGCCTACAGTCACGTTGAATTAAGGCAGACTTATTTGGATTATCACTATCTGGACACACATCCAGTGGTAGTCCAATCACTGATTGGTTTGGCCTCATATGACTAATAACCCTTAACTCCTAAGGAGAGGTCATCACCGTCTTATGTCAAGTGTATAACCATCTCTTATGAAATTCCCAGAATGTCTATGATTAAGTCTTCCGAAGGGAAGAGACTTTTATCCTTCCTAGAAGTGAACTTTAGTAAGAGCTCCACCGAAGGGATGGCCGCTCCCACCAACACTTCATTGACATTCTATAGAAGTGATCTTTAGTAAAGAACTCCACCGAAGGGATGGCCGCTCCTACTAACACCTCATTATGAATATTCACATTAGTTCACCCATTAACTCATCAAAGCGTTCTTTAGTTAAAGAACTCCACCGAAGGGATGGACGTTCCCACTAACACTTTAATGAGGTAACATGAAACGAAAATGGAAGGCCGTGGGGTCTTTCCTAAAACCCCTCTCCCACTTGATTATTTATCGCTAGGGTTTATACTTTTTGACCTTTACATTGTTTTACTCAAAAGCCCTTTTTAAATCTAGCAAACTTGGTTAATTAATTCATGACTTAAGTCATCTTAAAAATCAAATAACCTTTGCTTTAAAACAGTTGAGCAAATCCCTTCAAAGAGTCAAAAACCTATCTTGGGTTAGTGAAAACCCATAGGTAGCATCTAATTAGATTTTAGTTTAAGCCTCCTTTGGAAACCAAGGGTACCAAGATAAACTAAAACCCTATCCAATTTTAAACCTTAGACAAATAGAAGGTGCTGGTCTAAGTTCCGTTTAAAAATAATTTGCCAAACTAAAAACAATCTAATACAATAAAGATGCCAATTTAGAACCTAACGGTGGCCATGTTTCTAGGCGACAATATAGCAATTATATAAAGCATTCATCCATGCATTCCATATATAAAAGCAAATAAAAGTATGCAATCCTTGATGGCTCCTTGCTCTTAGGATTTCAAATCCTAATCGAATTAGGACTCCTCATGCATCTAGAAGTCTTGACTCCTTGATCTCCAAGGACTCCAATTTCTTGCAACCTTCTTGTCTTGAAACAAAACCAAATTACATTGGAAATTCCTATGCTTTCCAAGAAAGCTTACATCAAGACTAGTTGGAATAAAATTAAGGAAACTTTACAACTTCCTATGATTGCTAACCGCGCAATCGTACACTTTCCAAATAATTAAAAAACATCCAAATCCACACACATACATGCGAACCATCAAGGATGCTAATTATGGCTGCAAACAAAGAGGTTAGTGCATGCAAACTCACTATGTGCATCATTAAACAAATCTGGAAAATAAATTCCAGCAATGTTAATGAAACTTGCACACAACATGCATCACAACATAACTTTAATAGGGTGCCACCATACCCATAATCAATCTAGGATTAATTACACACAACATGGGATCATGATTTCACATGGAGTGGCTTTGATACCACTGAAAGAAATCGCGATTCAGATCTGAAACTTCTCATAAAGAGACTACTATGGCTGATGCAAAGCATGACAGATTTTAAAAAATCTGATTTCTGCACTATGCAGCGGAAATCAGCCATAAAGAATCGCATAGAAACTCCATTAAATTATGACCAACATGTGTCTAATTAATAGAGATGATAGAAGACTATTACCTCGAAGATTTGTAGACTTCAAATCTCTGAAAAAATAGATCCAAAGGCGCGAACTCAGACTTGCAATTTGCAAACAAGTTGCTGGAATTTTCCTGCACTGGTATTGCCTTTGATCTTCTCCTCTATCTCACTTCCAAATCTGATTGGCTAAGATGGTGGGATCTTAATCTAGGAAACAAGAAGTATTTCTCCAAGGGAAAATCTCAGACCTTAAGCCTTCTCAATCAAGAAGAGAAGCAACCAAGGGCTGGACGTGTGGGGCACTCTTAGGATACTTGCAAAGTGTTTCACAAAGTGTGTTGGACGTGTGCAACCTTTGTAATTCTTCTTGTTATGGTGTAGGACGTCCAAGGGAAGGCTCTCTCCCTTTTATAGAAACTTAGGAAACCTTTCCTAGAAGTTTATCTTTCCTAATTCTCATGGATGTCCAAGAAAGACTTACTTCCTTTAAGAAACACTCCAATTAGAAAAGGAAACTAAAAGGAACTTTCCATACAATTAGTAATACTAGTTGTAGAACACTTACTAATTTTAAGTTCCTAATCCAAAAAGGAAACAAACTCATAGGAATACTAATCCAAAGAGGAGTCCAACTTTCCAAGTAGAGTCCTACTCAAAGTTGGAAACCTTACCCATGGAAATCCTATTATGGACATCCCACATATCAATGCACACCATGGCCCACATACAATTTATCTAGAGTTAAATTCATGTATGCCATCAAAGGCCTATTTGAATTCAAACTCAAAATTATTTTTCCACTAAAATAATTCATCCTTATGTTATCTAAACATCTTAGGAAACCATGCCAATCTTGGTAAGTGACTAGAGAAGGGACCAAAAGACATATTTGCCATTGGCTCCCAAAATGATCAAAATGTCCATGCTAAACCCATAGCAACATAAAGACCATTTTAACCTTAACTCATTCCACTAAAGAGTTATGGTTGAACTCCAAGGACAAATATATATATATAATAAGCTCGTCATAAAATGACGGTTGTCTTCGACCTACTAAGTGTAATGACCTGAATGCCCCTCTATGTAACATCCATAATCGAGTCAGGTTATCAATTGTACTATCAACCTTCCCGATTACATCTAAACCTTAGAACTTCATATCCTTAAACATAATCATCATTCGAATATCATTCTCTTGATCCAGGGAGCGACCCACAAGTTCAATATTCATATGGAACATCCATATACTAAGATCTTAGATTTTGATGATTAATCGGATAATTCTAAGGGGACGATTATTCCATCATCAGATGGCATAGATTCTATATTGCATCTGCACGTCCCAACTGATCAAGTCCGAGTACCCAAAACACAGAGCTGTTGACCCATGAATAGAATCTCACCCATAGTGAATTAAAGTACAAGAACTTGACTTCGTCAGTTCATCCACAAATGCTCAAGATTAAGAGCACCGGTTACTTAGTAGCATGAGGTGACTTGATCTCTTTTCTGTGATAGTACTATTTTAGAGATCACACCTACAACGGTCCTGTTCAATGCATGACACATGCACTAATGAGATAGATCCGGGAAAGCCCTCCCGTGACTTAGGTATGTCACCCTATATAGGAGAGTATCTCATTATAACTTCTACCAAGATGAAGTGCCCAGCTCCATCTTTCAGTTATGAACAAATATGATGTTTCCAGTTGTCCATGAATTAGACCTATCTGTGTGTAGACACTACACACCTAATTCATTTACTAGAAACAATGGGCCTTACACAACCATACATATATACATGTTTAAGCATAAAAGAGTCTTTCAATTAAATAACCAGTAAATATCCAGTAACAAAAGATGAGAATGCAACTAGTGGGCTTTAGGGCATACACCAATCCCAACACTCCTTTCTTTTTGAGTTCCTTCTTTCCCTCCTCTTCTACATATTATTAAATGAATGGGGCTTCTTTGAACCTCATCAAACTCCATCAAATAACCCACATACACTATCCATCCCATTGATATCCATAAGATCAAAGACAAACAAAATTCTTCCATTCATCAAGTTACCAAAAGAAAATTCTTGAAATCAAAAGAGCTGATTCAAGAAGATGAATCCAAGAACATAAACATTTCTAACTAAACATTTCAAGGAAGATAAGCATAAAACCTAACCTAAACATTTCAAGATAAAACCATTATGTAAAAGAGAGAAGAAACACTTGAAGAAGAGATTAGTAAAAGCAATCTCATTAAGCAAATCACCATATTAATTAACTAGATTATTGACTTGCCCTTGTCAAGAGATCCACAAAAATCACTCCAAAATGGTCTTCCTATAGTCCCAAGCACCAAAATCACAAAACCCCCAAAAATAGCTCAAGAAGAAGCCCTAGAAAACAAATCCATTGCAAATCTCAAAGGATGCCTTTGCATGTTTGTTAAAAACACTCTAAATTGTTTAGAAAACAAAGATTAGAAGAAGGAAAAGCTTTTGCTAACCTTCAAAGCCTTGAACCAAGAAGAAGGGCTTGAAAAAGAGCTTTGTTCTTGCTCAAATCTCTTGAAAAATACATTTTTAGAAAGCTTGAGAGATGGGGAAAAGGTCTAGGAGATCAATCCTCCATTTAGCACACAAGAGGAGAACATATAGGAGGAGAAAGAGTGGCTGGAAAAGGGTTCCAGCCACAGCTGGAATCGTTGCAGGGAAATGGAAGAAGAAGAGGGTTCAGCCCCTTTTATAAAGTGGGCAAGTAGGTCCCATGGGCCCCAGTCTACAAGTGTTTAAAACTGACATTTGTGGGTCCCGAACTAAGACGACGAAGAAGACAAAATCGATCAACAAAACTTCTACTTTCCAACAAGTATATTTTCCCCAATTTCTGAAATTTTCAAAATTTATGGACATATTTAGTGAAAATGTCATTTTTTTACCCTTTTTCTCGAAAAATACAATTTCTGAGCATTAAATCAAAATGGTCAAAACATGAAAGTTGTTAAACTAGATGAAATGAGTCAAAATAAATAAAATTTGGAATTTTTAGAAATCAAGAGTAATTTCTCATAAAAATACATTTTATAAGGGTTGGGTCAAACAAAAGTCAACGGTACTCAAAACTTTCCAAAGTTATGAAAAATCTAGTCAAACTTAAAAACAAGGTCAAACCAACTCTAATCTTTCTTAAAAAGTAAAACCACAATTAAAATAACTCTAAACAAAAGAATTGGGTTCGGGGTCTTACAGGTAGGACTTGGTCCCAGCCTCCTTCATCTCGGCCACATCTCAGCTCGGTCAGCTCCACTCGGCCAAGTACTTCACCTCGGCATCAAAGCAGGCACCTTGGCACCTATGCCAAGTCGCCAACCAGGTCTCAGCAACACGGCCTAACCCCGGTCACGCACCTCGGCTGCTAGCCAAGGCAGCGACTGACAGCCGTCCTCTTATGGACATTCAAGCACGCTACAGGACGTGAGACAAGACAAGGGCACCGCCCATATCCCTTGACAGAACGGCGTCCACAGTTCCCAAGGCGCCAGGGTATGGCCCGATGGGACAGATGCACTACGATAGGACTTCCTGTCAGAGCACAGAGCTCTCTCTCTCTCTCCAAAGTCAACTCTCTCTCCCTCCTCCTGTCCATATAAGGAGCAGCAGGCACAGAGAGCAAAGGATCCCATCCAATAGAGAATAGATCATCCACTCTGCTGGTATCATCTTCTTCCCCATCTTCCATCCTTAGTCCAGTTTCAGCACTGACTTAGGCATCGGAGGGCCTTGCGCTGCCTACAGCCAGGGTCGTCTGATCTCCTACTATTCTTCTTCCTCTCTTTTCAGATTTCAGGCAGGCATCGATTCTTCCTAAAGAGCTCCGACTCCACCTTCCTATGAGTCCGCATATTTTTATACACTTACAATTGGCGTCATCTGTAGAAAGAGATCAAGAAGCCATCTTCATAAACACCATGCCTAGAAGAACCGGAAAAGGGAAAGGACCATCAACACTGCCAACGCAGTTCTCGCCGGTCCCCCGCCATAGGAGGTCCAGGGCAAGGTCTGGTTCAGCAAGCATCCACAGGCCGAAATCTTGGTCAGGTTCATCCTCAATAGGTCGGACAGCACCTTCCCATCAGGATAGCCTTCGACTGGAGTTTTCCCAGTAAAAGGAATCCCAGCCAGATGAACCCCATCATCAGATTGACGACGACAACCCGCTTCTCGTAAAGATCAGGGCCCAAAGCCTTGCCATCCAAGCGCAGGATGAGTTGATCCGTCAACTTCAGCAGCAGCTACAAAACAAAGGAGTAACCTCTGCTCTGCCCTCTAGTTCCTCAAAGAGACGAAGGCAAAAACCAAAAGATTGGCTTGATCGACACATTGAGCAAGCAGTCCAGCAGAACTTGGAGATGGCCGGTCTCACTCGAGCTCGGCTAAATTCTCACGATCTTGGCACGTCTCCCCTCTCTCCAGAAATCAGAAACTTCCCCCTTCCTGAAGATTTCAGCGTCCCGAGTTCGTCATTTACGATGGGACCTCGGACCCAGCAGCATACCTTCGGCACTTCACTCAAAGGATGTCGGTGTGGGGCGATGTAGGCCACCTGAACTACAGAGTTTTCTCTTCTAGTCTCGGGGACTGTTCGGATTGGTGTATGCCCTAAAGCCCACTAGCTGCACTCTCATCTTTTGTTACTGGATATTTACCGATTATTTAATGGAATGACTCTTTTCTCTTTAAACATGTATATATGTATGGTTGTGTAAGGCCCATTGTTTCTAGTAAATGAATTAGGTGTGTAGTGTCTACACACAGATAGGTCTAATTCATGGACACTTGAAACAATATATTTGTCCATAACTGAGAGATGGAGCTGGGCACTTCATCTTGGTATAAGTTATAATGAGAGACTCTCCTGTATTCAGGGTGACTTACCTAAGTCATGGGAAGGCTTTCCCGGATTTATCTCATTAGTGCATATGCAATGCATTGAACAGGACCATGGTAGGTGTGATCTCTAAAATAGTACTATCATAGAGAGAGATCAAGTAACCTCATGCTACTGAGTGACCAGTGCTCTTAATCTTGAGCATTTGTGGATAAACTGACAAAATCAAGTTCTTGTGCTTTAATTCACTATGGGTGAGATTCTTTTCATGGGTCAACAGTTCTATGTTTTCGGTACTCGGACTTGATCAGTTGGGACGTGCAGATGCAATAAAGAATCTATGCCATCTAATGATGGAATGATCGTCTCCTTAGAATTATCCGATTGATCATCAAAATCTAAGATCTTAGTATATGGATGTTCCATATGGATATTGAACTTGTGGGTCGCTCCTTGGACCAAGAGAATGATATCCGAATGATGATTATGTTAAGGATATGAAGTTCTAAGGTTTAGATGTAATCGAGAAGGTTGATAGTACATGTGATAACCTGACTCGATTATGGATGTTACATAGAGGGGCATTCAGGTCATTACACTTAGTAGGTCGAAGACAACTGTCATTTTATGACGAGCGTATTATATTATATATTTGTCCCTGGAGTTCAATCATAACTCTTTAGTGGAATGAGTTAAGGTTAAAATGGTCTTAATATTGCTATGGGTTTAGCATGGACATTTTGGTCATTTTGGGAGCCAAGGGCAAATATGTCTTTTGGTCCCTTCTCTAGTCACTTTCCAAGATTGGCATGGTTTCCTAAAATGTTTAGATAACATTTGGATGAATTATTTTAGTGGAAAAATAATTTTGAGTTTAAATTCAAATAGGACTTTGATGGCATACATGAATTTAATTCTAGATAAATTATACGTGGGCCATGGTGTGCATTAGTATGTGGGACGTCCATAATGGGATTTCCATGGGTAAGGTTTCCAACTTTGAGTAGGACTCTCTACTTGGAAGGTTGGACTCCTCTTTGGATTAGTATTCCCATGAGAAAGTTTCCTTTTTGGATTAGAAACTGAAATTAGTAAGTGTTGTTCAACTAGGATTACTAATTTCAAAGTTTGTGGGAAGTTCCTTAGTTTCCTTTTCTAATTGGAGTGTTTCTAAAAGGAAATAAGTCTTTAGATTATACTTTCCTTTTAGGACATCTATGAGAATTAGAAGAGATAGACATTTAGGAAAACTATCAAAAGTTTCTATAAAAGGGAGGTTGTTTCTCCCCTTGGACGTCCACAACAAGAGAGTGCAAGAGTCCCACACGTCCAACCTTGGGTTGTTTTCTTCTTCATTGAAGAGAGCTTTAGGTCTGAGATTTTTCCTTAGAAAAATAATTCTCAATTCCTAAATTAAGATCCCACCATCTTAGCCAATCAGATTTGGAAGTGAGATAGAGAAGAAGATCAAAGGCAATACTACTGCAGAAAATTCCAGCAATTTGTTTGCTAGTTGCAAGTCTGAGTTCGGGCCTTTGGATCTATTTTTTCAGAGATTTGAAGTCTACAAATCTTCGTGGTAATAGTCTTCTTCATTCTCCTTTAATTATACACTTGTTGGTCATGAATTCATGGAGTTCTCATGCGATCTATATGGCTGATTTATGCTGCCCAAATCAGATTTTTAAAAATCTGTCATGTTACAAATTTGCCATGAATGTCTTCCGCTAGTGAAATTCAGATCTGAATCGCAGTTTCTTTCAGTGGTATCAGAGCCACTCCATGTGAAATCATGATCCCATGTTGTGTATAATTAATCCTAGATTGATTATGGGCATAGTGGCACCCTATTAAAGTTATGTTGTGATGCATGTTGTGTGCAAGTTTCATTAACATTGCTGGAATTTATTTTCCAGATTTGTTTAATGATGCACATAGTGTGTTTACATGCACTAACCTCTTTGTTTGCAGCCATATAATGCATCCTTGATGGTTCGCATGATTGTTATGTGTATTTGGATATTTTTTCAATAGTTGGAAAGTGTACGATTGCGCGTTTAGCAATCATAGGAAGTTGTAATTCTTTCCTTACTTTTATCCCAACTAGTCTTGATGTAAGCTTTCTTGAAAAGCATAGGTATCTCCAATGTCATTTGGGGTTTTGTTTTTTTTTATGGGTTTGCTTGTATAAATTTAATTTATTGGAACAAGCAAGAAGAAGAAAGTTTCAAGCAAGAAAGGTTGCATGTAACCGGATTCCTTAGTGGTGGAGGAGACAAGACTTCTTGGTGAAAGATGAGATCTATTCTTGAAGTCCTAGTTTGATAAGGATTAGAAGTCCGAAGAGCAGGGAGCCATCAAGGATTGCATACTTTTATTTGCTCTTATATATGGAATGCATGGATGAATGCTTTATATAATTGCTATAATTGTCACCTAGAAACATGGCCACCATTAGGTTCTAAAATTGGCAAGATTGTTTTTAGTTTGGTAAATTGTTTTAAACAAAACTTAGACCAGCACCATCTATTTGTCTAAGGTTTAAAATTGGATAGGGTTTAGTTTATCTTGGTACCCTTGGTTTCCAAAAGAGGCTAAACTAAAATCTAATTAGATGCTACCTATGGGTTTTCATAACCCAAGATAGGTCTTTGATTCTTTAAAGGGATTTGCTCAAATGTTTTAAAGCAAAGGTTATTTATTTTTAAGATGACTTAAGTCATTGAGTCATAAATTTAATTAACCAAGTTTGCTAGATTTAAAAAGAACTTTTGAGTAAACAATATAAAGGTCAAAAAGTATAAACCCTAGTGATAAAAAATCAAGTGGGAGAGGGGTTTTTGGAAAGACCCCACGGCCTTCCATTTTCGGTTCATGTTATCTTATTAAGGTGTTAGTAGGAGCGGCCATCCCTTCGGTGGAGTTCTTTACTAAAGACCACTTTAATGGGTTAATGGGTGAACTAATGTGAATATTCGTAATGAGGTGTTAGTAGGAGCGGCCATCCCTTCGGTGGAGTTCTTTACTAAAGATCACTTCTATAGAATGTCAATGAAGTGTTGGTGGGAGCGGCCATCCCTTCGGTGGAGCTCTTTACTAAAAGTCACTTCTAGGATGGATAAAAGTCTCTTCCCTTCGGAAGACTTAATCATAGACATTCTGGGAAATTTCATAAGAGATGGTTATACACTTGACATAAGACGGTAATCACCTCTCCCTAGGAGTTAAATGTTATTTGTCATATGAGGCCAAACCAATCAGTGATTGAACTACCACTGGATCTGTATCCAGACAGTGATAATCCAAATAAGTATGCCTTAATTCAACGTGACTGTAGGCTCGGCCATCCCTTCGATGGAGGGTCTATGAGGAGGTTGAAACACTGATACATTATGATTGGGGTTGAATAATGTAAAAAGTTTTGTGCTTTGTTTTTCCTTTTGTAACAAGCACCATATGCATATTACATATATACTGCATGTCTAATTATAAACCGTTTTATATCCAGAAAGAGATGGGTAAAGATTCTTTTAGTCCGTTGATGTGCATTCTTCGTGAGAACAAACTGACTGGCTCTAACTACGTAGATTGGAAGATAAATCTTGACATAGTACTCACTGCTGAGGAGTACAAGTATGTCTTGGTGGAAACCTGTCCGGATATTGATGCTAATTCTACTGATGACCAGTTAGAGGCTGAGAGGAAATGGAAGAAAGCGAATAGCATGGCTAAATGCTACATGCTCGCTTCCATGTCCAACGTGTTGCAAACGCAGCACGAGCATATGGACACAGCCTATGAAATCATGATGTCTGTGTCTGAGATGTTCGCAGACAAGAGTAGGCCAGCTAGGCAAGCTGCTATGAGGACTATCATGAATACTAGGATGGCTGAGGGAACACCTGTCAGAGAGCATATGCTCAAGCTGATGGATTGTTTCAATGAAGCTGAGATTCTAGGGGCTGAGATTGATGCAGGGAGTCAAACTGACATGACTCTCGAAACTCTACCGGACTCTTTCAATCAGTTCAAGCTCAATTTCAATATGAGCAAGATGGATATGACTCTACCTGAGTTAATGAAAGAGCTCCAGGCGGCGGAGGCCATCATGAAGCCCAAAGCCGAAGCTCATTTTTTCCAGTCTTCCTCTAAACTAAACCCGAAAGGGAAGAAGTTCAAGAAGAAGCAGAATAAGGGAAAGGGGCAGAAAAAGGACAACACTAGTAATAAGAAGGACAAGGGTACAGATGGAAAGCCCAAAGGGAAATGCTTCAAGTGTGGCCTCAAAGGTCATTGGAAGAAAGATTGTCCCAAGTTCTTAGCCTCAGTTAAGAAAGGTACATCTTTTTCATACTATATTAAAACTTGTCTAGTGGTTGATTCTACTGACTCATGGATAGTAGACTCAGGAGCCACTAATCATATCTACAATTCATTGCAGGGGTTTCAGATAATGCAAAGGATTGAGAAAGGAGAGTTTGCCTTTAGAGTCGGAACTGGAGCTAAAGTTTGGGCAGTTGCAGTAGGAGTTGTTACCTTACATTTTCCATGTAATAGGATATTAGTTTTAAATAATGTTTTCTATGTTCCGGACATGAGGAAGAATTTAATTTCAGTTTCCAGATTAATTAAATTTAATTATTCAGTTTCTTTCCATTCTGGTATTGATATCAGTGGAGATGGAAATATTATATGTTCCGGTAGAATACATGACAACTTATTTTATATATATCTTATTGCTCCCACACTGCATAATGTACAACAAGAAAACTCAACTTCTCTTAAAAGGAAGGTATCTTCAATCAATGACACATATCTTTGGCACTTACGTTTGGGTCACATTAACCTAAAATGGATTCAGATGTTGGTAGAAGATGGGCCTTTAAGCTCATTAGATTTCAAACCTTTTCCTCAGTGCGAATCTTGTCTCAAGGGAAAGATGACCAAACGGTCATTCTCTGGAAAGGGACTAAGGTCAAAGGAGTTGTTAGAATTGATTCACACTGATGTGTGTGGTCCTATGAACAAACCGGCTCGCGGAGGGTATGAGTATTACATCACCTTCACCGATGATTACTCTAGGTATGGATATGTATACTTAATGCGACGCAAGTCTGAGGCGTTTGATAAGTTCAAACAATTCAAGGCTGAGGCGGAGCTACAACTAGGGAAACATATCAAAGCCCTTCGATCTGATCGAGGTGGCGAGTACCTCCTGGGTGAGTTCAAAGAGTACCCTCACACAACATGGGATTGTGTCTCAGTTGTCTGCACCGGGTACACCCCAGCAAAATGGTGTAACAGAGAGAAGAAACTGTACCCTTCTTGATATGGTAAGGTCCATGATGAGTCATGCAACCCTACCTATATCTTTTTGGGGATATGCCCTAGAAGCAGCAGCATACATTTTAAATTTGGTACCTTCTAAATCAGTACCTAGGACACCACAAGAAATGTGGACAGGTCGAAAACCTAGTTTAAGACATATCCACATTTGGGGTTGTCCAGCCTATGTACTGAAAGATAAAGCTACCAAGCTAGAACCCAGATCGGAAATGTGCTACTTCATTGGGTATCCTAAGGGAACGAGAGGTGGCATTTTTTATCATCCAAAGGAGCAAAAAGTGCTCATCAGCACTCATGCTAGGTACTTGGAGGATGATTGTTTGATGCACCAAGAGCTTAGTTGTAAAGAAACCCTTGAGGAGATTCTTCCAGGATCTCCTATAACATCTGTACCAGATCCTGAGATAGTAGATGAACAAGATATTCCTTTAAACACTCCGGAGCCTTGTCGTAGTGGGAGAATTTCTAGACAGCCAGAAAGATATCTAGGAGTGTCTTTTAAGACAGACTCTGAAGATCTGGTTGAGGATCCTACTAGTTACGATGAAGCAGTAACGGATATAGATGCTGACATGTGGCAGCAAGTGATGAAATCAGAAATGGGTTCTTTGTATTCCAATCAAGTCTGGGAACTTGTAGATGCACCTGAAGGGATTAAACCCATAGGGTGCAAGTGGATCTATAAGAGGAAGAGAGGAGTGCATGGGAAGGTGGAAACCTTCAAAGCAAGACTGGTGGCGAAAGGATATACTCAGAAAGAGGGTATCGATTATGAGGAAACCTTTTTACCAGTGGCTATGCTTAAATCCATAAGGATTCTCTTGGCCATCGCATGTCATTATGACTATGAAATATGGCAGATGGATGTCAAGACAGCTTTTCTTAATGGAAGTCTTGACGAATGCATCTACATGATGCAACCAGAGGGTTTCATTGCTAGTGGCCAAGATAACATGGTTTGTAAACTTAAGAAGTCCATTTATGGACTTAAGCAAGCATCTAGAGCATGGAACATCAAGTTTAATCAGGCAGTCAAATCTTTTGGCTTTGATCAAAACATTGATGAACCATGTGTGTATAAGAAAGGAAGTGGAAAAGCAGTTGCATTTTTTATTCTGCATGTAGATGACATATTACTCATAGGAAATGATGTAGGTTTATTGTCATCCACAAAGGTTTGGTTATCCTCTCAATCTCAGATGAAGGATTTGGGTGAGGCCAGCTATATCTTAGGGATCAAGCTTTTGCGTGATCGCAAGAATAAGATGTTAGCCTTATCCCAATCTTCATATATTGAGAAGATATTGGTCAAGTTTAACATGCATGACTCTAAGAAGGGCTTGTTACCTTCTAGACATGGAGTACCACTGTCTTGAGATCAATGTCCAAAGACATCTGAAGAGATAGAGAGCATGAGGAGAGTTCCATATGCATCCGCTGTTGGAAGCCTCATGTATGCTATGTTATGTACTATACCACATATTTGCTTTGCCGTTGGCATGGTTAGCAGATATCAGTCAAACCCTGGACCTATGCATTGGACAGCTATTAAGCATATATTCAAGTATCTTCGGAGAACGAAAGATTATATGCTAACCTTTCGAGCAGATGATTTAACGCCATTGGCATATACAGACTCTGATTTCCAATCTGATAGTGATGCCAAAAAGTCTACCTCAGGGTACGTCTTTACTTTGTCAGGAGGGGCTATATCATGGAGAAGTGTCAAGCAACCCTGTACTGCTGATTCTACCATGGAAGCAGAGTATGTGGCGGCATTGGAAGCTGCGAAGGAAGCAGTATGGCTCAGAAAATTCCTATTGGAATTGGGAGTTGTTCCTGCAGTGTATAAACCGATTGTCATGTACTGCGATAACACTGGTGCTGTAGCACAGTGTAAAGAGCCCAGGAATCACAAGAAAGGCAAGCACATTCAGAGAAAGTACCACTTGATTCGGGAATTCATCGAGGAAGGAGAAATAGTGGTGGAGCATATTGCTTCGGCAAATAAATTAGCTGACCCATTCACTAAGACTCTTACTGAGAAAGTCTTCACTTCTCATGTTGAGTCTATGGGTGTCAGGTTAGGAAGTAGTGATCTTTAGTGCAAGTGGGAGTTTGTTGGGATTGGTGTATGCCCTAAAGCCCACTAGCTGCACTCTCATCTTTTGTTACTGGATATTTACTGGTTATTTAATGGAATGACTCTTTTCTCTTTAAACATGTATATATGTATGGTTGTGTAACGCCCATTGTTTCTAGTAAATGAATTAGGTGTGTAGTGTCTACACACAGATAGGTCTAATTCATGGATACTTGAAACAATATATTTGTTCATAACTGAGAGATGGAGCTGGGCACTTCATCTTGGTATAAGTTATAATGAGAGACTCTCCTGTATTCAGGGTGACTTACCTAAGTCATGGGAAGGCTTTCCCGGATTTATCTCATTAGTGCATATGCAATGCATTGAACGGGACCATGGTAGGTGTGATCTCTAAAATAGTACTATCACAGAGAGAGATCAAGTCACCTCATGCTACTGAGTGACCAGTGCTCTTAATCTTGAGCATTTGTGGATAAACTGACGAAGTCAAGTTCTTGTGCTTTAATTCACTATGGGTGAGATTCTTTTCAAGGGTCAACAGTTCTGTGTTTTCGGTACTCGGACCTGATCAGTTGGGACGTGCAGATGCAATAAAGAATCTATGCCATCTAATGATGGAATGATCGTCCCCTTAGAATTATCTGATTGATCATCAAAATATAAGATCTTAGTATATGGATGTTCCATATGGATATTGAACTTGTGGGTCGCTCCCTGGACCAAGAGAATGATATCCAAATGATGATTATGTTAAGGATATGAAGTTCTAAGGTTTAGATGTAATCGAGAAGGTTGATAGTACATGTGATAACCTGACTCGATTATGGATGTTACATAGAGGGGCATTCAGGTCATTACACTTAGTAGGTCGAAGACAACTGTCATTTTATGATGAGCTTATTATATTATATATTTATTCCTGGAATTCAATCATAACTCTTTAGTGGAATGAGTTAAGGTTAAAATGGTCTTAATGTTGATATGGGTTTAGCATGGACATTTTGGTCATTTTGGGAGCCAATGGCAAATATATCTTTTGGTCCCTTCTCTAGTCACTTTCCAAGATTTGCATGGTTTCCAATAATGTTTAGATAACATTTGGATGAATTATTTTAGTGGAAGAATAATTTTGAGTTTAAATTCAAATAGGCCTTTGATGGCATATATGAATTTAATTCTAGATAAATTATATGTGGGCCATGGTGTGCATTAGTATGTGGGACGTCCATAATGGGATTTCCATGGGTAAGGTTTCCAACTTTGAGTAGGACTCTCTACTTGGAAGGTTGGACTCCTCTTTGAATTAGTATTCCCATGAGAAAGTTTCATTTTTGAATTAGAAACTTAAATTAGTAAGTGCTGTTCAACTAGGATTACTAATTTCAAAGTTTGTGGGAAGTTCCTTAGTTTCCTTTTCTAATTGGAGTGTTTCTAAAAGGAAATAAGTCTTTAGATTATACTTTCCTTTTAGGACATCTATGAGAATTAGAAGAGATAGACATTTAGGAAAGCTATCCAAAGTTTCTATAAAAGGGAGGTTGTTTCTCCCCTTGGACGTCCACAACAAGAGAGTGCAAGAGTCCCACACGTCCAGCCTTCGGTTGTTTTCTTCTTCATTGAAGAGAGCTTTAGGTCTGAGATTTTTCCTTAGAAAAATAATTCTCAATTCCTAAATTAAGATCCCACCATCTTAGCCAATCAGATTTGGAAGTGAGATAGAGAAGAAGATCAAAGGCAATACTACTGCAGAAAATTCCAGCAATTTGTTTGCTAGTTGCAAGTCTGAGTTCGGGCCTTTGGATCTATTTTTTCAGAGATTTGAAGTCTACAAATCTTCGAGGTAATAGTCTTCTTCATTCTCCTTTAATTATACACTTGTTGGTCATGAATTCATGGAGTTCTCATGCGATCTATATGGCTGATTTATGCTGCCCAAATCAGATTTTTAAAAATCTGTCATGTTACAAATTAGCCATGAATGTCTTCCGCTAGTGAAATTCAGATTTGAATCACAGTTTCTTTCAGGGACCTCCCACTAAAGTGGTTCTGCGCACTCCCCAAAGGATCAATCAAAAGCTCGCAGCAGCTCCGGAGTTCCTTCATGGAGAAGTTTCAAGCTCATAGGGTCATCCCCAGGTCGGCCGCCGACCTAATGGCCCTCAGAATGAAGCAGACCGAGAACGTCATGCAATTCGCCAAGAGATTCTGCATTGTCTACAGCCAGATCGAAAAGGCCTCAGACACAATAGCAATCATGTCTTTCCAACAAGCCCTCCTACCAGGCAACGAGCTCTGGAGAGACTTGGTCATGCACCCCGTGGTCACTATGGCAGCACTGACGGCCAGGGTAAACCAGTTCGTCAGACAAGATGCAGACGAAGCCCGAGCTCAGGAACATCTTGAGCTCTATAAGGACAAAAAAACGGCCTCTGACTCGACAAGTAGTTCCTCTAGCTCGGTAGGTAGTTCCTTTAGCTCGGCAGATGCTTCCTTCAGCTCGGCAGGCAACTCCTTCAGCTCGGCGGACGTCTCCAGTGCAGCAGACATCCCTTCCACCTCGGGGGGCTACTAGACGTCTATTCATCATTCAGCTTCAATGGTCCGTCAGCTTTGATCGCGCGATCCTCTACCATCAACACCCGGCAGCACGGCACGACCGTCAACGCCCGGCGGTATGGCACGATCCACTACTGTCAGCTTTGATGGCGCCGTCAGCTTCGATGACACCATCATCTTCTGCAGTGCGACCCTCTACTGTCGGCTTCGATCGCACGACCCTTTACAGTCATTTTTGATGGCACGGTCCTCTACTATCAGCCTTGATCGCACGGTCCTCTACCGCCATCAGATCATCTCCTATATCTCGGCCGCGTGCCAGATCTCGATCTCTTGTATCTCGGCTACATGTCGGATCTCGACTTCATACATCGCGGTAGCAACGACAGATTCTCGGCTACGCGCCCACACCTCATGTTGGTGTTGCCCTCGTGCTAGCATCGCGCTTCACGCAGGTTCGGCCTCATGATGGTCTCGGCCTCATGCTGGTTCAACCTCATGTTGGTGTTACTCTCGTGCTGGCTACATGCTTCACGCAAGTTCAGCCTCATGTTGGTATCGGCCTCATGATGGTCTCAGGCTATTTGCCCCCACCTCATGTTAGTGTCGCCCTCGTGCTAGCTACGCGCTTCATGCAGGTTCGGCCTCATGATGGTCTCGGCCTCATGCTGGTACAATCTCATGTTGGTGTCGCCCTCGTGCTAGCTACGCGCTTCATGCAGGTTCGGCCTCATGCTGGTATCGGCCCCATGATGGTCTCAGGCTATGTGCCCCCACCTCATGTTGGTGTCGCCTCGTGCTAGCTACGTGCTTCATGCAGGTTCGGCCTCATGATGGTCTCGGCCTCATGCTGGTTCAACCTCATGTTGGTGTTGCCCTCGTGCTAGCTACGCGCTTCACGCAGGTTCGGCCTCATACTGGTATCGGCCTCATGATGGTCTCAGGCTGCGCGCCCACACCTTGTGTTGGTCCGTCCTCGTGCTGGCTATGGCCTCACGCTGGCTTGACCCCATGCTAAATTCGACCACGTGCATTCTCGGTAATAGCACCAAAATCGCAGCCAGCGGGAGTACACCTCTGGTGACGAGCCAGCTGGTCATCTCTTGGTTTCCAGTAGCAGTGCATTCTCCAGCTCGGCAGCAGTATGACTCTCCAGCTCGGCAAAAGCGCCATGCTCCAACTTAGCAGCAGCAATGCCACCCTCTGGCCCTGGTCTAATGCCAGCCAATCGTCTCTTAGTCCTTTAGTTGGTCACGAACCACCCGTATGAAGACCACCAATCTCAAACTTCAGGCAGCTCCAAGACGTAAGTGTCCTCATGATATTTAGCTTCCGACCTCAAACAATTAGAAAATTCTAATGAGGTCAGAAGTTGGGGGGCTATTGTGTGGGATATTTCCAAGCTCACCTTGGTTTCGTCAGTCCCTCTATCTCGGCAGCAGCTCACCTCAGCTAGATGCTCCAGCAGCACCAGGCTGCACCACTTTAGCCAGTCTCTCCACCTCATTAGAACTTGATCCCGGCCTCCTTCATCTCGGCCACATCTCGGCTCGGTCAGCTCCATCTCGGCCAAGTACTACACCTCGGCCTCAAAGCAGGCACCTCGGCACCTATGCCAAGTCGCCAACCAGGTCTCAGCAACACGGCCTGGCCCCGGTCACGCACCTTGGCTGCTAGCCAAGGCAGCAACTGACCGCCGTCCTCTCATGGACATTCAAGCACGCTACAGGACATGCGACAAGACAAGGGCACCGCCCATATCCCCTGACAGAATGGCGTTCACAGTTCCCAAGGAGTCAGGGTATGGCCCGATGGGACAGATGGACTGCGATAGGACTTCCTGTCAGAGCACAGAGCTCTCTCTCTCTCTCTCTCTCTCTCTCTCTCTCTCTCTCTCTCTCTCTCTCTCTCTCTCCCCCTCCAAAGTCAACTGTCTCTCCCTCCTCTTGTTCATATAAGGATCAGCAGGCATAGAGAGCAAAGGATCCGATCCAATAGAGAATAGATCATCCACACTACTGGGATCATCTTCCTCCCCATCTTCCATCCTTAGTCCAGTTTCAGCACTGACTTAAGCATCGGAGGGCCTTGCGCTGCTTGTAGCCAGGGTCATCTGACCCCCTACTATTCTTCTTCCTCTCTTTCTAGATTTTAGGCAGGCATCGGTTCTTCCTAAAGAGCTCCGACTCCACCCTCCTGTGAGTCCGCATATTTTTTATGCGCTTACAGAAATGATGGTGTCTCAAAGCAAATGTTTCACTAAGACACTATAAGAATCAGGGCTTTGTCACAATGACATGCAACAGAAACTCTACATTCATTCAATATTTCATAAATTGTCTTAGGGGCCAGCCATATTCAATAAATTTACAAGTCTGAAACGAATACATCAAATTCTAGGAACACATTAGCATGCCCCCACTGAATCTACAATTATAAATCTGAATAGAGCCCCAATTTCAGCAGATTACAAAAAGAAAATATGGCTGATGCAAAACAGCCCCAGTTACAACAAATTTCAAAAAGATTTCATATACAAAAAGGCCCCATATACAAAAAAAAAAAAAAGAAAAGAAAATAAAACAGTAGATTGCATGAAAAACAGAGAATTATGATGTCATGGACTGCTTGAAGTGACAGAAACTTCACAAAAACTGGTATGGTATAGTAATTCCCAAAAATTTGTGTGGATGCTCTAAGGTGCCTGCTGCTGAATATATTCTCCACCTTGTCAACCCTGATGAGCCTTTCTCTCACATTCTGCAACAGTTGGGAATAAAATCAATTTGAAAGTTTCTTAATTATAGCAATTTTACTATAAAAGCATTATCTTTGAGCCAATATTCAAAGAAGTTAAAGGCAATGATGAATGTTTAAGATTAAATGTAAGGCAAGCCAACATTTAATTAACATTCAACAAAATGAAAATTATTGATTTCACCAAATGTATAAATTATTTAATTCAGAACGAAAATTATTGATTTCGCCAAATGTATAAATTATTTAATCTTAAACATCTGATAGCATCTAACCTCTTCTAAGACATTTGATAAAATGAAAATTATTGATTTCACCAAGTGTATAAATTACAATTGATATTGCCAAGGCATGCCCCACATAGAGAAAGTAGGGTTTCCAATTACAGGGTCCTTTGTACAGTAAGAAGAGGCTCACAGCCTGCAAATCTACTTTTTTATTGGATAACAAACATGAAAAAGAGCAACTTGAAGTCTTCTTTGATAACACCTAATTATGGATCTTGAAATAAACATAATATAAATGGTATTCTAGAGGATCCTTCTTTATAATCTGTTTTGTTAGGTGCATTCTACTCTGATGATCGAAAGAGGGAGAAAATGATAACGGGGTGTTGCACGCATTCAAGGAAAAAACGTACCCAATTCATCTAATCAATGAAAAAAGTCCCACAAGGAAGCAGGAGAGAGAGATCTTCATGTAATCCACAGAAAAAAATAATCAGGAAAAAATACCAACCTCATACAATCAATGTAAAAACCCCAAACCGATGTCACATAGAGATACACGAATGTCCATTTAATCCAAAGAAAATCCATATAACCAGAAAAATGGGAACTCTTTTTCTATTTAATCATTCATAATTTATTATATACCTAATCTATTTTTTTAATGCATATCTGATACACCAAAGAAAAAAGAAAAAGTTGCTTATGTACTATTTAGTATGAACTATGAAGCTTCAGAATAAACGACAAAAATAATTAAAATGAAGGATGTCTTGATGTAGTATAGTAAAAGAAAAACAAGTCCATGAGTCTCGAACTAAGGGTGAGAGGTAATTTAAGACTGTCACGCCCCGAAACCGGGCCCTGCAGTGATCCGACCTCGGGGTGCGAAATTTTGGGATAAATTGAAACTTTTTGTTATAGTTCCCAAGATCCGCGTGAATGAGGATAATCACATTCCAACGCCATCAGAGTATATTTTTCGCGGAAGCTAAACATGGTGTTACGACCCGGAATCCGTGGCCATCGGATTCCGTGTCGCACGCAACCAATATCACAAAGCCATCAATAAACAGACTGGCATAAATCATACATCAGAGCACACTGAGCTGGTAGTAACAAACTATTATTTCCCACATATTCAAGTTACAATTAACAGATGTCTTAATTACAAACCCAAAGAAAAAGGCTGATAAGGCCATACAAGAATATCCAACTAAACAGAAATCCTACCCCAACATTTCAATACGAACTCTGGTGCCAAACTTGACATCTAGATGATATCAACGGACAGCCTCTCACGTCAGACCGGCGGTCCCACCGCCTCCTCTGATCAAACACCTACAAACAGAAAGAGAAGGAACTGGCACCAAACAAAAGGGCTCAGACACGACGGTCTGGCAAGCAAATAATCAAGTAATATGAAGTAAAAGAACATATATAAAACCTGATGAAATCATCGTAAAACCGAATAAATAGTCTAAACAATAATGACAATAAAACATGCTAAAACAATCGAAAGCCCGAACAAAAATATCAAAACAAGTAAAAGAACAATATCAGATGTACGAATATCTCGAAAAGATAAAAGCCTGCATAAAACATTTAATCGTCGGAAATACATTTCAAATCCTGAATAATAGCGACAATATGATAAATGATCGATATCGTAAACATTAACCAAATCGAAGCATAAAAAGTATAACCAACAAGAATCATAAACTAAAGTAATATGCAGATAAACCTTGGCGACCACAAATAGCTAAATCCTCCTATTACCGAAGTAATAAGAGCAGACAGAGCGTAGCCACTGAACGTGGTACTAAAATAGGATCAGAACCGTAGCCATACAAATGGGACCGGCAGATCAAAAGTATCAGAACCGTAGCCATACAAATGGGACCGGCAGATAGAACCGTTGCCATGGTCGGTACAGACAGAATCCAAGCTGCAGCTGGCGGACAGATTAAAGATCCCAAGCCGGGTGATCAGCCCGACAAGGTGACCTAAGCCTAGTGGTGCCTTTAGTCTTCAAAACTCAAACCGATACAAATCTAACATAATACTAATCCCTTTGGCTCAGGGGCTCACACCACATAGCTCTGGCCCCGTCTTGCCTCGGGGTTTTATTTTCGAAATCATAGCCTCTTTGGCTCATGGGCTCGCACCACATAGCTCTGGCCCCGTCTTGCCTCGAGGTTTTTATTTTCAAATACTAGTCTTATCAAAACAATAGTCTCATCGAAGAAATCCCGAATGTGACAAACATACTCCAATCTCGTTTCAAATCGAATCGGAGAAAACATACGAATATCCATGATAAACCGTTCGAATACACATCAAAGTGATTTGTATAAAATCATACGATCAACCCTTTCGAACATGGGAAAACACATGATTTTATAGCAAATCACCGATGCTATTCAAATTAGTTTACTAAAGAGTGCAAATACAAATACCAACATATTTTTCTAACTTGAAATGGAATGGATAGTGGAGAATGACATAATGACTTACCAAGGAACCATCTCAATGCACATTTAACCTTTAAACATTAATTAATAAAAAGTGCGTTTGATGCCAATGAAAATCCATAATATTTAAATGATAAAGTGCGCATTAAGACTCGAACGGTTCCCGGGTAATTTCACATACACTCGTTCTCACATCATTCCCATTTCACAAATTTCCAAGTAATACAAGTAGTCCAAAATCTCTTTAAAACAGGCCCATAGCCGGCCTTAATCCGAGTCCAAAATAATCCTTAATAACAATCCCAAAAACCAACCTTAACCAAGCCCACAAAACAAGTTTTTAAACGGTCCAAAACTAATCTTTGAATGGCCCACAAAACATATCTTAAAAACAGCCCAAAGCTAAACATTTATTGGCCCACACAACAAACTTTAAAAAACAGCCCAAGACTAACCTGAACCGGGCCCACAAAACAGATTTTTAAACACAGCCCAAACTAACCTGAACAGGCCCACAAAACTGATTTTTAAGGCAGCCCAAAACCAACCTGAACAGGCCCACAAAACTGAACCTAAGATGACCCAATATCAGGTTTTACACTGGCCCAGAAACTGACTTGAATGGCCCAAGGAACAAGCCCAAAGAAACCCCAAAAGAAACAGGCCCAAAAGACCCATAAACGGACCCAGGATAGGTCTGGGCTCGCTCGAGCGACCCAGGGTCCGCTCGAGCGAAGCCCAGACAGAACCTGGTCCGCTCGAGCGGCCCACTGGGTCGCTCGAGCGGACTGGGCTCTGTCCCAGTCCGGCTGAGTGCAGAAATGCACCCTTTTGTGCATTTTTTCTGATTTTTCTTTCCTCCTTTTTCCCTTTTTGAGATCTTTTTCATTCTCAATCTTTCACACAATGTTCCTAGATCCTTTGGGCCCTTCCTTGACCTTCCAAACTCATCAAATCACCATCCTTAATCAAATCCATTGAAACAAACACAATACTTTAAAAATCAAAGTCTTTCTCCTTTGTTTTGAACACAAACACTTAACATGAGGAAAGCAAATTCTCAAGATGACCAAAGTGGAGATAACTTCAAATTCATTATAAACCAATATACTAAGTGAAATCACATACCACATTTCTCCATTCAAACAAAAGAAATCCATAAAACATAGGGAGATTAGAACATAGCATGATATGAAGCAAAATAAATGAAATCAACATATTAATTGGAAATCCACTTGCCTCTAGCCAAGATATGAGCAAAAATCGCTCTCCAAACAATGCCTTAGAGCCTCAAGCTTCAAATCTACAAAACCCCAAAATTTTTCCAAGAAACCCTAAAATGTCAAGATTGGTAAACCTCCAAGGAAAACCCTAGCAATTGGGTTTAAAACACTCCAAATGGAGAGGAAAACAAGAGTCTCAAGAAAAGAAGACCATTGCTAACCTTTGGGTGTCCCAAACAAGAAGAAGAGCTTGAAAGATGGATCTTCTCTAGCTCAAACATCTCAAAAATGGCATCTAAGGGAAGCTTGAAAGATGGGGAAGAAGATGAGGAGCTCATTCCTCCATTTAGCATCAAGGAACAAGGGACACAAGAGGAGAGAGAAAGGGGGCTGGGAGAAACCCTAACCCCTCTCTTGTTACAGGAAATGAGAGAATGGGGAAGAGAAGAAGAGCCCCATGGCTTTATAAAGGCTAAATGGGCTGGGCCCCATGGGCCCCAAATTTCACAAGGCTGAAACTAACATTTGCGGGTCCCGAACGAAAACGACGAAGAAGACAAAAATGATCGGAGAAATTTCTACTTTCCAAAAAGTATACTTTCCCCAATTTCTGAAATTTTCGAAATTCATGGACAGATTTAGTGAAAATGTCATTTTTGCCCATTTTCCTCGAAAAACGCGATTTCTGAGTATCAAATCAAAATGATCAAAACATGAAAGTTGTTAAACTTCATAAAATAAGTCAAAATACGTCAAATCCAGAATTTTTTTGAAATGAAAAGTGATTTCTCATAAAAATACAAATCATATGGACCGGGTCAAACCAAAGTCAACGGTCTACAAAATCTCAAAGACTAAGGAAAAATCTAGTCAAACTCAAAAACAAGATCAAACCAACTCAAATCTCGTTTAAAAACTAAACCATGATTAAAACAATGCTAAACAGAGGGATTGGGGGTCGGGGTCTCACAAAGACCGTGCATTTTGTTTGATCATAGGACAACTCCGGTGGACCCCACAAAAGCATAAATTTGTATTTCTTATTTTTTAGTGTCATATAAAGAAAAATCTTATGATGGAATTGTTAGTTTGGAAAGGTGTTTAATAGATGCCCTTTTATGGTGATAATAAGCTAGGGATGCCTAATCAGTATATCTTAGGTATATGTCATGGTCCTAAATCTTCATATCTTTTTTATGTTTATTAGATTACACATGGTTGCATTCTACACTACTGTTGATTTTCACACTTTAATGTTGGTTTTAATTGATAAGACCGTGTTTCTTCTTTTTGACAACCATAAAAGGAGATTTTTTTTATTTTTTTTTTTTATGATCATGACATCGCTATTTTGAACATTTGTTTAGTAGATCCTCTTTAATATTAACATATGTTCTTTTGTCATTTTTTTTTCCCTGTGAATTAAGTCTGCATATGGGAAATAGTTTTTTTTATATAAAGTCTTGTTATTCACTTTATGAAAAAACCTTCATTTTGTATAATTTCTTGTTATCCACATGCAGACTCTCGTAATATAGAGAAATGTCCAAACGCAAGTGTAAGAAATAATCACATAAAAGTGATGGGAATCTGAGCTGGCCCACCCCTCATCAAGGCGTACCATTGAATCAAAACACACCTATGTGACCCACAATTGGACTGCTCAACTCGAACAGTGCTAGCTAATTAGAAATAGCGATCTATGCGGAATAATTACATGAAAGAGTAGTAGAGTACAATGAATTAGATAATCAACATCGATTAAACAGACATCACATGAATGAGTAGGAAACTATGATCACTAATTCAAAACCTAATGAAAGAAATATGAATGGTTAGAAAACAAATGATAGGCAATCTCGCTTCAATGCATGAAATATTGCCGAGTCTAATATATATATATATATATATTTTTGCTAATTGGTAAATTGGTATTGAAAGGAGAAAAAGGGCAAAGCCCTTAGGACAAGGAGAAGCGAAATGATACATACAAAAATCACCATCACATAAACAGGAGGGACAAAATAAATTGGAGGGAGAGAAAGAGAGAACCATGAATCACTTCTCCAAAGAGCACCAAAAGAGCACCAAATCAGAGGAAAGCAAAACAGACAACAAGCACCACAGCAGCAGCGGTGGCTTGCCAGGACACTACCACAGCAGAAGAGAAAATTAATCAACCATGGGGCTGGGAAGCTACCACTACAAAACTTTGCAAGACAACTACCACTACAAAACTTTGCAAGACAGCACCAAAGGCAACACCCCAGCTAGAGCTACACATAACAAGCATCAGCAACGACTCAAAGCAGAGAAGAGAGCTAACCAAAAGACTGCAGCAAACTGCCCAAACCAAGAGACCACTGCCGGACAGACACTGAGAAAGGCAAATCAGGGCACAACAGAATTGCAAAACTCCAAGCCTCACTGAACAGAGAGAACTACCCAGGCTGCCTCCAGACTGACCAAAAAGGACAACGGAGCTGACAAGGGATAGCAAATCAGCTAAGCAAAGATGAAGCACAGAGCAGATACAATAGAAGAGAAATTACAGCATCCTCGGTCCAGGAAAGACCCCGCTATGAAACATAGCACAGCAGCTCGACAACCACAGAGATCTCTTCAAAACAAAACTCAGCAGAGAGACAAAACCATCCAAAACAGGACCAAACATTCACTACCAAAACTGCAACAAAGAGGAAGCCAAGACAGACAATGAAGCTTAATCTCTCACTGAGATTGGCGAAAAAGCAGCAAAACACCAGCTGGAGGCAGCAACTCAGCGAACAGAGAGAAATTCCCAGGCTGCCTTCCAAAAATCCAGAGATGGCAACAGAACAGGCTACAGAGAGAAAGATACCTGAGAGCTATTCAGTCCACCCAAAGGACTTAAAAATAGGGTGAGAGGGAATTTTCTTGCCATTGGTGGAGCTGACCATACCCCCCCCCCCAATCTATCCAAGAAAACCAGCTGAGCTTTCAACGCTGAGGGGGTTTTACTGCGGTGTTTAGCCTCATTACGTAAGAACCAGATGGCATGGATAGCTTGGAAGAAAATAACAGCAGCTGACTTTCTTCCTTGACAACACTCTGCTGTAAAGCATTCCAAACAGAGGAGGGAGAGAAAGGAGGAGAAAGAGAAGGCCTGCCTTGACTGAGAAGCCAGGTCCAAAGCTGCTGGGCTAAGCTACAGTGGAAGAATAAGTGAAGATCAATTTCTCCATCTCCGTGGCACAAGTAGCATCTAGAAGCCAAGTTGCACCCTTTGTACATAGCTAAATTGTCGGTCGAAGTTTTCCTTAGAAGAAGGCGCCAACTGAAGCAGGAAAGCCTTAGATTTATAAAATTATTCCAAACTAGCTCATACCAAACTACTGAAGCTGCTCTAGTTCTCAAAGTATCCCAAGCAGATTTGAGGGTAAGAGTCCCTGAGGGATTTCCTTTCTAGGAGAGCAGGTCAATAGCAGATGGATCTCTGGATTGGATTAAGGAGACCTGCTGAAAGAGGTAATCTTTCACCTCTACCGGAAAAGTGCCAGGGAGGAGCCATCCATTGCCATGAAGAAAATCCGCTGCCCTAACAGATTCAGGGAATAAAAAAAGAGGAAATTTGGTGGCTATGGGATCATGATCAATCCAATTGTCAAACCACATGAGGATGAAGAGACCATTACCAACAACCCAGGAGCTGCCTATCTGAAGGGTAGGAGCCAAAGATCTAATTCTTCTCCATATGCAAGACCGAGCCTTTGGATTACCAGAGAAACCATATGGGAGAATGCTTGAAGTATCTTCCACGGAACCAACTAGCCTAGAGCGAACCAGAGGATATAGCAGTCCAGCCAAGCTTTAGTAAGCAAGCTTCATTGAACACCTTCGCCTTACACAACCCCAAGCCTCCCTCAGATTTTGGCAGACAAACCACATCCTAGCTCAACAGGTTATTCCTCTTATAGTCAGAACTAGAGGACCATAAGAAGTTTCTCATCAGACGGTCAATCTAAAGACTAGTTTTACTTAGAATTGGAATAACTAAGGAGATGTGAAGAGGAATAGAAGAAAGAACATGATTCAGTAAGATCAATCTCCCAGCAAATGAGAGGCACTTAGCCTTCCAACCGTCTAGCCTAGCTCTAATAGAGTCCAAAAGCTTGTTGAAATGAGAGTGCCTAGAAGTACCGACGAAAATAGGGACTCCAAGGTAGACTGATGGAAGGGAGGCCCTAGGAATGTTCAAAATCTCAGAAATCATATGTGCCCTCCTAGGAGAACATTTTCCCACAAAAAAGGAATTCTTCTGAAGATTGAAACGTTCTCCTGAAGAGGCCTGGCACTTGGAAAGTAAGTCATTGATGCTTTTGAGACTATTCTTATGAGCTTTGAGAAAAAACAAGATGTCGTCTGCATATAACAAGTGGCACGGAGTGGAGGGAATGGGAGAAACTGGCACTATTCTACCAGAAGACCTGAGATGCTCGATTTGAAGACTTAGAATCTCTTCTGCAAGGATGAACATATATGGGGACATTGGATCCCCTTGACGCAAACCACAACTAGAGGAGAAGAAACCTGTAGGGCTGTTATTAATCAATACTGAACCTCTACTAGTGCAAACCATCTCTCTAATCAGGTTGATCCTGAAAGAAGAGAAATTGAAATACTTCAAAGCCCAAAAGAGGAAGTTCCATTGAAGCTTGTCAAAGGCCTTGGAAATGTCTAACTTCAAACAAACCGATCCTCCACTAATCTTGGAATTAAGCTTTTGGATAAGATCATGCGCTAAAGCCACATTATGGTGGATGGACCTACCTTTAACAAAGGCGGATTGGCTATTGGCGATGAGGAGAGGAAGGATAGTTGAGAGTCTTGTGGCTAGGATCTTTGAGGTAATTTTATAGGTAAAATTCAGAAGGCTGATAGGCCGGAAGTCTGAGAATGATTCTGGAGAGGATATCTTTGGGATAAGGGATATAAAGAAGGCATTTGATTCTTTCAACATACGCCCAGAAGTGAAGAAATGAGAGACAGCCTCAATAACTTTGTTGACACCAAAAATATCACTTTGCCTCTTCAAGATCCAAAGAGCTGCATGAAGTCGCAACCTGCCATAAATAGGAAATGCTACTTCCAAAAAACCAAATCTTGTCAGAATCAAACAAAAATTGCAAGATCCTTCAAGACAGCCAAAAGAGGAGTACACAAGAAGTTTCGGGCCATTTCAAAATCATTTGGCCTAACTTCGCTTCTCCGGCAGCTGAAAAGGAGCTCCCGGCGGCGAAAGCATCGGAGGCACTAAATCTTCGATCAGAGCTGATGGATAGTCTCAAAATACATCCAAAAGGCTCCACGTCAAGTTTCGAGTCAAACCGACAACGTTTGACCCTACATCAACCCTCGAACAGCTAAATCCAGCCTCTCGGCGGCGAAGCTCCCCGGGACCATGGTTTCCAAGACAGAGCCTATAGATCATCTTAAAATGACTCCAATAGGTTCCCTGTCAAATTTCAAGTCAATCGGACATCGATTGACCGCACATCAAACCGCGACATCTTCATCGAGACAAAAGCAAGTCTACTGGTGATAGGGCCCCAAACAGCTTCAAAACCTAAACAAAAGCATATGGTTGGTCTTATTTATTGCTCAGCAGGCTTCACCCCAAATTTCAGGTCATTCCGACATCGCTTGACCCATTTTCAGCTTCTGACGGAAAATCGGCAGCCTGCCCAACAAAGTCTTCGGCTTTCTCAGAAAATTGGAAACTTTCCAAAATAAAATGCAAGGATTCTCATCAGGTTTTCTACAGGGAAATCAGGCCAATAAATGATAAAAAATGTCAAGGAAAAACACAGAAGAAAAAAGAATAAAAAAACAGCAAAAACGGACACAAAACGGGACAAAAGGGGGAAAACCCCCCCAGGGTCGCTGCGACCCTGGGGCCCGGGATTGCCCGATGGGCGCCGGAAACCCCGTTTTTCGCATTTTTTCGCGATTCGAAGCATCCGGCCTCTGGTATTTTTCAATATTCATACTTTTGAGACACCAAATCCTCTGACATCCATCAAAAACACGGGTTAATCATCAAGAGTATCGAAATCAACATTGATCGCCAACTGGTCAACAAAAAAAAAGTGTGCTTTCTACCCGACCGATCGAGAAATCGACAGGACAGATGGCACCGACCCGCTGTTGGCAACTAACACCTGAAGTTACATGGTCATCCGATGTCAATCTACATAAAGATCCATCGATGATCATCGCCAGAAGAATCCCAGAAGATGCGGCACGGCCCGCGACTCTTCAACTGCTCGGCGACCACTTAATGCGATTAATTGACTAGCTTTATTACAGTCATTAATCCATTTCTTTGGACAGACCAATCAGAAGCAAGCATCCGAGAGTTACAAGTCAAGAGATTCATGGCATTTAACCCATGAAACTCCTCCCATCATGGCGATTAAAGGCGATTAAATGCCCTCAATCTCCTCCGGCCAATCAGAAGCCAAGAAAAGGGAGTTACAAAATAAAGAATTCAATCTTGTAACTCCTCCCTTTATGTAGCTTTATGAGAATTAAGGCTCATAAACCCTCCTAAATGGCTACCTAAAAGCCTATAAATAGGAGAGCACTCTAAGAAGAAACATGACAGACAGCAGACAAAACAAACAACAGACTGCAAAAAATCCAGAAACTCAGACAGAAAAAGGCATCAAAGAGAGAAAACTCTGCGGAAATCCTACACCGACCACCGCTACAAGGTGACAAAAGTCCCTTGGGGGGTACCCCCCCAAGGTCCTTGCCCTCTCCTTCTGCCTCCAAATGGCTTAGACTTGGCTTTTCAACCCGTCTACTTGGCTTTTTATTGGACATAGGACTTCCTTTTGGTCTTTGTCCTCTAAAAACCTGAGGTTATAGCCAAGCCAAGCGAATCAATAGCATCATCTATTCTCATCTGCATGGATGATGGTGAAGTCCACATATGGCTTACGACCGTCAATCTGAATGGGTCCCCCACAATCTCCTGAGAAGTTAGATCCTCCTTTTCTTGCTTTTCATTATAGTTTGTATTTTTTTTAAAAGAGACAAAAATCACAACTCTTGTCTTTCATTATTGATAAGGATTGTAAATCGGCTATAAACGCTAAAATCGGCTATAAATGCCAAAAAAATCACCTTTCACGGCAAATCAAGAAAATATCTCTTTTCTTAAATATATGTGCAATGGAAAACTTGAAAGAAGTTGATTTCTTTTTTACTTGCGAAGGTTGATCTCCACTCTTGAAAACTTGAAAATTTCTAATTCTTTGAATTTATTTCCACTCTTTCTCTTTTCAAAAAATAAAAATAAAAAATCAGATTTTTCATTTTGGATTCAAAATTGAGAAACCTTGATCCTTTCCTATCGTTCATCGTGCTTGCAGAAATGTTGAGCCTGTTCGACTAAGGTTTTGGGCCATCGTTTCTCTTCGATGAGTTCATTAAAGATCTAAAAAAAAAACAAAAAATTAGATTTCTCAGTTTGGATTCAAAATTGAGAAACCTTGATCCTTTCCTATCGTTCATCGTGCTTGCAGAAATGTTGAGCCTGTTCGACTAAGGTTTTGGGCCATCGTTTCTTTTCGATGAGTTCATTAAAGATCTAAAAAAAAATAAAAAAAAATAAAAAATTAGATTTCTCAGTTTGGATTCAAAATTGAGAAACCATGATCCTTTCCTATCGTTTATCGTGCTTACAGAAATGTTGAGCCTGTTCGACTAAGGTTTGGGCCATCGTTTCTCTTCGATGAGTTCATTAAAAATAAAAAATATATATATATATAAAAAACAAAAAAAGTCTTCGACCACTAAGGTTAAACCAACTGCGTTCTTTGATCATGGTTGATTCAAGAAAAGCCTTGTCAAGAGTGTGGAGACAGCTTGACTGTTCTAGGCAAGGGTCCTCCAAACGACTTCATTAAGTAATCCTACCTTTACCTGGGGGCAATTCTATCAATCGAGATTTCATAAGATTGGGTTAGGAGGCCTATGTGTACTCTCTCGTCTTCTAAATAAATTTTTTTTCAAAAATAAAATTTTTAAAAATAAAAAATAAAAAAATATCTTTAAAAAAATAAAAAAAAATAAAAAAAATCTTCAAAAAAAAAAACTTCCGTCATTTTGGATTTAGATTGGAGAAATCTTGGTCTTCTCCTTTCTGAGCACTGGCGCTCGCAGAAATCGCCGAGCCCGTGTTCAGATTGGAGTGCCTTTTGCTCTCTTTGATGAACCCGATATTGGCCTTTCAAAAAAAAAACTCGTCATTTTTTTATTCATATCCGAGAAATTATGGTTCATTTCTTTCTGAGCACTGGAGCTCGCGGAAATCGCTGAGCCCGTGCTCAGATCGGAATACCATCTGCTCTCTTTGATAAATCCAATCTTGACCTTTCAAAATGAAGAATCTCATCTTATGGATGCGGTCTCAAAACATTTGTGTCTAGCGGTACTAGTACGCCCTTTCAGGGTCTACTGTATTGCGACCGGCATATTTGTAACTCCAACTTTATATTCTTCTTACCTCGAGCAAGCTCTGCTTTTCGATAAGTCGAATTTAAGTTCACAATTGCTTCTAGCAGTCACTGGAACGCTCATTCTGGGCTTACCATACCTGCGATCAGAATAATTGTACCCTCTATGGCGTTTTGCCTTCTTCATATTGCTTGGGTCATCTCCCTCGAGCGATTTGAAAAGATAAAACCATAGAACTTCCCATTTATGATCATTATATTCTTGTGATTACTAATGGATGTGGTCTTGTTTCAGAAATTTTCGAAAAAAACTAACAATGGCAGCATCACTTACCATTACTTTCGATGAGAGCAAGCCCAACTCATGCTTCAACAGAAGCAAACTACGCGCACCTACAAGCGCCCCATCAGCTGCCAAAGCGTCAACTCCCTCGGTAACTCTCTGAGCTCCGGGTCGACCTCGACTCCCCGGACTATCGTCTTTGGGACGCTGGGACCATTCCCACTTCCCGAGGAACAATCTGCTCCTTCCAAGAAGCAGAAACTCGCCTCTCAACGTGTCACTACCGTGACACCAAAGGCGAGCACCAGAAGGCCCGAAGCCCATGACAACCCCACGAAGCCTCGACCAGCAAATGATCAGGTCTATCCCAAGACCTTCACCAAAATAGAGAAGGTCCCAAACATCTACCAAGCCAGCATTCCTGGCCCCACTCAAGGAGAACAAGTTCTACCCTCTTGCTTACATGAAAGAGGAGAGACCCATCTCCAACCTGACTCCCAAGTCAAACCAGCATGAGCCGGTTTGTTCCTACAAGCCCAAAATCAGATCATGCATCACAAGGCCTCTGCAAGCACTTGCTAAGGCCTATAAACCTGCAGTTCGACCCTTCATCTCTACAGGGGCCGAACACCAAAAACTCAAAGCTTCGCTGCAACAGGCGAAGGACAGGGTTAACATCCTATCATTGCCCAGCTGCAAAGAAGACAGGCTCGGCTGCTGCGCCCGAGAGAGCACATCCTTCATCGTCAAAGCCCAGCCAGAGCTGACTGAAGCTCAAATTGCTCATCGTATACGCCGCCGCGCATCGTATCGGCAAAAGAGACCAGAGAAGCAAAGGACCCGGCCTCCTACACTTTAAGTCTCTCCCAAATGGGTCGAAAAAGAAAGACCCAACCAAGTTGCTGCCGTCCATGTGGTTGGAAAAACCAGTAGACGCCAAAAGTCAGCATCCAAAATCCATGTCCGACGTCCGATGACCCGCAGCGTCTCCAGGATAAGAAGACACTCAGAAGAATCCCCTGCTCCTTCAAGCAAAGGACGGCAGAGTGATCCTTCCTTAAGCTCTTCTTCAAAAAGAATGAGCCCCAGCTCAGTCACCAGGACAGTTTCTTCGTTCGAATCACGAAGGATGAACGTCTTGGCTACAAACTCTGAGCCACCACCCCGCAATCCACCTCAAGATGATGCAATCACCCGCATCCAGCAGTTGGAACAAGGCCAACAGAGGATTATTGAAACTCTGATGGAAAACCTTCTCCTCGCCTTCCAAAATCAGGCGAACAATGAACCTCCTCCGAATCATCAAGACGATGAGGTAAATGGAGAAGAAAATGAGTCACGCGCCCTTACCGAAAAGGACGTAGACAGTATCCTCGCCAAAGCAAAAGAAGAGGATATACTCAAAGAGCATGGGATCAAGCCACCATATCCCTTATGGATGGACTCAGTCCTGTTCCCCACCAAATTCAAGCATCCTACTCTCCAAACATATACGGGGAAAGGATCAGCCAGACAGCACGTCATCTACTTCAAGATCCTGACGGGAGCTATCGCGGATCAAGATGCACTCAAGATCCGCCTCTTTGCAAGTACCCTAAAAGGTACGGCCTTCGATTGGTACTCCACTCTGCCGGAGGACTCCATCCAAAATTGGGCCATGCTAGAGACACGCTTCCTAACTCACTTTAAAGGTGAGGAACATCCCGCTACTATGGCTCAATTGTGCAGCCTAAAATAGGGGGAGAATGAGTCAACATATGACTTCATTCATAAGTGGAAAGCAATGCCATACAAATGCTCTGATGTATTGCCACAAGCGTCGCTAGTCGACATCTGCCGAAACAACATGAGAGCTAGAATCCGCTCCATGATTATCGGCAACAAATCAAAAAACCTGGGAAAACTCCTAGAAGCTTCCATGGAAGCTGAAATGGTGATTAAAGACCTCAACAGTCATAAATCATCAAGAAAAGAGCCAACCGCCATTGCAACCTCTAAACCAAAGAAGAAAGAGGTCCTCAATGTGCAGACCAAGTCAGCTCCTCAGCCACCAAAGAAAGCTGAAAACAAAGCTGCTGGTAAGAGACCTGGACTCTCAGATGCCTTCAAAGAACGAGTAGAGAAGAAATACCCGTTTGATGAAGATGTTGATGAAATCTTTGGGGCTCTTGTGGCAAACGGCAAGCTCACCTTGCCTGAACCAAAAAGACCGGGTGATGTTGGCAAAACCAACGATCCTCGGTACTGTCTGTACCACCAGATGATCTCGCATCCTCTCAATCAATGCTTCGTTGTGAGGGAGAAAATAAACGAGATGTGGAAAAACGGAGTCATCACCTTTGACAAAAACTATGGGTCTGCCTCCGTCAACATAGTGACATGTGGACAAACATCAAAATCACCGAAGAAGAAGATCACTACTTCCTTCAAGGTGATAAACTCAATCCAAGTGTCCGAGGAACTGGTTCCTTACCCGACACCAGACGGACAACCCATATGGGTACATCCCGATCTCCTGGAAGATGAAAATTGGGAGGTTGTGAAAACAAAGCCTATAGCTCAACAGCGAAGGCAGGCTATAAAATATCTCCTCAAGCTCAAACGGCAAGAGAAGACCCAGCCAAAACAAGAAGTCAAAGAAAAGGCAGAGGCTTCCTCTACCGCTTCACTGGAGGCAATAAAAACATCCCTTCCAGAGACTTCAAAGGGGGTAAGAAAATTCACTCTCAGTGATTTCATGCCACCTCAATTCAAAGAAGCCACGTAGGAGGTATCATACTCTTGCAATTCGGTAGTTGGATTCTCCATTGATGGATACGAGTCCAGCGACACCGATGATGGATTCGAATCCAACTACACAGACGAGTGGGAGGAGTCCCTTGAAACAGGAGAATATCTCTCCGATGAAGAATGGGTTCCTGAGTCTCATCTTATGCCAGTAATCTGGTATAACCCCCTACAGCCACAAGGATCCTGGTCTGATGATGAAGAAAACCAAGAGGCTGTACAAGAAAATGCTGTTGAACCAGCACCCCTCATTGCTCCAGTGGAAATCAACAATGTTGAGCCACAAAGAGCTGATGAAGAAGAAGATTTGGCTCCCATGCCTGATCTTGAAGAATATGCAAGGATCTTGCAGCGTCTCGCTCTAGAACAAGAGCAAGACCGCGTTAACGAGCCTCCTCGCAATCCAGAGCCTGAAGTCCCTAAAGACCATCAGGTACATCTTCCCTTAACTCCTGAAAATGGAGAAAATTGCTGGATAAACGATCCTCTTACATCCGAGGATGAGTCTGACTCCGATCAGGCAACATCTCTTGTGAGAGCTTCCTGTAATATGATAATTTGGGATTATAACTCTTCCGAAGCATCGTCTGATGAGAGCACTTACACTCCGGCGACGCCTAGCAATGTATCTTCTGGAGCCACCTCATCTCACGTGACTTTCACTGAGATGAAACCCTCTCAGGTTTCTTCTCCTGAGACTATGACTTCAAAATTCACACCCTTCCTGACTGAAGAATTCCCAGCTATTGATGCTTGGGACGATGAATTGGTCAACGAAGAAGAAAGGTTGCTGGATGCTGTTCAGGACTTGATCCCGGAAAATGCTCCGTGCAACACAATCACTGAGAATGGCAACTCTGCTGCTGATACATCCTCAACAAATGAAAAACGATGGCCTCTTGATCCTGAAGACAATCTTCCAAACGAAGACCCTTCTCAAGAAGCTCTCAAAGTTGGTACAGGCACCCGCTCTGGCCGGGACTACCACAAAAATTACAACCAATCTTCCTTTACATATGTAAATCCTTCGGGAAAAGATGTTGTAAGCGCCCCTAGTGGCAACAATGATGAACATGCAAGCCCTAAGGAGGCTTTCAAGTATGACTTGATTGAACACTTCAAGCACATACCTGCACGTCTGCACATCCTGGATTTATTGCGAATGTCTCCGCACACTCGTGATAATCTCATTTCAGAATTACAAAAGCTGAATGAGGATGTCGACAAACATGCCCCGCAAGTCCTCCAAATTGAAATGGATTACCGGGTCAAAAACTCGGAAGCTTCCTCAAAGGGAGAAAAGAAGAAAACTGAGGGATCATGCATTGAATGCCTCTCGGTTAAAAAAACAGCCAGTGCAACCATCGCCTTCACAAAGGACGACCTCCTACTTGGCGAAATAAGGCACAACCGACCCCTGTACTTCACAGGGTATAACAAGGAAATGCCTATGCACAGAGTTCAGATCGACCCAGGTTTTGCACTCAACCTCATCTCCACATCGGCTCTCGAAGAGTTGGGCATCCCACCCAGCAAGCTGAGCCACACATCTGTATCTATCTTTGGATACGATGGGAGTACTCAAAGGCCTATCGGCAAAATCAGGTTCAAGTTGCAGATCGGTGATCTTATTTCTAAGGTCACTGTGTACGCAATAAAAACCCCTTCATGCTACAACATCCTTCTCGGACACCCTTGGATCCACGAGAATGGCGTTGTCCCTTCAACTCTACATCAATGCATCAAGTTTGTTGGCGACGACGGCATGATACATTGAGTCTTTGCGGACAGAAAACCCTTCAAAGGTAAAGAAGTCCACTTCGCAGACTCACAGATGTATGAAGGTGAAAAAGAAGAAGAGGAGAAGCAAACAGCACCCTTTGCCGAAAATCCCCAGAAAGATAAAGGCAAGGCTCCTCAACAATCGCCGGAAGAAAATAAATCATCCGGTAAATCCGAAGAGAGCATTCAAACTCCCTTCATCATCTCCCTCAAAACTTCAAAACCTTTGGTCATCACAACTACAGTGAAGAAGGCAAAGCAAAACCCTGGGGGGAAATTTGTTGTCTCTTTCGTGTCTATCATGCAAGACATGGATTCGGATTTAGAGCCAGAAGACGACACATCGTCAAGCCAAACTGACACTTAGCAAGTTCAGCCTGCTCTCACTCCAATGGAGACAACTTCTGACATAAAAGATCCTACGTCAGCTTCCTTCGTTGTTCTAGCAACTTCAGCAAAGGAAAAGCCGATCTTCTTCCATAGATCGGATGTTTCTTCACCAAACTCCATGCTTGAACCTTTCCAAAATGAAGGTATGCCTCAACTATCCTTATATAGTTCTGTGGCACAAGCTATTATGAAGAAAATGGGCTATGATGCTCAAAACCTAGTCGGTTTGGGAGAAGGACGCGGTATTCTCACGCCATTGGGGCCCGTCTTGACCAAAAGCCAGCTGGAAGATTGGAGACTCTATGGCTATGCAGAAAAGTCTTCACACGGGTTAGGGTATGATCCCGACACTCCCCTGAGACAATTGACACAAAGGCTTAAAAGTCGACTTACCGACCAAGCCTCAACATCTCAAGTCCATGAAGACATCGATCTCCCTAGATATCTCTTCGATGAGTCACCTGACAAAGATCCAGGAAGCTCATCCAATTGGCACGATTTCTCTAAAAATGAAGAGGAGTTATCCCATGGCACAGACGTGTGGTCTTCTGACCCAGAAGAACCCTCATCTCCAAAAGAAGTAGCCTACTTCGACCCGGTTTCAACAGGCGATTGGGATCATCTCATAGCAAGCCTTGGGAAAATTACCGATCAAGAAGACCCGTGGAAAGGAACAAAGCCTTGGTCTGGAAATGCCCTTGAAACCCCAGAAGGTTTCATTGAGCTGGAAGCCTCCGAAAATATTGTGGAGGAACCACCTTCGAACCTTCCAACAGAAGATCCTGTTCAAAAGATAGACTTGGGAACACCAGATAACCCACGTCCTGTATTCATAAGCAAGAATATAAAGGATGATGAGTTACCCGAGTATATCGCCTTTCTTCGTGAGTTCGTTGATTGCTTTGCATGGTCTTACGCTGAAATGCCTGGCTTAGATCCCAAAATAGTGGTCCACAAACTCAATCTTCAAGAAGACATCAAGCCTGTTAAGCAAGGCCAAAGAAGATTCCGTCCAGATGTGATGGATAAAATTGAACAAGAAGTTCAAAAACTCAAAAGCATCGGCTTCATCCGTGAGGAACAACATCCTGAATGGTTGGCCAACATTGTCCCCGTGACAAAGAAAAATGGGCAGATCAAGGTCTGTATTGACTATAGAGACCTGAATGGCGTATGCCCAAAAGATGAATTTGCGCTCCCCATACCAGAGGTATTGATTGATAATACCTGTAGATTCAAGCGAATGACATTCATGGATGGTTTCTTTGGCTACAATCAGATAAAGATGCATCCTGAAGATGAAAAACATACATCTTTTCGGACACCATTTGGCGTGTATTGCTACACTGTCATGCCATTTGGTCCGAAAAATGCTGGTGCCACATATCAGAGGGCTATGATGAAGATATTCCAAGATATGCAGCACAAGACGGTTGAATGTTACGTTGATGACCTCGCCGTCAAAAGCAAAAGAGAAGAAGATCATCTCTAAGACCTTCGAGAAGTCTTCCTCCGGCTTCGCAAACACAAACTGCGAATGAATCCTTTGAAATGCTTCTTCGGCGTCTCGTCGGGTAAGTTCCTCAGATTCTTAGTTCGGAAAGTTGGAATAGAGCTTGACCCTATAAAAGTCAAAGCCATTCTAGAAATGCCCTCTCCAAGAACCTTGAGAGAACTCAAAGGGCTTCAAGGGAGATTGGCCTACATCAGACGGTTCATCTCCAATCTTTCGGGGAAATGCCGTCCATTCTCCCGGTTGATGAAAAAAGGTGTAAACTTTGTCTGGGATGCTGACTGTGAAGCTGCTTTCCAAGACATCAAGTCATACCTGACAAAACCTCCAGTGTTAGCTGCTCCTACCACTGGAAAACCATTCATCTTGTACACAAGAGCCCTTGATCACTCTTTAGGAGCTCTGCTTGCGCAAGAAAATGATCAAAAAAAAGAAGCTGCTCTATATTACCTCAGCCGCATGCTAATAGGTGCAGAGCATCGCTACTCTCCAGTCGAAAAAGAATGTCTTGCAGTGATGTTCGCCGTACAAAGGCTGCGTCACTACTTGCTTTCCAACACAGTCTACCTGGTCTCAGGGGTCAACCTCTTAAAGGTCCTTGTCACAAAGGCATGTTCTCTCAATGCTCGACTGGCAAAATGGTCCATCCTTCTGTCGTAATTTGATATTAGGTATGTACCACAAAAGGCAATCAAAGGGCAAAATCTAGCGGACTTCCTCGCAGAGTATCCATTGCCTAAAGATTCTCCGCTTAGAGATGATCTCCCAGACGAACCAGTCTACAATGTGGAGACTTTCTCACAAAGTGCCTCCTGGGACATGTACTTTGACGATGCAATCAGGATAAATGAAAAAAGACAGCTGATCTCGGGAGTTGGAATCCTCTTTGTTAGCCCCGACAAAAATATGATTCCACATGCTTTCTCGCTACTGGAACCATGCACAAACAACGTAGCTGAATATCAAGCTCTGATCCTAGGATTGGAACTCGCCATCGAATCCGGTATCACCATGCTGGAAGTCTTTGGAGACTCTCAACTGATCGCCAACCAGATGAATCAGAAATTTGAAGTCAGGAAGCCAGATTTGCTGCCTTACTACAACAAAGCACAATCGCTTCTGCAAAAGTTTGATAGCTGTCACATCACCCACATTCGTAGAGGTAATAACATACGTGCAGATGCCCTAGCTAGACTTGCCGCATCTATGGCAATCCAGGAAGGGGAAAACATGCAAATCACAGTGTGCAAAAGAAGAATCCTTCCTCCTCTTAACACAGACCAAGCAGTTGCTGAATGCCACCAAGTGGTTGGAAGTCGGATTTCAATCCTTCAAACTTCAATCGGTGACTGGAGGGATCCGTTCATTGATTATATTATGTTCGGAATCCTACCTGAAGATCCAAAAGAACGGGTAACCATCCAAAGGCGAACCCCAAGCTTTCATTTGGATATTCCTTCAAAAATCCTTTACAGGAAATCCTTCAACGGAGTACTTCTGCGCTGCTTGTCACAACAAGAGGCTGAAGAAACACTCAAAGAAGTTCATGCTGGTCTTTGCAGAGCTCATCAGGCTGGTCCCAAGCTCTATGATCAGATAAAAAGGTTAGGTTATTACTGGCCTACCATAGTAGCTGACGCAATGCAATTTGCTAAGCGCTGCCAACAATGCCAAGTTCATGGAGATTACATTCACATGCCTCTAGAATGGCTGCATCCTACAACGATTTCATGGCCTTTCGAAGCTTGGGGTATGGACATCATAGGTCCTATTTCTCCCCCTTCGAGCAAAGGTCATCGCTTCATCTTCGCCACTACAGATTATTTCTCCAAGTGGTCAGAAGCATTTGCATTCAACGAAATGAAGACCTCATCAGTCCTTCAGTTCCTGCGCACCAACATCATTTGTCGTTTCGGCATACCCAAAAGATTCGTCCATGATAACGGACCACAATTCCGGGATCATCGATTCTACAGGTTCTGTGACAAATACAAAATCCAAAGCTATCCTTCGACTCCATACAATCCGGCAGCAAACGGGTTAGCAGAAGCTTTCAACAAGACACTCTGCAAAATCCTCAAAAAAATGGTCTCTAGTCATAAAAGAGACTGGAGCGATAAAATGTCTGAAGCTTTGTGGGCCTATCGAACCACCGTTCGAGGACCAACCCATAGCACACCATTCTCCTTGGTCAATGGATGCGAAGCTGTCGTGCCCTTGGAAGTACAAATTCCTTCCTTGAGGGTATCCTTGCAAAATGACATGACTCAAGAAAGCAATGTCAAATTGCGACTCCATGAACTGGACAATCTTGATGAGAGACGGCTCGAAGCTCAACGAAGCATTGAACTTTACCAAGCACGCATGGCAGGATCTTTCGACAAAAAGGTCAGGCAACGCACCTACAAAAAGGGTGACTTGGTCCTTGCGGTAAAAAGACCAATGGTCTTCGCTCACAAGTCCAAAGGCAAATTTGAGCCAAAATGGGAGGGACCCTACGTCATCGACAAGGTTTTCTCCAATGGTGCATACGCAGTCTTAAACATGGAAGGTGACAGATGTATGCTGCCCATCAATGACAAGCTCTTAAAGCGGTACTACCCTTGAAGACTTACCCAACTGGGTAAGAACAATGCCTGTACGGCCAAAACCGGTTTCCAGGTACACGCTCGCTAAACCCACCTTTTTTTTAAATTTTCATATCAAATGTTGAAATTTCTAGAAATTTAAACAATGCTTACTTCCATCGTTTCATTGTTCAAAAATCCAAGTTTAGGAACCTTTCCCTAACTTGACCAAAATTTTCAACCCTTGAACCCAAAATTCATGGTTTGAAACAAAATCCGGATTCAGGGATTTCCACCCTAGTCCACCCTGCCTTTTACCGCCAAAATGGTTTTAGGTCAAAACTTATGACCCTCGTGTCTTTAAACAAAAAAAAAATGGTTTTTCAAAAAAACAGCGGGGAAGCGACGCTTAGTCGATACTCGCACAAATCGGAGGCATACGAACCACGTTCGACACTTTCAAAATTGCAGGGAAGCGATATTTCGTCGATACTTGCAAAATCCAAAATCGTGGAGACGCGACATTTCAGTTGATATCCACAACCCAAATTTCAAAGGTTAAAAAAAAACCTAAAAACCGTGGAGACGCAACATTTCAGTTGATATCCACAACCCAAATTTCAAAGGTTCGAAAAAACCTAAAAAACCATGGAGACGCAACATTTCAGTTGATATCCATAACCCAAAGGTTCGAGAAAACCACAAATTTCAAAAATCATGGGGAAATGACATCAAGTCAGTACTCGCAAAACCAAAATTTTTGAAAAGCAAGGATGCGACATTCCATCGATACTTGCATCCAAATCCGCAGGATGCGACATTCCATCGATACTCGCAACCGAATGAGCAAGGATGCGACATTCCATCGATACTTGTAAGAACATTCAGCAGGGAGGTGACTTTTAGTCGATACTTTCATTTTTGAAAACCAAACCGGCTAAAAATGCCACAAAAACGACTATAGATGCCACCAAAATAGGCTATAAATGCCACAAACCGGCTATCAATGCCACAAAACAAAACTGGCTATCAATGCCACAAATAAAAAAATTGGCTTTCAAAAAACCCGGCTATTAATGCCACAAACCCGGCTTTAGATGCCACAAAACAAACTCGGCTATCAATGCCACAAAAAAGCTGGCTCTCATGCCAAAATCGGCTTCCATGCCACAAACAAAAATCTGGCTTCCATGCCAAAACAATCATTTGACAAAAGATTTTCACAAAATGACAAGCTTTTGATCAAATTCCATTTAGCAATTACTTTTATCACAAAAAGATTTAAGTGAGCGTAGGGAAAACAAAAAAAAAGGCATCCCATTTAGCAATTAGTTTCATCACAAAAAGATTTAAGTGAGCATAGGGAAAACAACAAAAAAAAAGAGTACCAAAAAAAAATGCAAGTGGTACTAAAAAAAAAAGAAGGATGGTTTCTGTTAAAAAAAAACAAGAGCTCAGTCAAAAATGGTCTCCAGCCAAGAGTTCAGCTCCTCAAGCAAACTTTTGGCCTCAGCCATCAGGGATTCCAGGGCACGTTTCTTCAAGAACTTGCCATGAGATGCTGGGGTGGGCTGTAACACTTCTTTCGCACCAGGAAACTTATCCCGAGCAGTTTGCCATTGTTTGTTCTCTTCAGACTTCCTTTTAAGAACTTGATCGGCATCTGTAACCCGGCGAATCAGAGCACTCTCCTTCGCACGAGCCTCTGTAATTGCAGTCCACTTGGTGGCGACTTGTGCCTGCAGATGCTCAAGACGTTTCCTGGCCTCATCGACCTCCCTATCAAGGATGTTAAGGTCATGTGTCAGCCCAATGATGGTTAGCTCTTCTAAGTTCTTCTCTCGGACTATCTGCTTCCTGCTTTGTGTAGCCTCATCCAGGTTAGACTGAGCCTTATCCGCAGGGTCCAGGAACATCTCCTTGAAGAACTGGTCGTCAGGAAAACCCATGGTCTCAAACCACTTGTCACCCAGCTCAATGATCCTATCAACGATCGCCCTGGCGCTTGTGACATCCAGACCAGCCTCTTCGGCATCACTGAGAATCTCACGCACATGTTGGATCATCCCAAATTCGGCATCTAAGTGCCCAGAAAGCAGAGTCTCAATCCAAGAGCTCAGAACCCGCACCACCACCTTCTTCGCAAAAAGAAGAGATGGCCCAGCTGAAGATTCGCCCAACTTTGTTGGTCGACTGATCATGTCATCACTCGTTGGAAGAGTAACAAAAGAACTCTTTCCGGTTGAAGCTGCTCCTGTTCGGGAAGGAATCTCAGCACGAGGTATCTCCTCAATAGTGTCAGAACTGGTCCCAGGAGTCTCTACCTCTGGATCGACCTTTGGCATCTCTTGCTCTGGTTCTGAAGGAAGCGACGGACTCTCCTCTGTCACCTCAAAACCTGCCAAAGAAACACAAAAAGGTATGAACATGATCCTGTTTGAAAATCATTATCAGGGTTATTACTACAAAATACCTTCTTCGACGACTGGCGGAACACTTTCTTCCCCCATGAACTCATCGGAAGCATCATCAACATTTGCGTCCATCGATGGTTCAAAGTCATCGGAATCCTGTGGCAAGTCAGCTGGCAAGAAAAATGTTAGCAAACCAAGTCACAGACAAAAAGAAAAAAAGAAGAAAACAAAAAAAGTCATACCAATTGGAGATTCTGGATTCACTCCGGAGTCCCTCGGTTCTTCTTCAGGTGCCCCGATAGGATCCGTCACCACCTCATCGGTTGGAACCTCAAGCATCGCCAAATCTTCCTCTGCTAAAAAAAAAAAAGAAAAGCAGAAACAAGAAGCAAATCAGAACATGGAAAAATCCCATGAAAAGAAATGGAAAGAGAAAAAGGAAGAATCATACCTTCACCGACGGTCTCTTCTTCTCGGCTTCTCTTCTCTGGAGGCTCGTCAGCATCCACTGGCACATCCTCATTGATAGTAAGAAAAACTTCCAAGTCAGGAGAGTCCTCATGCTACCCCTTGCTGCGATGATGACTCCTCCTCCTCTTACTCCTACGGGCTCGCTTCTTAGAGGAACCTGCCCCACTGTCAGAGTCAGGTCTTCCACTTGACTCCTCACTGGATGGTCTACTCTTGCCAGTAGACTCCACGGAAGCTTGCCTTTGCGCCACTTGCATCCAAGCATCAAGTTCGGCTTCCTCCTGTTCTAGCTGTTCTAAAGCCTCATCAGGTATTTCTCGAACAGCTTCAGAACCAATGACGCCATGGTCACCGATAAAGCCTATCTTGTGCTTCTCTCCAGAAAGGAAAGCCCAAACTTCCTCTCGCCGGACGCCATCGAACTTTCCAAGGCCCTTTCCAGATGACAGCTTCACATCAAGCTCCTTCTTGGAAAGCCCCCGATATGCCGAAAAGCTCTCCGCGAACCACTTCGCAAAGCCGGCAGTCCGGGAAGTCAACAACACAGGATAAGAGATCATGGCTGTAGTGTCTTCAACACTATAGAAAGCCCATGCATTTCTCCCGTCCTGTAAACCTCCAAAGCGCTTCACCATGCTTGAAGGTGCTCCAACAACGCCTTGAGAAAAACCCAACTGCAAAGCAAAGCGAGAGGGTACATACGGCTGGATGTCGATGAAAAGATGTCTGCGGTACACCATCGTGCCGACATGTATGCTGAAAAGCCACTCCTTCTCTGCATTCGTCAAGGAGTGATGCCTTCCCGACCCCGCCCTGGTAGAGTCTCGGGAGGCACCAAAATCAAAAGCCTTCTTCCGCAACTCTGGTGAAAGCTTCACTGAAGATTGCCCCATCTCGACGTCCCTGAACCGTCGGATCCTCATGCGGGCAAACAAAAGTGATTTGGACACGGCTTTGCCCTTAGCCAGCCGAATCATCAGAGGATCATCATCTTGTGCAGCACCCAACCGGTGGAAGCCAGGACAGTGGTACACGTACCACGAATAAAAGATATGGGCTGAAAATACGCTATTCATGGGAAGCCCAAGCCGAACCAAAAAAGCAGCAGCCTGCAGTTCGGTACACAGGTAGGAGTAAAGAGCTGGCACCAAAGCAAGCTGCTCTCCAAACGCCATCTAACAAGCCGAAAAAATACAATGCGGCCTGATGTGCGTTCCATCTCCTCCAGCAAAAATAGCCTCATCAAGCCAATAAGTGAGGTAAACAGCGAGATCTCTCCGCAGTGCAATGTCAGGACATATGAAGTTTGTACTCGCACAGAAATCTCTCAACTCTTCCTGCATAGCCAAGATCTTCTTCAAACTTGGATCCTAAGCCCTGGCTTCCTGGGTCGCACTATCAGAAGACTCCCTGCTATCAAAAAAGTTAGGGAACGAAGAGCTAGAACTCTTCCAACTGCTGGATCTAACTTTCAAACCCTCATTCTCCTTCAAAAAATCATAGAAGGCGACGAGCTGAAAGTACAGAAGCCTGAACTCCTCAGACTGCCCCTCAAGGACGCTGCCGATCGGCATAAACTCCTCATAGAGTTTGCCAAGGATGGGTAATCCAGTAATGGCTCTCAGCTCCTTCAAAGAGAAACCAATCTCACCATTCGTCACAACGAAGGTATTGGTTTGTGGGAGGAATGGCTCCAGCATAGCCATGAAGGCCTTGTCGGAAAAGATCACGGTCTCCCTAAAGGCGCAGACCGCATCAAAAATCCTGGCTTCCTTCAAAATGGCGCCACCAATCAGGAGGACGCGATCAGTCCACGACTTCCACTCGGAGTCAGCATTGAAACGGCCACGAAGTCGAAAAGGCTTTATCCAATTGCTGCCGTCACCATTGAAAATACCAAGGCCCACCGGTCTCAAATCAACCGACGGATAATCAAAACCCTGGTAGCCACTGGATGGCATCAACAGGTCCATGTCAGCAGGCGACCTCTCCGTATATCCAGGAGAACCGCCAATAAAAACCCCGGTCTTGATTACATTTGTCCTTCTCACCCAGCTTGGAGGATCTTCCCTCTTAGAGCACGTGGGGGCAAGGCTCATGATCGAGATGGTGCGATCATACGTCGACCGGGTAGCAACAGTCTTCTTCTCACCATTTGCTGTGAAAGAGAACTGAAAACATCTCCTCTGGTATGTCATGTCATCAGGGACGGCATCACCAAAGAAGAAGGTAGGCTTGGGTAAAACACTCTGATCTTCCATCACCCATGGACGACTGCTTACCATGATCTTATAGAATTCCTCTCCCTTGAGAGCGATCAGTCGCTGCCTCATCTCATCTCTGTTGAGGGAGTCGCACTCTTCCAGATTTCTCTCAACATACTGGACCTTCTCCCAGGCCTGCTGAAAGGCCGGATTAGAAGATCTAGCAGATCGATGAGGTACGCTTGTAGCAGGCTCTTTACCCTTATTCGTTCTGGAAGAACCACCTGCAAAGGATGGAAAAGAAAATGATCAAACATCAAAATGACTGAATCTCGCTAAAAAAAAATCTGGCGAAATTTTGACATGATGCCGGGGCAATTCCGAAGAAAAGGAACTATCCCGAAAGAAATAGAAAGCTTGAAGATGGGCTCAACATTGCTGCGAGCTCCGAAACTCCAAACTTTCGAAACCTTAAACTCTCTGCAAAATCAGGAAGGGCTCAACATCGCTGCGAGCTCCAAATTCCCAAATTTGCAAAAACTTTCAGGTATGCTATTACATCATGCTACAATTCAATTTTCAAAAAAAGAATATACATGCATGAACATCTTGGTTTGCGAAAAAAAATGCATTATCATGATGAGCAAAAAAAATGAAAGAATGAAACTTTCTCAAAAAAAAAGGGGGAAAGAAAAACAAAAAAAAGAAGAAGAGGGGACTGGCCCACAGGCCGTACGGCCCCAAAAAAAAACACATGCAAAAAAAAGAAAAGAAAAAGAAAGCAAAAAAAAACGTGTAAAAAAAAAGAAGCAAACACGTGGAAAAGAAAAAAAAAAGAAGTAAAGAAAAAAAAGAAACAAAAAAAAAGAAAGAACCTTTTTTTTTCTTCTACAATGGGGTTTTCTTGAAAAAGGGAACTTACTTGAAGCCATTGATGGAGAAGAAGAAGAAAAGTCTTGAAGATCTTGAAGAAGAAAACTCTTGGTCTTGAAGCCCTATTGGGATTGTTGCAAAAGAAAGCAATAAGAGCAAGAGATCTAACCTCCTCCTTGCTTTTATAGAGGAGAGCAAGCCAAAGAAGGAAAGAAGAAAGAGGTAAGTGTTACTAATTAGTAACCTTACCAAAAGAAAGAAATTAAAAAGATTCTTTCCCAAAAGAAAGAAATCAATGAGAGATTTTCTCCCAAAAGATAGGATCAATGAAGGATTCTTTCCCAAAAGAAAGATATCTTGAGATAATCTCTCCCAAAATAAAGGGAACATGAGAGAGTCTCTCCAAATAAAGATATTCTTAGATATTCTCTATCCAAAGGAGATATTTTTAGATATCCTTTACAAAAATGACACCATATGAGATCTAAGCCATTTCAAAAGCTTAAGGTCCCATGGGTTAGCCCATATGAGCCAGGTTTGACCACCTAGGCACTAAAAAAAAAAAAAAATTTGGGCTTTTAGTCAAAGAGAAATCCCTCTTACCAAGAGCATACAAAAATGGTTCCATGCCTCTTTTGAGTTGATTCGACCATAAAAAAGAGAATTCCAAGCCCCATGAGCTTCCAAAAAATCAAACCATCCAGCCTCATCTACCAAATTGAACCAAAATCTTGAAATTGACATTCCACAAAAATCCAAACCAAATCCTGGTCCTCTAACTTGCCACATACAGCCTGTTAGGTCACAAGACTAAAACCAAAAACCAAAACCTGATCCCCTTACTTGCCACATACAACCTGTTAGATCACAAGATCAAAACCAAAATTGATCCCCCAACATTCTACATACAGCTTGTTGGGTCACACGGTCAAAACCAAACCCGACCCCCTAACCAGCCACATACAGCTTGTTAAGTCACAAGGTAAAAAACAAAAATCCAAATCCACATCCTTGATGTCATCTTCAAAACTTTACCTCGAGATGGTATGTGATCCTTTTCACTACCATAAAATAACCTGGAAGCTCAAAAGGCTACAAATACCAAAAAGAAAGACTGCTCAAAGACTCTTGGTCCAGTCACAGGCTCTCCTTCAAAAAATCTCTTCGAGGCACATCGACTACAAAAGTTAAGCAACTCATCGCTGTACCTCGAGGGGGCATTTGTTGACACCAAAAATGTCACTTTGCCTCTTCAAGATCCAAAGAGCTACATGAAGTCGCAACCTGCCATAAATAGGCAATGCTACTTCCAAAAAATCAAATCTTGTTAGAATCAAACAAAAACTGCAAGATCCTTCAAGACAGCCAAAAGAGGAGTACACAAGAAGTTTCGGGCCATTTCAAAATCATTTGGCCTAACTTCGCTTCTCCGGCAGCTGAAAAGGAGCTCCCGGCGGCGAAAGCATCGGAGACACTAAATCTTCGATCAGAGCCGATGGATGGTCTCAAAATACTTCCAAAAGGCTCCACGTCAAGTTCCGAGTCAAACCAACAACGTTTGACCCTACATCAACCATCGAACAGCTAAATCAAGCCTCTCGGCGGCGATAACCACCAAGGCCATCACTCATCAAATAGAGCACATGGACGGCTTCAAAATGCTTACAAAGGGCTACACGTCAAATTTCAGGTCATTTCGACAACATTTAACCATACTTTGACGCTCGGAAGCCAAATCAGGCCTCTCGGCGGCGAAGCTCCCCGGGAACATGGTTTCCAAGACAGAGCCTATAGATCATCTTAAAATGACTCCAATAGGTTCCGTGTCAAATTTCAAGTCAATCGGACATTGGTTGACCGCACATCAAACCGCGACATCTTCATCGCGATAAAAGCAAGTCTACTGGTGATAGGGGCACAAACAGCTTCAAAACCCAAACAAAAGCCTATGGTTGGTCTTATTTATTTCTCAGCAGGCTTCACCCCAAATTTCAGGTCATTCCGACATCGCTTGGCCCAGTTTCAGCTTCTGACGGAAAATCGGTAGCTCTGCCCAACAAAGTCTTCGGCTTTCTCAGAAAATTGGAAACTTTGCAAAATAAAATGCAAGGATTCTCATCAGGTTTTCTACAGGGAAATCAGGCCAATAAATGTTAAAAAAATATCAAGGAAAAATACAGAAGAAAAAAGAATCCAAAAACAGCAAAAACGGACAAAAAACGGGACAAAAGGGGGAAAACCCCCCCAAGGTCGCAGGCCCCTGCGACCCTGGCCCAGGGTCGCCGGCAACCCTGGGGCCCGGGATTGCCTGGTGGGCCCCGGAAACCCCGTTTTTTGCCATTTTTTCGCGATTCGAAGCGTCCGGCCTCTGGTATTTTCCAATATTCATACTTTTGAGACACCAAATCCTCTGACATCCGTCAAAAACACAGGCTAATCATCAAGAGTATCGAAATCAACATTGATCGCCAACTGTCAACCAAAAAAAAGTGTGCTTTCTACCCGACCGATCAAGAAATCGACAGGATAGATGGCACCGACCCGCTGTTGGCAACTAACACCTGAAGTTACATGGTCATCCGATGTCGATCTATATAAAGATCCATCGATGATCATCGCCAGAAGAATCCCAAAAGATGCGGCACGGCCCGCGACTCTTCAACTGCTCGGCGACCACTTAATGCGATTAATTGACTAGCTTTATTACAGTCATTAATCCATTTCTTTGGACGGACCAATCAGAAGCAAGCATCCGAGAGTTACAAGTCAAGAGATTCATGGCATTTAACCCATGAAACTCCTCCCATCATGGCGATTAAAAGCCCTCAATCTCCTCCGGCTAATTAGAAGCCAAGAAAAGGGAGTTACAAAATAAAGAATTCAATCTTGTAACTCCTCCCTTTATGTAGCTTTATGACAATTAAGGCTCATAAACCCTCCTAAATGGCTACTTAAAAGCCTATAAATAGGAGAGCTCTCCAAGAAGAAACAGGACAGACAACAGACAAAACAAACAACAGACTGCAGAAAATCCGGAAACTCAGACAGAAAAAGGCATCAAATAGAGAAAACTCTGTGGAAATCCTACACCGACCACCGCTACAAGGTGACAAAAGTCCCTTGGGGGTACCCCCCCCCCCCCAAGGTCCTTCTTGCCTTCTCCTTCTGCCTCCAAATGGCTTAGACTTGGCTTTTCAGCCCGTCTACTTGGCTTTTTATTGGACATAGGACCTCCTTTTGGTCTTTGTCCTCTAAAAACCTAAGGTTATAGCCAAGCCAAGCGAATCAATAGCATCCTTTGTTCTCATCTGCATGGATGATGGCAGAGTCCACATATGGCTTGCGACCGTCAATCTGAACGGGTCCCCCACAATCTCCTGAGAAGTTAGATCCTCTTTTTCTTGCTTTTTATTGTAGTTTGTATTTTTTTTAAAAGAGACAAAAATCACAACTCTTGTCTTTCATTATTGATAAGGATTGTAAATCGGCTATAAACGCCAAAATCAGCTATAAACGCCAAAAATCGGCTATAAACACCAAAATCAGCTATAAATGCCAAAAAAATCGCCTTTCACGGCAAATCAAGAAAATGTCTCTTTTCTTAAATATATGTGCAATGGAAAACTTGAAAGAAGTTGATTTTTTTTTTACTTGCGAAGGTTGATCTCCGGATCACCACTTGCAATTCCAAGTAAAAAATAGAAAATCTGGCACACCAACACAAAAGAAATGTTGATGCACGCCTTTGCCCCCCCGGTTACGAAAGGGTCGGACCCAACGGACTCCCACATCCGCCGACATCGGTAGAACCAAGTAGAAGCGCGGTCCATCAAACTTCCTTACTCACTATGTGCCAGCATTTGGTGAAGAAAGCTCCCGTGAAACCATCCGGACCCAAAGAGCTACTCCTCTTGAGCTGGAAGACAGCTAGTCTGATTTCTCATGGGTTGGAACTGCTACAAGGAACTTGTTTTGATCTTCTGAGATAGAGGGAACAGCCAGGTTAAATAAGCTTTCTTTCGGGATGACAGAGGCAACTTGAAACATATTAGAAAAGAAGGAAGAGGCTTGAACTTTTATCTGATTCTCTTCTTCAAAGAGGGTACCATCCACAGTGATCTTATCAATACGATTTTGGATCCCTTTTGCCTTGGCTAGAGGTGGAAAATTTTGGTATTCTTGTCCCCATCTTCAAGCCAATTAGGTATTCCGAGTCTAATAGTTGCAAACTAGAAACATGCAATTGCGGGTCAAATCAAAGATGTCCCTTTTCATCAAGGGAGGAGGAGGCCTAACGACTCTTAAAGAGTACAGAATAATTCTTAACCTAATAGGGTTAAATGTGTCATTTCAGTTTTTCAATAAATACAAAGGGTAGAATGGCAATACAGTAAAAAGGGGAGAGGGATGCTTATGTAAAACTATAAAGTGCAGGGGTTTCTTTGAGGTTTTATGAAAAATATAGGGGCCTTTTTGTAAAAAACTCTTAAGGATATTCATGACATTGTTGCTTAAGGCCTGCATTAGAATATCTCAATTACTTACTATTAGAGACAAGTGGCTTAAATGATGCTTAGGAGTCAGGGCTTTACTTTTGTTTCACCGTCTTCTTTATCATCATATTTATACTATTTTATAGGTAGTACTAGCAAAACCCCGTGCTATGCATAGACCACGGAACCACCAAATGCACAGACCGATATGAATTATTTTTAATAAATTTATTAATTAGTAAACTTGTGAGTCCTTATTTTTATTGCTAATTTGATCTTTATGTTTTTTTTCAAATGTTTCATTCTTTAGGTGAGGCATGAATTGATTAAAAAAGATCAAATGATCATAGAACTAACAAATTGACTTAATATATTTAAGTGAGACCCGGATGAATGGGGTCCACCATCTCTATTCTAACCGTTCATAAAACCATATGATGTGGGCTGGGACCCTTGAATTGATTGATAAAGATCAAATGATCATAGACCTCACAAATTGACCAAACCAAACCTATTTAAGTGGGACCAAGATGAATGGGGTCCACCATCTATATTCTAACCGTCCATAAAATCATATGATGTGGGCGGGGACCCATTAATTGATTGATAAAGATCAAATGATCATGGACCTTACAAATTGACCAAACCTAACCTATTTAAGTGGAGCCCCCAAGATGAATGGGGTCCACCTTCTATATTCTAACCATCCATAAAACCATATGATATGGGCTGGGACCCATGAATTGCTTGATAAAGATCAAATAATTATAGACCTCACAAATTGACCAAACCTAACCTATTTAAGTGGAACCCAAATGAATGGGGTCAAACATCTATATTCTAACCGTCCATAAAACCATATTTTGCGAGATGGGAACCATGAATTGATTAAGAAAAATCATAGGATCAAATGATCGTATACCTAACAAATTGACCAAATATATTTAAGTGGGACACAGATGAATGAGGTCCACCATCTTTATTATAACCGTCCATAAAATCATATGATGCGGGCTGTAACCCATGAATTTATTGATAAAGATCAAATGATCATAGACCTCACAAATTAACCAAACCTAACCTATTTAAGTGGGACCATGATGAATGGGGTCCACCATCTCTATTCTAACCGTCCATAAAACCATAATGATCATAGACCTCACAAATTGACCAAACCTAACCTATTTAAATGGAACCCCCAAGATGAATGGGGTCCACCATCTATATTCTAACTGTCCATAAAACCATATGATGCGGGTTGGAACCCATGAATTGCTTGATAAAGATCAAAGGATCAAATGATCATAGACATCACAAATTGACCAAACCTGACCTATTTAAGTGGAACCCACCAGATGAATGGGGTCCACCATCGTCTCTATTCTAACCATCCATAAAATCATATTATGTATGATGGGACCCATGAATTGATTAAGAAAGATCAAAGGTTCAAATGATCGTAGACCTAACAAATTGACCAAATATATTTAAGTGGGAGCCAGAGGAATGGGGTTCACCATCTCTATTCTAACCGTCCATAAAACCATATGATGCAGGCTGGGACCTATGAATTATTTGATAAATATCAAATGATCATAGAGCTCATCAATTGACAAAACCTAACCTACTATGTCAAGTATAATTTGATCACATTGAAATGGGCCCACCCTTAATTCAAATCTCGATCAAGATCAACCCACCCATTTGATTTTAACATACCAGGTGGGCCATCTCCATTGGACTGGAGGGGAAGGACCAATTTTTTGGAGGAAGTTATTGGCCACTTAGTTTAGAGAGAGGATAGACTTAGAGAGTGAAGAGAGAGGAGATACTGACACCTGTCTTCATGTATGCTGTGCAGTGAGGGATGAAAATTTGGAGGCTTGTTGTCAGACCCTGACCCAGGTTTGGAATATTTAATTATATTTTTAACCATGATTAGTTGATAAGTGGGATTAGTGGACGATTAGCTTATTTTCTTAAGCTAGATTAGAATGTTTGATTAGCTTTGGGAACTTTCGAGAGTCGTTGACTTAGGTTTGACGCGGGCCGGGGCGCCCGTGTGGTTGTGTGTGAATCTTTGGAATTTAACTTTGATGTTTGTAAAATCCCAATTTTGTGCATTTTGACTCATTTCATTTAGATTATCAACTTTCATGTTTTGACCGTCTTGATTTAATGATCAGAAATCACATTTTTCGAGGAAAAGGGTAAAACTGACCTTTCACACAAAATCTGTACCCAAATTTTAAAAATTTCAGAAATTGACAAAAATACACTTTTTGGAAAGTAGAAATTTCGTTGATTGTTTTTGTCTTCTTCATCGTTTTCATTCGGGGCCCGCAAATGCCACTTTCAGCCTTGTGAAGATCGGGGCCCACAAAACCAATCTCATAAGGAGAGGAACTCTCTTCTTCTCCTTCATTTCTTTCTCCTGCACGGTTTGGAGCTAGGGCTCTTTCCCTCTCTTCCAACACTTTCTCTTTCATCTGAAACCCTCATTTCTTGGAGCTTTCTTGGAGGATTGATCTCCTAAGGTTTTTCCTCCTCTTCCAAGCTTTCCAAAGATGTCTTTTTCAAAGGTTTTGAGCTAGGGCAAGGCTCTCATTCAAGCTTTTCTTCTTCGTTTGAGCTTTTCAAGGTTAGCAATGGCTTTCCAAACTTGAGATCTTTGTTTTCCTCTTCATTTGGAGTGTTTTCATCCCATATACAAGAGCTTTCCTTGGAGATTTGCAAATATTGATTTTTAGGGTTCTCTTTGGAAAATTTTGGGGTTTTTGTAGATTGGGAGCTTGAGACCCTAGAGCTTTGTTTGAGGAGTATTATTTCTCTCATTTAGACTTGAGGCAAGTGAATTTTTCAATTAATATGATGGTTTCATTTTCTCTTGTTTTATTTCATGGTATTTCATGCTATGTGCTAATCTTCTTATGTTTTATGGTTTTGCTTTGGGATAAATGGAGAGTAATGTTGTGTGTGATTTCACTCATGATATTGTTTTACAATGTATTGGAAGTTTGTTTATACTTTGGTCATCTTAAAATATAGCCTTCTTCTTGTCAGAGTGTTTGTGCTCAAAGAATGGAGGAAAAAGCTTTGATTTAAAAGTGTTTGATAGATTAATTGGATGGATTATAAATGGTGATTTGATGAGTTTGGGAGGTCAAGGAAGGGTCCAAATGATCTAGGAAAATTGTATGAAAGAAAAAGAATGAAAAAGAATCAGAAAAAGAGGCAAAAATGTGAAAAATCCCCCTGCCGAGCCGGACTGGACAGAGCCCAGTCCGCTCGAGCGGACCAGGCTCTGCCTGGCCCTCGCTCGAGCGACCCAGGCTCTGTCTGGGCTTCGCTCGAGCGGACCTTGGGTCGCTCGAGCGAGCCCAACCCAGCCTGGGGGCTCGGATCAGGCCTATTTTTGGGTCCATTTAGAAACTGTTTTGGGCCTGTTTTCAAGGCTCCTTTGGGCCTGTTTCAAGGTCAGTTTTTGAGCCATTTCAAGACCTGATATTGGGCCACTTCAGGGCCTGATATTGGGCTGTTTTAAGACCTGTTTCTTGAGCCATTTAAGGGCTGTTTTGGGCTAAGTGGGCGGACTATTTTGGGCTTGGGTTACGGCCAGCAGTGGGCCTGATTTAAAAAAGGTTTAAATCAATTTTTAATGGGGATTCCTTGGACATACTTTCAGGTCCACTTCAAGCCCGCATTCAAGTCCAATTTGGCCCAATTCTTTTCTATATGTGAGGCCATTCAGCCCATTTACAATCCTTGAAATGTTATGTAAAGTGGTTTGAATTATGATCAAAATCATTTGGGAACCTCCCAAGTTTAAATGTACACTTCATCCCTTGTGATTGTCAAGGATCTTCTGTGGCACCAAATCTCTTTCTATTAATGACAATGAAGGGGTCAAATGTATATCGAGACGACCCGCATTAGACTGTTGAATCATCATACATTCATTCCATGTAAAAAGACTTTTGTTCGGATTCTTTCTTCAATCTTTTGAATGCCTTGAAATGGTTTACCACATCTTTAGATATTGATAAGACTACTCACCTATTTTGCTCGGATTCGTCAATATGTATTTGTTCGGAGTGGTTTTCTTATCGATTTTGGAAATGTATTTTATGAACGGATTTACATTTCTTCGAGGTTTCAAACTTTTATTCTAATGGCACCACTAAGCTTAGGTTACCTTGTCGGACTGATCATCCGGCTTGGAATCTTTAATTTGATCACCAGCTGCAGTTTGGATTCTGTCTGTACCGACCATGGCAACGGTTATATCCGGTCCCACGTGTAGTGGCTACAGTTCTGTTTGATAACGACTATGTTCGTTCCGGTCCCACAAGTAGTGGCTACGGTTTTGTCGCTCCAGTTACTTCGGTAACAGGAGAATTTAGCTTTATGTGGTCTGCCAATGTTTTTTATAAATTTAATGTTTATCTTATGGTTCTTGTTTATTTCACTTATCATAACATTGGATTTGTAAACTATTAAGATGTATCTTCTATCTTTAGTTCGTCATTTCTATTATTCAGGATTTAATCATGGCTATCATTTATTTAATGTTTTTCTTTTCTATCATCCTATTATTGTTATATTTGCTTGCCAGACCGTCGTTTCTGACCCTGTTTGCTTGGTGCCAGATGTCGAGCCCCTCGCGGTCGAGGCGCACTTCGAGGCAGAACCCATAGTCCTTGTGGAGGGCGAGTGGCAGCCCTATGATGTTGTTTAGACGTCGGGTTGTTTTGGAGCTGCGATCACATTTTGGGGAATAGATACTATTCTTTTTGGGTTTTTGTTGTAGCCATTGTTGGCTTATTCTTTTTGGGAAAAATTGTAATTATTGGCTAACTTTAATTTTGTATTAACTTTAAACTAACTTTGGGGCCTACCAATGCAATGTTTCTCTTTTTGATGCTAGTCATGTGCGTTCTCATCTTACACCCGTTTGTGAGAGACTTTTATGTTTGCTACAATGCTTCCGCGTAAGTTATTCTATGAATGTGATTCTTATTAATCACTGTTGGATCGGATTTCGGGGATCCTTACCGCGGAAAACCTGTGGGAAACTAGCGTGTGCGGGCGGAATTTTCCGGCCCGTCACTCCACGACCCCGGATTAGGGCCTCGTTTAACGGGACCTCGGTCCGGGGGCGTGACACTTGTGGTTAAAAGTAGAGGGAATACATTCCAATAGTTATTGGATGACCTCAACCGAAAACCTCATACTTTTGTGAATCTCAACCGAAAACCTCAAACATGGTACAAGTCTATGACAAATCACCCTTTTTATACTATGGTGCACGAAAGTAAGATAGAAAGTGGGATCACACTCCCTATAGATTTGGGTCAGCTTAATAATGTCAAACAAGCTATAGCCAACTATCCTTTTCATACTATGGTGCATGGAAGTGAAGACATTAATCTAAATTACATTATCTACCAAAATTTACAGGATTCATGAGATTCTATCAGAACCAACCTCAAAGATGATCCCATCATGTATTTATGTACCTTCCTTTATAGCCATCATATAGCTGCAGGCCACTTTTGATGGTTTTTTTTTTTAATGCTAACTTGCATTAATCAAAGACTTAACAATACAAAAGATATATCCTAGGAAACTTAGACAAAAAAAAAAAAAAAAGACGCAAACCAAAAGGGAGCTCGAATGCCAAACTGTCTCAACACTAATAAAAAAGGGGAAGAACATGACACCTTCCCATAAAGTTAAGCAGTCACCTCCCTCTAGTTGAGAAGGACAACATCAATTGGCACTCCCCAAAACTCCGGGAGAACAGAAACTCAGGACGCCGCGAGGAATCTAGATCTGTGAAGAGCAGCAGCAACAAAGGAGGATTTTTCTTTGAAACATCTTCGATTGCTTTCTTTCCAGATTGCCCAGAATAATTGGAAAGAAAGAGGCACGCCAAAGAAGCCTTCTTTTGGGCGAACCTAATGCATACTAAAAAGCTTCAAAAAGGCCACGAAAGGACCAAGGGAGGACCCAGCTATAATCGAAGCAACTTAGAAACGAATTCCAAATTTCTTAGGGCATAGCACATTGAAGAAAACGATGATTCACCGATTCCTCCGCTAAGAGAGAAATGGGGGCAAGCATTAACCACCATCACTTTATGGCGACAAAGGTTATCCATAGTGAGGAATTGAGGATGGTATCTCTAAGCAGTAACCACCCAAAAGCTAGAACCCTTGGCGGCACGATAGATTTCCACAAGGACTCGAAATGATACTCGTGATTGGGGAAGAATGACATTGCCGAGAAGAAGGAAGAAACCGAGAAAACCCCATCTCGATAGGGAACCCAAACTCTGATATCTTTTCCCTCAACAGGGATGAACAAAGGCTATACATATTCAGAGGGCGAAGAAGGTGGCTTACTTCATCCCCCTTCAAGTTCCTCCTAAAGATCGGACCCCAACTAATATAGTCTTTATTCCTTTCCATATAATCTCTGACCTTAGCCAATTCATTTGCGGCACACCTAAAAAGATCCGGGAACTCTTCCGCAAGTGGTATGTCCCACACCCAAACATCGAGCCAAAAAAGAACATCCTTGCCAGAGCCAATCCTTCATCTGATTTTTGCGGTGAACATGTCATTGATAGAAACTATTTCCCACAAGGCAGAAAACTTGTATGACGGCCTAGTTATGTCCCATCCATTTTTTCTCACCCCATATTTCACTATAATGATCTCCCTCCGCAAACTACCTGTATCTCCCCCTAATCGCCAAAGCCACTTCCCCAAAAGTGCTTGATTCATTTACTTTAAAGGCCTAAAGCCTAGACCTCACTCCCCCTTTGGCTAACAAATCGATGTCCACCCAACTAAGTGAAGCTTCTTCTTGTCGTTTTGGCCATGCCACAAGAAATCCCTTTGATGCTTCGCTAAACGCTTTATGATCGACGCCGAACACTTGAAGATGGACATAAAGTATATAGGAAATTAGCTAGGGCTGATTGAATTAAGGAGATTTTACCCCCGGATGATACATACTTAGCTTTCCAAGATGCCAATCTCTGTTCCACCCTCTCCTTGACCAGATTCCAAAGAGCTTTAGATGCATTACCAAGGCATGGGGGGAGCCCAAGGTACGAAGTCGGAAGAGAGACCGTCTTACACCCCATAATGTGTGCAAGCCCTCTAGGAATTGCTCCTCCACAGAAATGCCTACCATGGCACTCTTAAAAGATTCACTTTTAAGGCTAGAGACTACTTCAAAACACCTTAGAATGGCAACCACATTCTTAATTTCATCATTCTTAGCTGCACAAAAAATAAGGGTGTTCATCTGCAAAGTGTAGGTGAGTGACTGTAGGACCACTAGCTGCGGAAATCATTCTACTAAGAACTCCACCAACCATGGCAAATAAAAATGGGGAGAGGGGATCGCCCTGATGGAGGCGTCTTTGAGTAGAGAAGAAACCTTTAAGAGATCCATTAATTAAAACAGATAGCTTAGCAGAGGAGACACATTCCATCACCCAACCGCACCACTTGTCCCCGAAGCCCATGTAACGCATCAAGTAAGAGAGGAAACCCCAATCGACTCTATCATAAGCCTTCTCCAAGCCTAGCTTACACATGATACTCGACACCTTTTCTCTATGCCTAGAATGAAGACACTCATTGGCAATAATGACGCCATTCAAGATTTGCCTCCCGTGAACAAAAGCAGCTTGAGAATGAAAAATGATAGAGGGCATAACCTTTTACAACCTTCCCGCCAAGACCTTTGTCAAAAATTTATAGATGCTTCCAAGTAGACTAAGGCCTTGTTTGGTATCCCTACTCTTTTTTTTATAGACCCATCAAAATAGAGCCATTAAAAAAAGAGTTATAAAAAAAAAGGCCAGAATCAAAAGAAGTATTTGGTAATGCAAGGATCTTTGTTAAATAGACTTTTTTTATATCAATGGTTGAAAGTTTTTTTTACAAAATTCTCGAGATTAACTGGGTATCAAGTCTTGAAAATTGACCTGTATAACAGTTTTGCACATATCTCGAGATTGGTGATGATCCAATGGCAGAAATTTGTTCTCATGGCCTTATTTGATCTTGTGAACATTTCCAATGAATTGGATCTTGATTTACACCCCATAGATTATAAAAAAAAAATAGAAAAGCATTATTGGTCATGGACCAATAGTGAGAATAATACATCAATGGCTGATATTAATTTTGCAAATATCTCAAGATCCACAAGGTACGTATCAAACCTTGAAAATTGACCACATAGATCATTCAAAAAATAAAATGACCACATAGCTGTTTCAGCCCTCCAAAGAGATCTAACGGTTTGGGTCTTGCATTTGGGGCCCACAGATTTCAAAAATTGCATCCAATAGCTCACTTTTTTTGCACATATCTCGAGATTGGTGATGATCCAACGGCTGAAATTAGGTCTCATGGCCATGTTTTATCTTATGATCATTTTCAACAGTTTGGATCTTGATTTACCTCCCAGAGATAATAAAAAAAATAGGAACGTGTTACTGCTAATGGACAAATCCAATATTGAGCATAATACATGGCTGATATTTTTTTGCAAATATCTCGAGATCCACAAGGTATCAAGCCTTAAAAAATGACCATATAGTTGTTTTCAACCCTCTAAAGGGACCTAACGTTTTTTGGGCCCACATATTTCAGAAAAGTGCATCCAATGGCTCATTTTTTGTACATATCTCGAGATTGGTGATGATCCAACGGCTGAAGTTTGGTCTCATGGCCGTGTTTGATCTTGTAAACATTTTCAACATTTGGATGTATATTCACGCGCCTCTATTTTTTTTCCTCCACTTTCTACATGCATCCATTGGCGGGCTGTAAGAAATAGAGGTATTGCATCTACTTCTCTACACCATTGGAGGATGCCAACCGTTGTCAAATGCCTCTATTCTCAAAATCTCTACCCAATTTAGAGATTTTGAGAAATAGATGCAAAAAATAGTGATGCCAAACCGGGGCTAATCGGTCTAAAGTCTTTCACACAATCTTCTCTAGGCTTCTTAGGAATAAGGGCGATGAAGGAAGCACCAATATTTTTAGAGAATTTACCCCTCATGAAATTCCCTAAAGAAGTCCAAAATATCCTTTTTGACAAATCCCAAAAGCGTTGAAAGAACGATATTGGAAATCCATCTGGACCCAGCGCTTTGTCACTTCCAAGATCAAACACCGCAGATCTTACTTCCTCCTCTTCAAATTCTCTTTCAGGCCAAGAGACTTTATCCCCACTCAAGCCTGTGTAAACTAGGCTATTCAACGTAGGTCTAGCCCAATCTTCTTTAATGTACAACTGTAAGACCCCGACCCCCAATCCCTTTGTTTTGTATTGTTTTAATCGTGGTTTAACTTGTTAAGTGAGATTTGATTTAGTTTGACCTTGTTTTTGAGTTTGACTAGATCTTTCCATAGCCTTTGAGATTTTGAAGACCATTGACTTTAGTTTGACCCGGTCTTTGTAAAATATATTTTTGTGAGAAATTATTTTTATTTTGGAAAAATTACAAATTTTGCTCCTTTTGACTCATTTTATTGAGTTGAACAACTTTCATGTTTTGACCATTTTGATTTGATGATCAAAAATCACGTTTTTCGAGAAAAAGGGCAAAAATGACATTTTTACTAAATCTGTCCATGAATTTCGAAAATTTCAGAAATTGGGGAAAATATACTTTTTGGAAAGTAAATATTTTGCTGATCAATTTTGTCTTCTTCGTCGATCTCGTCCGGGACCCACAAATGACTGATCCAGCCAAGTCAAGTTTGAGACCAAATGGGACCCACTTCCCCACTTAAAACTAAACCAACGTGGGTTCTCTTCTACCCTTCCATTTTTCCCTACTACAGCAGCTAAGAGAGCTCTTTCTTCTTCTCCATTACAGCCACCTTCTCTCCTTTGCATGTTGAACTTCCTTGGCCAAAAATGAAGATTTGAGTGCACCAATCTCTCCCTCATCACCTAAGCTTTCTATTGATACCATTTTCAAGGGATTTCAGCTGGACCCATCTTCCTCACCAAACATTTCTTGCTGATCTCTGCACTTTCAGCTTGGAGTTGGGCTGAGGGAAGAGATTTCTGGGAGGAAACCTTAGATCCTTTTGGAGTGGAGGCAAGTGAATAAATTGATGAAATGCATGCATTTGCATCTTGTTTATTTATAAGTTTTGATTTGAGAATGTTAGTTCATTTGAATGATTATTTGAGCCATTTATGGTCTGATTTACAGAAGTTTTGTAACATTGTACTTATGTTCAGTCATTTTATATGGTTTTTTTTTTATAATAGTATGAAATCTCTGGTTTATTAATGTTCTAAGAGTGCTGGAAATCCTTCACTAAAACTCTGTTTTCATTTTACTTAATGTTAGAATTTCTGCAACAATTCTGTACAATGGAATGGCTAACTGGGATTTCTTTAATTTTCTATGATTAGTGTTTGATCTCTATTTTCAGCCTATGTATAGAATGAGACTCTTTAATTGATGTTGAATGGAATTCTGAATTTAGAATGTTGATTGGAAAGCTCAGAAGGACGGAAAATAGAAATAAGAAGACAATCTGGGCGTGTCAGCAGACTGCTCACAGCAAGCAGTCTCGCTAGAGCGAGCCCACCTGCAGGAAGGGTCCGTTCGAGCGGATCCAGGCCCGCTGGAGCGGGCCCAGTCACAGCCCAACTGGTTTTTATGGGCCTGTTTTGATAATTTTTATTGAATATTGGGCCCGGTTTCTGCCCATTTATTTTTGTGGGCCTGTTTTTATGTTTTTTATTAAATGGTTGAGCCCAGCCACTGTTTCATGTAATTTTTAAGGCCTGTTTTACATAGCTTGGGCCTGTTTTGATGTTTTATTAAATGGTTGAGCCCAGCGACTGTTTCATGTAATTTTTAAGGCCTGTTTTACATAGCTTGGGCCTGTTTTGATGTTTTATTAAATGGTTGAGCCCAGCGACTGTTTCATGTAATTTTTAAGGCCTGTTTTACATAGCTTGGGCCTGTTTTGATGTTTTATTAAATGGTTGAGCCCAGACCTGTCTAGGGCCCATTTTTGGGTTACTTTGGGCTGTTTTAAAGTTTGTTTTGTGGGCCATCTTAGGTTCAGTTTTGGGTTGATTTAAAATCAGTTTTGTGGGCCATTAAAGGTCTAGTTTGGGTTGTTCAAAAAATCAGTTTTGTGGGCCATTCAAAGTTAGTTTTCAAGGGCTGTTTTAAGATATACTTTGTGGGCCATTCCAGGATTAGTTTTGGACTGTTTTAAAACTTGTTTGGTGGGCCATTCAAAGAATAGTTTTGGACTGTTTTAAGGATTGTTTTGAGCCATGTTTAAAGGGCTGTTTTGGGTTAAAATGAATAGACTGTTTGGGCTCGGTTTAAGGCCAGCTATGGGCCTGTTTTTAAGAGTTTTGACATTACTTTTGATACTTAGAAATTTGTGAAATGGAAATGATGTGAGAATGAGGGTATGTGAAATTACCCGGGAATCGTTCGAGTCTCAATGCGCACTTTATCATTTAAATATTATGGATTTTCATTGGCATCAAACGCACTTTTTATTAATCAATGTTTAAAGGTTAAATGTGCATTGAGATGGTTCCTTGGCAAGGCATTAAGTCATTCTCCACTATCCATTCCATTTCAAGTCAGAACATGTATTTGTATTTGTATTTGTATTTGTATTCTTGGGTAAACTAATTTAAATAGCATCGGTGATTTGTTATAAAATCATTTGGTTTCCCATGTTCGAATGGGGTGATCGTATGATTTTATACAAATCACTTTGATGTGTATTTGAACGGTTTACCATGGATATTCGTATGTTTTCTCCGATTCGATTTTGAAAGAGATTGGAGTATGTTCGTCACATTCGGGATTTCTTCGATGAGACTATTGTTTTGATAAGACTAGTATTTAAAATAAAAACCTCGAGGCAAGACGGGGCCAGAGCTATGTGGTGCGAGCCCATGAGCCAAAGAGGCTATGACTTCGAAAATAAAACCCCGAGGCAAGACGGGGCCAGAGCTATGTGGTGTGAGCCCCTGAGCCAAAGGGATTAGTATTATGTTAGATTTGTATCGGTTTGAGTTTGAAAACTAAAGGCACCACTAGGCTTAGGTCACCTTGTCGGGCTGATCACCCGGCTTGGGATCTTTATTCTGTCCGCCAGCTGCAGCTTGGATTCTGTCTGTACCGACCATGGCAACGGTAATTATCTGCCGGTCCCATTTGTATGGCTACGGTTCTGATACCTTTGATCTGCCGGTCCCATTTGTATGGCTACGGTTCTGATCCCATTTTTAGTACCACGTTCAGTGGCTACGCTCTGTTTGCTCTTATTACTTCGGTAATAGGAGGATTTAGCTATTTGTGGTTGCCAGTGTTTTATCTGTATATTGCTTTAGTTTATGATTCTCGTTGGTTATACTTTTTATGCTCAGATTTGTTTAATGTTTACGATATCCATCTTTATTGTATTGTCGCTACTATTTAGGATTTGAAATGTATTTCCGACGATTAAATGTTTTGAGCAGGCTTTTAATCTTTTCGAGATATTCGTACATCTGATATTGTTCTTTATTCGTTTGATACTTATGTTCTGCCATTCGATCTTTTTAGCATGCTTTATTGTCATTATTGTTTAGACTATTTATTCGGTTTTACGATGATTTTCGTCAGGTTTTATGTACGTTCTTTTGTTCATATTACTTGTTTATTTGCTTGCCAGACCGTCGTGTCTGACCCTTTTGTTTGGTGCCAGTTCCTTCTCTTTCTGATTGTAGGTGTTTGATCAGAGGAGGCGGCGGGACCGCCGGTCTGACGTGAGAGGCTGCCCGTTGATATCATCTAGATGTCAAGTTTGGCACCAGAGTTCGTATTGAAATGTTGGGGTAGTATTTCTATTTAGTTGGATATTTTCGTATGGCTTTATCAGCCTTTTTTTTTTGGGTTTGTAATTAAGACATCTGTTAATTGTAACTTGAATATGTGGGAAATAATAGTTTGTTACTACCAGCTCAGTGTGTTGTGATTCATGGTTTATGCCAGTCTGTTTATTGATGGCTTTGTGATATTGGTTGCGTGCGACACGGAACCCGATGGCCACGGATTCCGGGTCGTAACACCATGTGTAGCTTCCGCGAAAATATACTCTGATCGTGATGGAATTTGTTTATCCTCATTCACGTGGATCTTGGGAACTATAACAAAAAGTTTCAAATTATTCCAAAATTTTGCACCCCGAGATCGGTTCGCTGCAGGTCCCGGTTTCGGGGTGTGACAGGTTTGGTATCAGAGCTGGTTAGTTTCTAGGAAATAAAATACTCTAGAGACATTAAGACGTGTGGTGAGGATTCGTTAGATTGTGTCGATTTGTTTTCTCGTGTCTTTGTTTCTTTGGATTTGAGTCGGCTTTTCTTTCAGTTCGGGAGATTTTGCTTGTCTTGTCTTTTAGTTCTTGTTGTTAGGAGGTTTGGATGACCAAATTTCCTCCTTTGTGGTGAAGAATTTAAAATCTCCATACTCTTGTCTAGTGTCTCTTATCTGTGTTTGTGTCGGAGACTGAGAACCTCGTGGATTCAGTATGTTGTTTTCGGAGAACATCAGCAGACTTTCAGCCTTCAGCTTCTTCAATGTGGTTATTGAGAGAAGACTTGTGCATTTGCCCGTCAGAGTTGGACTCGAGCAGTAGTTGAAGATCCCCTTTCAGCTAATCAAGGATCGTCATGCAGCGTACCAAGGTGAGTAAATGTGGATTTTTATGAAGGAGAAGTGACTTTAGTTAGTAAGATTTGGAGTGGTGCAAGAAACTCAGGGATTTCCTCGGATTCGACGAGCATGGTCATGGTTTTGGTTGAGAATTTTGGTAACTCGTAGCGTAGCCAGTGTAGTTGGTTCAGCAGGGATACCAAGTGGATGGCTAGTTGTAGTCAAGATAACTTTTGGCAGTAGAGGAAACCTTGTGGATTTTACCGACTTTTAAGGTATTGGATTGGACAACATGCAGATGCAAGGGAGTACCTCAGTGAATTGGATGTCCATTTCTTATTTAAAATGATTTTCATGATATTTTCATCTTTGTTATGTTTCCATTACTATCTATGATTTATCTATGTAGTGTTTAAACAATGGATTATTGTTTCTTCTTTAAGGCTTATCTTTGAAATAAACTATGTCATTATGTTCTTTTCGTGAGTCACATGATTTATTTTCATAGGGTTTTGTGTTTCAGATTTTTATTTAATTTTCTTAAGATATTATTCTACAATGACCTTAGAATTTTGCTCTTGTTGTAATTCTCTTAAATGTTGATATCTACTTTTCCAAACCTTAATGATTTCAAAATTTTATATTGTTTGGTTGGAAATGGATTTCGATGAAATTTGATGTATGGTCATACTACATGAATTTGATTTATTTTAAAAAAAAATCCTAATTTGAGGTCGTTGAGTATTTCAAGGATTTGTTGGGTTAGGAAAACATGAATTTCAAAATGAATAATGTTGTTTCATGTTCAAAACTTTGGAAAACTTCATCTATTGAGCTTTATTCGATGATTTGGAAGTTCAATTTTTACTATGTTTTAAAATGGTGAAATTTAACTAAGTAATTATTTTAGTCAATATGTTTCAAATTGTAAGATTTGTTTTTGCATTGAATGGAGTGAGTGGTGTTGGCTTATGGTCGGAGTTGGAAGTGTGAAAATTGAAGGGTTGATAGATGTCAGGAAGTGTACTGTTTAGTTGGAGATAAAGATGGGTTGATGAGAGGGTAAACATCACTCAAGACTTGGATGGAAAGTTTCAGTTCTTCAGAGATTGACGGTATTCTTGGAAGCCAAAATCTGAATGGTACAGTATAAGTAGGTATATGGAATTCCATAAATTTCGGGATGAAGATTTTTCAGTGAAGGCATGTCTACGATCACACCTTCATGCAAGCATCGGGAGCACCGTGTTCAGTTTTGAAGGACTTAAGGCATAGGATTCCAAGTGATAGAAAGAGGCAGAATTTGCAGTTTCTTGGACTGATAGTGACTGATGAGATAAGTAAAAGAACCGATCCTGTACAGGAACGACAGATGACACCAAGGATGCTTAGAAGAATTGTTGCACACCAGTTTGGCCAGAGGAGTATGTTTTTGAACAGATATGTGAAACAGTGTGAAGCCTTCAACCGGATTAGAATGTTGTTGACCGTGTATCGCAACGTCAGGTTTGATAAGAGGGTATCTCAGTTACCGAGGTCTAGCATAGGGTGTCAGTGTTTTCGTTTGTCTTGTGGGTTTTTTATTTTGAGGTGGTTTAGACCATTTGGAGGACCAAATGGGTTCTAAGGGGGGGAGGATGTAAGACCCCGACCCCCAATCCCTTTGTTTAGTATTGTTTTAATCGTGGTTTAACTTGTTAAGTGAGATTTGATTTAGTTTGACCTTGTTTTTGAGTTTGACTAGATCTTTCCATAGCCTTTGAGATTTTGAAGACCATTGACTTTAGTTTGACCCGGTCTTTGTAAAATATATTTTTGTGAGAAATTATTCTTGTTTTGGAAAAATTACAAATTTTTCTCCTTTTGACTCATTTTATTGAGTTGAACAACTTTCATGTTTTGACCATTTTGATTTGATGATCAAAAATCACGTTTTTCGAGAAAAATGGGCAAAAATGACATTTTCACTAAATCTGTCCATGAATTTCGAAAATTTCAGAAATTGGGAAAAATATACTTTTTGGAAAGTAAATATTTTGCTGATCAATTTTGTCTTCTTCGTCGATCTCGTCCGGGACCCACAAATGACTGATCCAGCCAAGTCAAGTTTGAGACCAAATGGGACCCACTTCCCCACTTAAAACTAAACCAACGTGGGTTCTCTTCTACCCTTCCATTTTTCCCTACTACAGCAGCTAAGAGAGCTCTTTCTTCTTCTCCATTACAGCCACCTTCTCTCCTTTGCATGTTGAACTTCCTTGGCCAAAAATGAAGATTTGAGTGCACCAATCTCTCCCTCATCACCTAAGCTTTCTATTGATACCATTTTCAAGGGATTTCAGCTGGACCCATCTTCCTCACCAAACATTTCTTGCTGATCTCTGCACTTTCAGCTTGGAGTTGGGCTGAGGGAAGAGATTTCTGGGAGGAAACCTTAGATCCTTTTGGAGTGGAGGCAAGTGAATAAATTGATGAAATGCATGCATTTGCATCTTGTTTATTTATAAGTTTTGATTTGAGAATGTTAGTTCATTTGAATGATTATTTGAGCCATTTATGGTCTGATTTACAGAAGTTTTGTAACATTGTACTTATGTTCAGTCATTTTATATGGTTTTTTTTTATAATAGTATGAAATCTCTGGTTTATTAATGTTCTAAGAGTGCTGGAAATCCTTCACTAAAACTCTGTTTTCATTTTACTTAATGTTAGAATTTCTGCAACAATTCTGTACAATGGAATGGCTAACTGGGATTTCTTTAATTTTCTATGATTAGTGTTTGATCTCTATTTTCAGCCTATGTATAGAATGAGACTCTTTAATTGATGTTGAATGGAATTCTGAATTTAGAATGTTGATTGGAAAGCTCAGAAGGACGGAAAATAGAAATAAGAAGACAATCTGGGCGTGTCAGCAGACTGCTCACAGCAAGCAGTCTCGCTAGAGCGAGCCCACCTGCAGGAAGGGTCCGTTCGAGCGGATCCAGGCCCGCTGGAGCGGGCCCAGTCACAGCCCAACTGGTTTTTATGGGCCTGTTTTGATAATTTTTATTGAATATTGGGCCCGGTTTCTGCCCATTTATTTTTGTGGGCCTGTTTTTATGTTTTTTATTAAATGGTTGAGCCCAGCCACTGTTTCATGTAATTTTTAAGGCCTGTTTTACATAGCTTGGGCCTGTTTTGATGTTTTATTAAATGGTTGAGCCCAGCGACTGTTTCATGTAATTTTTAAGGCCTGTTTTACATAGCTTGGGCCTGTTTTGATGTTTTATTAAATGGTTGAGCCCAGCGACTGTTTCATGTAATTTTTAAGGCCTGTTTTACATAGCTTGGGCCTGTTTTGATGTTTTATTAAATGGTTGAGCCCAGACCTGTCTAGGGCCCATTTTTGGGTTACTTTGGGCTGTTTTAAAGTTTGTTTTGTGGGCCATCTTAGGTTCAGTTTTGGGTTGATTTAAAATCAGTTTTGTGGGCCATTAAAGGTCTAGTTTGGGTTGTTCAAAAAATCAGTTTTGTGGGCCATTCAAAGTTAGTTTTCAAGGGCTGTTTTAAGATATACTTTGTGGGCCATTCCAGGATTAGTTTTGGACTGTTTTAAAACTTGTTTGGTGGGCCATTCAAAGAATAGTTTTGGACTATTTTAAGGATTGTTTTGAGCCATGTTTAAAGGGCTGTTTTGGGTTAAAATGAATAGACTGTTTGGGCTCGGTTTAAGGCCAGCTATGGGCCTGTTTTTAAGAGTTTTGACATTACTTTTGATACTTGGAAATTTGTGAAATGGAAATGATGTGAGAATGAGGGTATGTGAAATTACCCGGGAATCGTTCGAGTCTCAATGCGCACTTTATCATTTAAATATTATGGATTTTCATTGGCATCAAACGCACTTTTTATTAATCAATGTTTAAAGGTTAAATGTGCATTGAGATGGTTCCTTGGCAAGGCATTAAGTCATTCTCCACTATCCATTCCATTTCAAGTCAGAACATGTATTTGTATTGTATTTGTATTTGTATTCTTGGGTAAACTAATTTAAATAGCATCGGTGATTTGTTATAAAATCATGTGGTTTCCCATGTTCGAATGGGGTGATCGTATGATTTTATACAAATCACTTTGATGTGTATTTGAACGGTTTACCATGGATATTCGTATGTTTTCTCCGATTCGATTTTGAAAAGAGATTGGAGTATGTTCGTCACATTCGGGATTTCTTCGATGAGACTATTGTTTTGAGAAGACTAGTATTTAAAAATAAAAACCTCGAGGCAAGACGGGGCCAGAGCTATGTGGTGCGAGCCCATGAGCCAAAGAGGCTATGACTTCGAAAATAAAACCCCGAGGCAAGACGGGGCCAGAGCTATGTGGTGTGAGCCCCTGAGCCAAAGGGATTAGTATTATGTTAGATTTGTATCGGTTTGAGTTTGAAAACTAAAGGCACCACTAGGCTTAGGTCACCTTGTCGGGCTGATCACCCGGCTTGGGATCTTTATTCTGTCCGCCAGCTGCAGCTTGGATTCTGTCTGTACCGACCATGGCAACGGTAATTATCTGCCGGTCCCATTTGTATGGCTACGGTTCTGATACCTTTGATCTGCCGGTCCCATTTGTATGGCTACGGTTCTGATCCCATTTTTAGTACCACGTTCAGTGGCTACGCTCTGTTTGCTCTTATTACTTCGGTAATAGGAGGATTTAGCTATTTGTGGTTGCCAGTGTTTTATCTGTATATTGCTTTAGTTTATGATTCTCGTTGGTTATACTTTTTATGCTCAGATTTGTTTAATGTTTACGATATCCATCTTTATTGTATTGTCGCTACTATTTAGGATTTGAAATGTATTTCCGACGATTAAATGTTTTGAGCAGGCTTTTAATCTTTTCGAGATATTCGTACATCTGATATTGTTCTTTATTCGTTTGATACTTATGTTCTGCCATTCGATCTTTTTAGCATGCTTTATTGTCATTATTGTTTAGACTATTTATTCGGTTTTACGATGATTTTCGTCAGGTTTTATGTACGTTCTTTTGTTCATATTACTTGTTTATTTGCTTGCCAGACCGTCGTGTCTGACCCTTTTGTTTGGTGCCAGTTCCTTCTCTTTCTGATTGTAGGTGTTTGATCAGAGGAGGCGGCGGGACCGCCGGTCTGACGTGAGAGGCTGCCCGTTGATATCATCTAGATGTCAAGTTTGGCACCAGAGTTCGTATTGAAATGTTGGGGTAGTATTTCTATTTAGTTGGATATTTTCGTATGGCTTTATCAGCCTTTTTCTTTTGGGTTTGTAATTAAGACATCTGTTAATTGTAACTTGAATATATGGGAAATAATAGTTTGTTACTACCAGCTCAGTGTGTTGTGATTCATGGTTTATGCCAGTCTGTTTATTGATGGCTTTGTGATATTGGTTGCGTGCGACACGGAACCCGATGGCCACGGATTCCGGGTCGTAACACCATGTGTAGCTTCCGCGAAAATATACTCTGATCGTGATGGAATTTGTTTATCCTCATTCACGTGGATCTTGGGAACTATAACAAAAAGTTTCAAATTATTCCAAAATTTCGCACCCCGAGATCGGTTCGCTGCAGGTCCCGGTTTCGGGGTGTGACAACAACTTAGAGAAGAAGCCTATGATGTGGTTGATGATGTCCACCTGGTCATCCAACCTGAGATTGCCTGCCATCAGATAGGATATCATATTCCTTCTCAACCTATTAGAAGCCATCCTATGAAAAAACCTAGAATTTTTATCCCCCCTCCTTAAGCCACCAGCACCTCGATCTTTGTCTCCATTTAACTGTTTCCTCCCTCACTTTCCTAGCAAAACTCTCTTTCAAAGAAAGTCTTCTTGTTTTCTCATCCTCATATAATAGATTAGATTCTTCTCGAATATGTCTAGACTTTGAATTTCTACCTTCTCTCTGGCCCATTCTTTAATTTTGTCTTTCACCCTTTTGAGTTTGACCACTATTCTGAAACCTGCCCAACCCTCCACAACTATATCCCTCCATGCAAAATGGTTCTCTTCTAGCCACATAAGTTCAAAGCGAAAAGGAGGGGCCCCATCTTTCTCACATGGTGTCAATGAGGATCGGACGGTGGTCTGAAATAGGATTTGGAAGAGCGATCTAGCAAACCTCTGGAAAAAGATCTAACCAATCAATGGAAATGCAAAATCAGTCAAGACAAGACATGGAAGGAGGCTACTGTGATTAGAACAAGTGTAATAAGCACCACCAAAGTGAAGATCCACCAGATGTGTTTATTTATCCAGTCAGAGAAAGCAATCATATCAACAATAAATCAACTACCACCCAACTTGTCACCTCCCTAAAATTTAAACCGGGGTTATACGTGAGATTAGGGCTAATTAAAACTTTTTCCAACATAAGTCAAATATAACTTAGCCCCATTCGTGTCCCAACTGGATCGAAGACCGCTGTGAGGTATAAACATTTCCTCGATTATAAATAATCATTAGCGGAAGCTTAAATAAATACAAATGGTATCTTAAAGAAGTATAGTTTAAGAGCAATAACTGAATATCATAACTAAAGTTCAGAGTTTAAACATATAAAGTATTAGTTACAACTTTAGGCCACATGAAAACCTGGGCCTAATCAAAAGATAACAAAAGTACAAAATGAATCTATGAAGATAAACATGAAGGCTCTCAAGTACGGGGTCAGTACGGCTATACAACACCGTTCGTACTATAGTCTAAGAAGTCATCAGGCTGATCGGCCTGTACTTCTTCCGTCGTCTCCTCCTCGGGATAGAAGGGCTTGGTACCTATGCACCAAGAGTATCATCGCAACATGACAATTGGCAAAGCAATGTATATATAAATGACAACAAGATGTGCATATCAAATTAGAGTAGACAAGAGACAAGATCAATATAAACATATGCATTTCAGACATAAAAAGTACATACTATACGAATCATAAACAATATAACAAGATAGACAGTCCACATATGCTAATTACCACGGGATAGTGTCATTGCCCTCCCATACTCACATTGAGTTGTGGTGGAGATATCAAGTGGCACGGATAAAAACCGGCAAACAAGTGGCACAGGATAAATCCTGGCAAAACAAGTGGCACAGGATAATTCCCGGCTAAATAAGCAAGTGGCACAGTAATGACCCGGAAAATAAATAAAAACCATCAAGTAACAAGTCGCACTGTACAGACGTTCATCAAGGTCCTAACACAGGTGGTGCCCCATCTGTGTTGGGCGATATACAGCTGAGTGGTGCCTGACACAAGATTCCTAGACAATTAATAGTGATGGACTAGGCTTTCTTGCAAGAACAAGATTCATTAACAATTGAGGGACTACCTTCCATTATCAAATCAAGGGTCAAGACAATACAAGCAAGCTTCTTCAATATCAATACCATCAATTTATCAATACCATAAGTAGCCCTCATCAAGCTTTTACAATCAAAGCCGCCTAATCTCAACACTTCCATTAATCAATATACAAGATAAACAAGACATCAAGGGAATCCTAGGTCATCATCTAGGTTCATCATGTGATTCCCAAACCAAAGCAAGTAAAGCAATCTATGGAACATGAGCATTTCATGTAAGAAGTACCAAACGGTACGATTCCGAATCAAGAGTAATAGACAATCCAATTCTACGTACAATGTTATTACCATGATCTCGTACAACTCTAGTCAGTCAACGAAAGGAATAAGGTTCGTGATACCCGAACAAACAATCTTCATGCATAGATATAAAAGAGGGTATCCCGTTGTCCCGTACCGTTCAAGATTGGTATAAGTTGAAAGACCGAGAAAATAGGAATAACAACGAGAAAATGCATGCCCAAAACATTCCTCGTATCAAGTCAAATGAGTCCAAAAAGGTAGCCAAGGTTCCATATAAGTCCAATAGAAAAAGAGGTCAAAAGGACCCTTCAAAAGGTTCCCAGCAGTTGTCCCGGTCGACCTGGTCCAGCCCGGGTCGACCTGCAATAATGTGTAGAAATTGTGAACAGTAAAATGGTCAGGTGTTGTCCGCACCTGACCATGTGTCTTCGATCGACCGAGGCCCCTGGCCGATCGACCGAGTACACACAGTTACAGAGCATCAGTTCTGTAACTGATGTGTATTTGGTCCCTTTCCATTCCCATAATCCCTGAACCTGTTTCACAGCCATTCAAGGATAAAAACCACATCATTTCAGGTCCTATAAACCTATTAATCTATCCATTTCATTTCCAATCCAATTCATTAGACAATTAACCCAAATTATAATGTTTTCAATCCAAGTTTATCAAGATTAGAGCATTGGGTTATCTAGACATATTCAATCATCATTCCAAGGAAGTAACAACATATCAAAGCATAAATATATAGATTAACTTGCCTTAATGATGAACTAAACCAAATTAGGAGAAATTTGAGGAAATCTCTCTTTAAGCTCAAAAATGGAGAAAGAAGCTTCTCAACCCAAAATCGATCTACAAGATGAATGCAATGTGCGGTAGTGAGTCTCCCTAATCCATTTCTAACTAAAAGGAAGAAGATTAGCTATGGTTAAAAGCTTTGGAGGCCTACCTTTCAATAGGTTGTCAATGGAAATCTTAGGAAAGTAGATGGTTGGGTTCCTTGGAGCTTGAGGAAGAAGAAGTGACGATTGGCCGGTGAAGATGGAGCTTCGGTGGTCGTTAATGGCAAGGAGGTAGTGAAGGGAAGAAGAGAATGAATAGTAGTGAAGTAGAGAGATAGAGATGAGTGAAGGGATGAGTCAAACGGAATGATGGGGCTTTATATTAGGATAAGTATGGAAAATATGGGTTTAGTCCTTGGTTAGCTTAAGTGATTATTTGGGCCTCTTCCTCGCGTCGAATCGAAACGCGATTGAAGACTAAAGTTTATGAAATGACGAGACTATCCGATGCACCCAAACTCACAAAAGCTCATAATCTCGATTAAACCCCTGAAAACTTTCCAAAATTGCAAACCACCCCCTACTGTACCCAAACGCACTCCGAATCACGTGAGATTTCACCCACACGATTCATACGTCAAACCCGACTCGCTAAGACTCTAAACACACTTACTCACTAATCAACCAATTAATTATAATTAATATAGGCTACGGGTCGGGATGTTACATCCTCTCCCCCCCCCCCCCCCCGGACTATTTGGTCCTCCAAATCTCTAACACACCTCTGGTAGAAGCTCTGGATACTTCTCCTTAATCTGGTCTCTGAGTTCCCAAGTTGCTTCGCTCGGATTGTGGCGCTCCCACTATACTTTGACCCAATGAATGGTCCTTGTCCTCAAAACATGCTCCTTGCTGTCTATGATCTCCTTCGGCCTCTCAACAAATGTAGTATCTGGCTGGACATCTAACGGCTCACGATGAAGCACATGGGTAGGGTCCGGTACATATCTCCTCAACATGGAAACATGAAAAGCCTGTGGACTCCTGATGACTCTGCTGGCAAAATCAGTCTGTAAGCCACTTCTCCCACGCGGATATCAATCTCAAAAGGTCCGATAAATCTCCGAGCCAACTTACCTTTCTGCCCAAACCTCATAGTCCCTCTAGTCGGTGAGACCTTAAGAAAAACCTTGTCTCCGACCTTGAACTCTAAATCTCTCCTCTTGAGGTCTGTGTAACTCTTCTGGCGGTTTCTTACAATCTTCAGCCTGTCAATAATCTGCTTCACTTTCTCACTGGTATCACTGATGATCGAAGGTCCATGAAAACTATGAACACCAATCTCTTCCTAACAAATCGGGGTCCTGCACTTCCGTCCGTACAAAGCCTCGAACGGTGCCATCCCGATGTTGGAGTGATAGCTATTGTTGTAGGCAAACTCGCACAAAGGAAGACTCTTCTCCTAGTATTTCCCGAAATCGAGAACACTTGCCCGCAACATATCCTCCATAGTCTGGTTCGTCCTCTCAGTCTGTCCATCGGTCTGAGGAAGATACGCAGTGCTGAAATCCAATGTCATACCCAAGGCTACTTGCAAGCTAACCCAAAATCTGCCCACAAACCTCATGTCTATATCTGATACAATAGACTCTGGAACTCCGTGCAATCTGACTATGTCATCAATGTACTTGCGTGCCAAAACATCCATGGATCCTCTCATCTTCATCAGAATGAAATGAGCTGACTTGGTGAGTCTGTCAACAATCACCCAGATACTGTCATGGTCCTTCGTAGGTGGTAATCCTGCAACGAAGTCCATGGTAATGTGCTTCCACTTCCATCCCGATATCTGCAATGGATGAAATAATCCTGGAGGTCTCTGATGTTCGGCCTTCACTTGTTGACACACTAGACATCTCGAGACAAATCCCGCAATCTCCTTCTTCATGTTATTCCACCAATAGAAGTTCTTCAGATTCTGGTACATCTTGGTACTCCTAGATGAATAGCATAACGAGAATGGTGTGCCTCAACCATAATCTCGTTCCTCAAATCATGTACATCCGGAACACACAATCTATCCTGACAATATAGCACACCTTCCACGAGTCTGAACTCTGGTCTGTCTGATATGCTATCAATCACTCTGACTAACTCAGGGTCCTCTTCTTGACTGCTCTTTATTCTGTCCAAAATCTCTAGCTCCCATGTGTGCATATTTGCAATCATCACCTTCTCTGTCTGAGGTTGGAATTCTACATCCAAATCCCTGAATACTTTTGTCAAAGACCACTCCACTTGTAAACATCCGGTTGTTGCTTCGTTCCTGCTCAATGCATCTGTAACTACATTTGCTTTCCCGGGATGATATTTGATAGGGAAATCGTAGTCCTTGATATACTCCATCCATCTGGTCTGCCTCATATTCAAATCTTTTTGCCCGAACAAGTATTGAAGACTCCTGTGATCCTAGTGAACCTCGAGTTTCTCTCCATATAGGTAGTGTCTCCATAACTTTAGTGCCATAACCACTGCTGCTAGCTCCAAATCATGGGTAGTGTATCTCTTATCGTGCTCTTTCAACTACCTGGACCCGTAGACCACTACTTTTCCTTCCTGCATGAGTACGCATCCCAGTCCAATGACTGAAGCGTCTGTAAAAATCACAAACCCTCCAGTTCCTGTAGGTAAAGTAAGAACAGGAGCTTTAGTCAATCTAGTCTTCAACTCTTGAAAGTTAGCCTCACACTGTTCTGTCCAGACAAAAGGAACATCCTTCCTTGTCAATTTGGTCAATGGAGCTGCTATGCTAGAAAACCCTTTCACAAACCTTCTGTAATACCCTGCCAATCCTAGAAAACTCCTAATTTATGCTATTGTCTTTGGACTCTGCCAACTAACAACTGCTTCAATCTTCGCTGGATCTACTGCCAAACCTTCTCTAGAGATGATGTGTCCTAGAAAAGACACTTGCTCAAGCCAAAAATCACACTTACTTAGCTTAACGTAGAGCTGATTCTCTCTCAAGATATACAATGAAGCTCTCAAATGCTCCGCATGATCATCTCTGGACCTCGAATAGACTAAAACATCATCTATGAACACCACTATGAACTGATCTAAGCATGGAGCAAAGATCTTGTTCATCAAGGCCATGAATACACTTGGTGCATTGGTTAACCCAAATGGCATCACCAAGAATTCATAATGGCCATATCTGGTCCTGAAGACTGTCTTCTACACATCTATGTCCTTAACTCGCAACTGATGGTAGCATGATATCAAATCAATCTTTGAGAAGTACTGTGCTCCTTGCAGCTGATCGAACAACTCATCTATCCTGGGTAAAGGATACTTATTTTTAATTATAACCTGATTCAGCTGTCTGTAGTCTATGCACATACGCATCGTACCATCCTTCTTTTTCACGAACAAAACAGGTGCACCCCATGGTGACACACTCGGTCTCACAAATCTTTTGTCCAAGAGATCTTGTAATTGAGCTTTCAACTCTCTTAGCTCAGCTGGAGCCATACGATAAGGAGCTTTCGATATCGATGCCGTCCCTGGCACAAGCTCAATTGTGAAGTCTATCTCTCAAACCGGTGGCAATCCAGGTATCTCCTCCGGAAAGACATCCGTGAATTCACATGCAACTAGAATATCCTCCACCGCTTTGGACAATTTATCCTCCGTGATAAATGTCACATAACCTTCACATCCACTCTTAATCAATTGATCTGCCCTCAAGGCTGAAATGACACAAGTGGATATAGGTCTCCTCTCACCAACAATTTCCACACTGTCTGCTAACACTTGCAATCTGATGGTTTTGTTAAAACAATCCATTACTGCCCGGTATGTGGATAATCAATCCATACCCAAAATCACATCAAAGTCTTTCATCCCTAGGATGATCAAGTCGGCAGATAGGATGTAATTCCCTACCCGCACTTTGCACGCTGGAAAATAGGACTCACACTGCACCGTCTTTCTTAAGGGAGTACTAACTAACAAAATATAATGCAAGGGAGCTATGTCTCCCACCAAGCATGCAGCAAATATAGGTGAAACAAACGAGTGTGTGGAACTAGAATCATATAAGACTCTAGTAGGTACATCTGAAATAGAGAATGTACCTTACACAACACCTCCGATATCCTCTCCCTCCCGCATATCCAAGGCATTAAGCCTACCATGCTGCTGAGGTCTGATGGACCGCGTGTTCTGCTCGGTGCTACCGAGGTCGGTGGACGTGGGATTTCGTTGGGAACGACCCTTTCGTGCCCGGGGGGCAGAAGCGGGTATCAACATCTTTTTGTGTGGGTGTGCCAGATTTTCTATTTTACTTGTAATTGCAAGTGGTGATCCGGAGATCGACCGTCGCAAGTAAAAAGGAAATCAACTTCTTTCAAGTTTTCCATTGCAAATATATTTAAAAAAAGTGACATTTTTCTTGATTTGCCGTGAAAGGCGATTTTTTTGCATTTATAGTCGATTTTGGCATTTATAGCCAATTTTTGGCGTTTATAGCCGATTTTTGCGTTTATAGCCGATTTACAATTCTTATCAATAATGAAAAACAAGAATTGTGATTTTTGTCTCTTTTAAAAAAATACAAACTATAATGAAAAGCAAAAAAAGAAGGATCTAACTTCTCAGGAGATTGTGGGGGACTTCGCCATCATCCAGATTGACGGTCGCAAGCCATGTGTGGACTTCGCCATCATCCATGCAGATGAGAACAGAGGATGCTCTTGATTCGCTTGGCTTCGCTATAAGCTCAGGTTTTTAGAGGACAAAGACCAAAAGGAGGTCCTATGTCCAATAAAAAGCTAAGTTGACGGCCTAATAAGCCACGTCTAAGCCATTGGAGGCAGAAGGAGAAGGCAAGGACCTTGGGGGTGGGGGTACACCCCAAGGGACTTTTGTCACCTTGTAGTGATGGCCGGTGCAGAACTTTCGCAGAGTTTTCTCTCTTTATTTCTCTTAGATTTCTGATGCCTTTTTTTGTCTGGATTTCCGGATTTTTCGAAGTCTATCTTGAATGCTTGGGATACTCTCCTATTTATAGGCTCTTGGTAACCATTTAGGAGAGTTTATGGGCTTTTATTGTCATTAAGCCGCATAATGGGAGGAGTTATAGGGTTTAATTCATTTATTTTGTAACTCCTTTTTCTTGGCTTCTGATTGGCCGGTGGAGATTGAGGGCACTTAATCGCCTTTAATCGCCATGATGGGATAGTTTCATGGGTTAAATGTCATGAATCAATTGACTTGTAACTCCCGGATGCTTGCTTCTGATTGGGCCGTCCAAAGAAATGAATTAATGACTGCAATAAAGCTAGCCAATTAATTGCATTAAGTGGTCGCTGAGCAGTTGAAGAGTCACGGGCCGTGCCGCGTCTTTTGCGATTCTTCTGGCGATGATCATCAATGGATCTTCATGTAGATCGACATCGGATGACCATGTAACCTCAGGTATTGGTTGCCAACAACGGGTCGGTGCCATCTGTCATGTCGATTTCTCCATTGGTCAGGTAGAAAGCACACTTTTTTGGTTGACCGGTTGGCGATCAATGTTGATTTTGATACTCTTGACGATTGAGCCTCGATTTTGACGGATGTCAGAGGATTTTGCGCCTCAAAAGTATGAATTTTGGAAAATTCAAAAAGTTGGAAGCTTCGAATCACGGAAAAACGATGAAAAACGGGCCTTCAGGTGCCAACCCGGCGATTCCGGGCTCCATGGTCGTAGGGGCCTACGACCCTAGGCCAGGGTCGCAGGGGGACCCCTGGGGGGGATTTCCCCCCTTTCGTCCCTTTTTACAGCCATTTTTTATGTTTTTCGATGATTTTTTCTTCTGTATTTTTTCTTTATATTTTTTATCATTTATTGGCCTGATTTTCCTATAGAAAACTTGATAAGAATCTTTGCATTTTGGAGAGTAAAGTTTCCATTTTTCCGGGAAAGCCAAAGACTTTGTCGCGTAGAGCTGTCGATTTTCCGTCAGAAGCTGAAACTGGGACAAACGATGTCGGAATGACATGAAATTTGGGGTGAAGCCTGCTGAGCAATAAATAAGACCAACCATACCTTTTGTTTGAGTTTTGAAGCCGTTTGGGGTCCTATCGCAGTAGACTTATTTTTGTCGCGATGAAGATGTCGCGGCTTGATGTGCGGTCAACCGATGTCCGATTGACTTGAAATTTGACAGGGAACCTATTGGAGTCATTTTAAGATGACCCATAGGTTCTGTCTTGGAAACCATGGTCCCGGGGAGCTTCGCCGCCGAGAGGCCTGATTTGGCTTCCGAGCGTCAAAGTCTAGTCAAATGTTGTCGAAATGACCTGAAACTTGACGTGTAGCCCTTTATAAGTATTTTGAAGCCGGCCATGTGCTCTGTCTGATGAGTGATGGCCTCGGTGGTTCTCGCAATCGAGAGGCTTGATTTAGCTGTTCGAGGGTTGATGTAGGGTCAAACGTTGTCGATTTGACTTGGAACTTGACGTGGAGCCTTTTGGAAGTATTTTGAGACCATTCACAGGCTCTGATCGAAGATTTAGTGTCTCCGATGCTTTCGCCGCAGGGAGCTCCTTTTTAGTTACTGGAGAAGCGGAGTGAGGCCAAATAATTTTGAAATGGCCCGAAACTTCTTGTGTACTCCTCTTTTGGCTGTCTTGAAGAATCTTGCAGTGTTTATTTGATTCTAACAAGATTTGGTTTTTTGGGAGTAACATTGCCTATTTATGGCAGGTTGCGACTTCATGTAACTTTCTGGATCTTGAAGAAGCAAAGTGACATTTTTGGTGTCAACAAATGCCCCCTCGAGGTGCAGCGACGAGTTGCTTAACTTTTGAAGTTGATGTACCTCGAAGAAATTTTTTAAGGAGAGCTTGTGACTTGACCAAGAGTCTTTGAACAGTCTTTCTTTTGGTATTGTAGCCTTTTGAGCTTCCAGGGGAATTTTATGGTAGTGAAAGGGATCACATACCATCTCGAGGCAAAGTTTTGAAGATGACATCAAGGATGTGGATTTGGATTTTTGTTTTTGACCTTGTGACTTAACAAGCTGTATGTGGCTGGTTAGGGGGTCGGGTTTGATTTTGACCGTGTGACCTAACAAGCTGTATGTAGAATGTTGGGGGGTTGATTTTGGTTTTGATCTTGTGACCTAATAGGTTGTATGTGGCAAGTTAGGGGATCGGGTTTTTCTTTTTGGTTTTGGTCTTGTGACCTAACAAGCTGTATGTGGCAAGTTAGGGGACCAGGATTTGGTTTGGATTTTTGTGGAATGTTAATTTCAAGATTTTGGCTCAATTTGGTATATGAGGCCGGATGGTTTGATTTTTGAAAGCTCATGGGGCTTAGAATTCTTTTTGTATGGTCCAATCAACTCAAAAGAGGCATGGAATTATTTTTGTAAGCTCTTGGTAAGAGGGATTTTTTTCTTTGACTAAAAGCCTTTTTTTTTTAGTGCCTAGGTGGTCAAACTTGGCTCATATGGGCTAGCCCATGGGACCCTAAGCTTTTTAGGATGGCTTAGATCTCATATGGTGTCATTTTTGTAAAGAATATCTAAGAATATCTTTATTTGGAGAGAATCTCTCATGTTCCCTTTATTTTGGGAGAGAATATCTCAAGATATCTTTCTTTGGGAGAGAATATCTCAAATCTCCTATCTCTTGGGAGAAAATCTCTCATTGATTTCTTTTTGGGAGAGAATCCCTCAAGATATCTTTCTTTTGGAAAATAATCTTTCTAATTTCTTTCTTTTGGTAAGGTTACTAATTAGTAACACTTACCTCTTTCTTCTATAAAAACAAGGAGGAGGTTAGATCTCTTGCTCTTATTACTTTCTTTTGTAACAATTTCAAGAGTGCTCCAAGACCAAGAGTTTTTCTTCTTCAAGGATTTCAAGCTTTTCTTCTTCTTCTCCACCAATGGCTTCAAGTAAGTTCCTTTTTCAAGAAAACTCCATTGTAGGAAATAGGATGAAAAAAAAGTTCTTTCTTTTCTTTTTTTTTTTATTTTTTTTTTCTTTTTCACGTTTTTTCCACTTGTTTTTTTAACACATTTGTTCTTTTTTCTTTTTTGCATGTTTTTTTTTTATCTTTTGTGGGCTGTACGGACAGATACATACGGATCTGGCCGTACGGCCACGTGGCCTGTGGGCCAGTCACTCTTTTTTTTTTTGGTTTTTTTCTTTCTCCCCTGTTTCTTTGAGAAAGTTTCTTTTTCTTCTTTTTTTTTCTCATCATGATAATGCATTTTTCTGGCAAACCAAGATGTTCATGCATGCATTTTTTTGTAAATTGAATTTGTAACATGATGTGATAGCATACCTGAAAGTTTTTGCAAATTTGGGAATTTGGAGCTCGCAGCGATGTTGAGCCCTTCCTAATTTTGCAGAGACTTTGAGGTTTAGAAAGTTTGGAGTTTCGGAACTCGCAGCAATGTTAAGCCCATCTTCAAGCTTTCTATTTCTTTCGGGGCATTTCCTTTTTCTTTGGAATTGCCCCGGAGTCATGTCAAAATTCCCCCAGATTTTTTTTAGCGAAATTTTGTCATTTTGATGATTGATCTTTTTCTTTTCCAACCTTTGTAGGTAGTTCCTCCAGAACGAACAAGGGTAAAGAGCCTGCTACAAGTGTACCTCGTCGATCTGCTAGATCTTCTAATCCGGCCGTTCAGCAGGCTTGGGAGAAGGTCCAGTATGTTGAGAGAAACCTGGAAGAGTGTGACTCTCTCAATAAGGATGAGATGAGACAGCGACTAATCGCTCTCAAGGGAAAGGAATTTTATAAGATCATGGTAAGCAGATAGACGATCAGAGGGTTTTTCCCAAGCCTACCTTCTTCTTTGGTGATGCAGTCCCTGATGACGTGACATACCAGAGGAGATATTTTCAGTTCTTTTACACAGCTGATGGTAAGGAGAGAAATAATGTTACCCGGTCAACGTTTGATCGCACCATCTCGATTATGAGCCTTTATCCCTCGTGCTCTAAGAGGGAAGATCCTCTAAGCTGGGTAAAAAGGACAAATGTAATCAAGACCGAGGTTTTTGTTGGCGGTTCTCCTGGATATGCGGAGAAGTCGCCTACTGACATGGACATGTTGATGCCGGCCAGCTGCTACCAGGGCTCTGATTATCCGTCGGCCGATTTGGGACCGGTGGGCCTTGGCATTTTCAGCGCTGACGGCAGCAATTGGGTGAAGCCTTTTCGACTTCGTGGTCGTTTCAGTGCTGACTTCAAGTGGAAGTCGTGGACTGATCGCATCCTGCTGGTTGGTGAAGCCATTTTGAAGGAAGCTGGGATTTTTGGTGCGGTCCGTGCCTTTAAGGAGACCGTGATCTTTTCCGACGAGGCCTTCATGGCTATGTTGGAGTCATTCCTTCCACAAACCAATACCTTCGTTGTGACGAATGGTGAGATTGGTTTCTCTTTGAAGGAGCTGAGTGCCATTACTGGATTGCCCATCCTTGGCAGACTCTATGAGGAGTTTATGCCGATCGACAGCGTCCTTGAGGAGCAGTCAGAGGAATTCAGGCTTTTATACTTTCAGCTCGTCGTCTTTTATAATTTTTTGAAGGAGAAGGAGGGCTCAAAAGTAAGATCCAGCAGTTGGAAGATTTTTAGCTCGTCGTCTCCCAACTTCTTTGAAAGTGGGGAGCCTTCTGATAGCATGACCCAGGAAGACAGCGCTAAGGATCCGGGTTCGAAGAAGATTTCAGCCATGCAAGAAGAGTTGAGGGATTTCTTCGCGAGTACAGACGCCATTTGTTCTGACATTGTGCTGCGGAGAGATCTTGTTGTTTACCTCACTTATTGGCTGGGTGAAGCTATTTTTGATGGAGGAGATGGAACACACATCAGGCCGCATTGTATTTTTTCGGCTTGTCAGATGGCATTTGGAGAGCAGCTTGCTTTGGTGCCAGCTTTTTACTCCTATCTGTGTACTGAACTGCAGGCTGCTGCTTTTTTGGTTCGGCTTGGGCTCCTTATGAATAGGATATTTTCAGCCCATATCTTCTATTCGTAGTATGTATACCACTGTCCTGGCTGATGGACCGCGCTCCTGCTCGGTTCCTACCGAGGTCGGCGGACGTGGGAGTCCGTTTGGTTCCGACCCTTTCGTAACCAGGGGGCAGGGGCGTGCATCAACATTTCTTTTTTTTTTTTGTGTGGGTGTGCCAGATTTTCTATTTTACTTGGAATTGCAAGTGGTGATCCGGAGATCAACCTTCGCAAGTAAAAAGGAAATCAACTTCTTTCAAGTTTTCCATTGCACATATATTTAAGAAAAGAGACATTTTTCTTAGTTTGCCGTGAAAGGCGATTTTTTGGCATTTATAGCCGATTTTGGCGTTTATAGCCGATTTACAATCCTTATCAATAATGAAAGACAAGAGTTGTGATTTTTGTCTCTTTTGAAAAAATACAAACTACAATGAAAAGCAAGAAAAGGAGGATCTAACTTCTTAGGAGATTGTGGGGGACTCGTTTAGATTGACGGTCGCAAGCCATATGTGGGCTTCGCCATCATCCATGCAGATGAGAACAGAGGATGCTATTGATTCTCTTGGCTTGGCTATAACCTCAGGTTTTTAGAGGACAAAGACCAAAAGGAGGTCCTATGTCCAATAAAAAGCCGAGTAGACGGGCTGAAAAGCCACATCTAAGCCATTGGAGGCAGGAAGAGAAGGCAAGGACCTTGGGGGGGGGGGGTACCCCCCAAGGGACTTTTGTCACCTTGTAGCGGTGGCCGGTGTAGAACTTCCGCAGAGTTTTCTCTCTTTTCCTTCTCTGAATTTCTGTGCTTCTGTCTGTGATTTTCGTTGTCTCTCCTTTCTTCTTGGAGAGCTCTCCTATTTATAGGCTTTTAGGTAGCCATTTAGGAGGGTTTATGAGCCTTGATTGTCATTAAGCCGCATAATGGGAGGAGTTACAAAATTGAATTTTTTTATTTTGTAACTCCTTTTTCTTGGCTTCTGATTGGCCGGAGGAGATTGAGGGCATTTAATCGCCTTTAATCGCCATGATGGGAGGAGTTTCATGGGTTAAATGCCATGAATCTCTTGACTTGTAACTCCCGGATGCTTGCTTCTGATTGGTCCGTCCAAAGAAATGGATTAATAACTGTAATAAAGCTAGTCAATTAATCGCATTAAATGGTCGCCGAGCAGCTGAAGAGTCGCGGGCCGTGCCGGGTCTTTTGGGATTCTTCTATCGATGATCATCGATGGATCTTCATGTAGATCGACATCAGACGACCATGTAATTTCAGGTGTTTGACCGGTTCGGTGCCATCTGTCCTGTCGATTTCTCGATCGGTCGGGTAGAAAGCACACTTTTTTTTGGTTGACCGGGTGGCGATCAATATTATTTTCGATACTCTTGATGATTAACCCGTGTTTTGGACGGATGTCAGAGGATTTGGTGTCTCAAAAGCATGAATTTTGGAAAGTACCAGTGGCTGGGCGCTTCGAATCGCGAAAAAACGGCGAAAATCGGGGTTTCCGGGGACTTCCCGGTGACCCCGGGCTCCAAGGTCGCCGCCGACCCTGGGCCAGGGTCGCAGGGGCCTGCGACCCTGGGGGGGGTTTTCCCCCCTTTTTGTCCCATTTTGTGTCCGTTTTTGCTCTTTTTCGATTCTTTTTTCTCCTATACTTTTCCTTGACATTTTGACCATTTATTGGCCTGATTTCTTTGTAGGAAACCTGATGAGAATCCTTGCATTTTATTTTGCAAAGTTTCTAATTTCCTGAGAAAGCCGAAGACTTTGTCGCGCAGAGCTGCCGATTTTCCGTCAGAAGCTGAAATTGGGTCAAACGATGTCGGAATGACCTGAAATTTGGTGTGAAGCCTGCTGATAAATAAATAAGACCAACCATAGGCTTTTGTTTGAGTTTTGAAGCCGTTTGGGGTCCTATCACCAGTAGACTTGCTTTTATCGTGACGAAGATGTCGCGGTTTGATGTGCGGTCAACCGATGTCCGATTGACTTGAAATTTGACAGGGAACCTATTGGAGTCATTTTAAGATGATCCATAGGCTCTGTCTAGGAAACCATGGTCCCGGAGGGCTTTGCCGCCGAGAGGCCTGATTTGGCTTCCGAGTGTCAAACTATGGTCAAATGTTGTCGAAATGACCTGAAATTTGACGTGTAGCCCTTTATAAGCATTTTGAAGCCGTCCATGTGCTCTATCTGATGAGTAATGGCCTCGGTGGTTCTCGCCGCCGAGAGGCTTGTTTTAGCTGTTCGAGGGTTGATGTAGGGTCAAACGTTGTCGGTTTGACTCGGAACTTGACGTGGAGCCTTTTGGAAGTATTTGAGACCATCCATCGGCTCTGATCGAAGATTTGGTATCTCCGATGCTTTTGCCGCCGAGAGCTCCTTTTCGGCTGTCGGAGAAGCGAAGTTAGGCCAAATGATTTTGAAATGGCCCGAACTTCTTTTGTACTCCTCTTTTGGCTGTCTTGAAGGATCATGCAGTTTTTGTTTGATTCTGACAAGATTTGATTTTTTGGAAGTAGCATTGCCTATTTATGGCAGGTTGCGACTTCATGTAGCTCTTTGGATCTTGAAGATGCAAAGTGACATTTTTGGTGTCAACAAATGCCCCCTCGAGGTACAACGACGAGTTGCTTAACTTTTGTAGTCGATGTGCCTCGAAGAGATTTTTGAAGGAGAGCCTGTGACTTGACCAAGAGTCTTTGAGCAGTCTTTCTTTTTGGTATTTGTAGCCTTTTGAGCTTCCAGGGGAATTTTATGGTAGTGAAAGGGATCACGTACCATCTCGAGGTAAAGTTTTGAAGATGACATCAGGGATGTGGATTTGGGTTTTGACCTTGTGACCTAACAGGCTATATGTGGCAGGTTAGGGGGTCAGGTTTGGTTTTGATCGTGTGACCCAACAAGCTATATGTGGAATGTTGGGGGATCAATTTTGGTTTTGATCTTGTGACCTAACAGGCTGTATGTGGCAAGTTAGGGGATCAGGTTTTGGTTTTTGGTTTTGGTCTTGTGACCTAACAGGCTGTATGTGGCAAGTTAAGGGACCAGGATTTGGTTTGATTTTTGTGGAATGTCAATTTCAAGATTTTGGCTCAATTTGGTATATGAGGCTGGATGGTTTGATTTTTGGAAGCTCATGGGGCTTGAAATTCTCTTTGTATGGTTGAATCAACTCAAAAGAGGCATGAAACTATTTTTGTATGCTCTTGGTAAGAGGGATTTCTCTTTGACTAAAAGCCCAAATTTTTTTTTTTTTTTAAGTGCCTAGGTGGTCAAACCTGGCTCATATGGGCTAACCCATGGGACCTTAAGCTTTTGAAATGGCTTAGATCTCATATGGTGTCATTTTTGTAAAGAATATCCAAAAAATATCTCATTTGGATAGAGAATATCTAAGAATATCTTTACTTGGAGAGAATCTCTCATATTCCCTTTATTTTGGGATAGGATATCTCAAGATATCTTTCTTTTGGGAAAGAATCCGTCATTGATTTCTTTTGGGAGAAAATCCTTCAAGATATCTTTCTTTTGGGAAAGAATCTTTCTAATCTCTTTCTTTTGGTAAGGTTACTAATTAGTAACACTTACCTTTTTCTTCTTTCCTTCTTTGGTTTGCTCTCCTCTATAAAAGCAAGGAGGAGGTTGGATCTCTTGCTCTTATTACTTTCTTTTTGCAATAATCTCAAGAGGGTTTCAAGACCAAGAGTTCTTCTTCTTCAAGATCTTCAGACTTTTCTTCTTCTTCTCCATCAATGGCTTCAAGTAAGTTCCCTTTTTCAAGAAAACTCCATTGTAGGATAAAAAGTTCTTCTTTCTTTTTTTTTTGTTTCTTTCTTTCTTTCTTTTCTTTTCTTGTTTTTTTTTCATGTTTTTTTTTTTTGTTTGTGGGCCGTACGGACAGATCCGTACGGATCTGGCCGTATGGCCACGTGGCCAGTGGGCCACGGCCTGTGGGCCAGCCCCTTTCTTTTTTCTTTTCTTTTTTTTTTTTTCATTTTCTTTCCCCTCCTTTTTTTTTGAGAAAGTTTCTTTTCTTTTCTTTTTTTTTTTTTGCTCATCATGATAATGCCCCTTTTTTTTGGCAAACCTAGATGTTCATGCATGCATTCAATTGTAAATTAAATTTGTAGCATGATGTGATAGCATACCTGAAAGTTTTCGCAATTTTGGGAATTTGGAGCTCGCAGGGATGTTGAGCCCTTCCTGATTTTGCGGAGACTTTGAGGTTTCGAAAGTTTGGAGTTTCGGAGCTCGCAGCGATGTTGAGCCCATCTTCAAGCTTTCTTATTTCTTTCGGGATAGTTCCTTTTCTTCGGAATTGTCCCGTCATCATGTCAAAATTTCGCCAGATTTTTTTTAGCGAGATTCTGTCATTTTGATGTTTGATCTTTTTCTTTTCCATCCTTTTCAGGTGGTTCCTCCAGAACGAACAAGGGTAAAGAGCCTGCTACAAGCGTACCTCGTCGATCTTCTAGATCTTCTAATCCGGCCATTCAGCAGGCTTTTGAGAAGGTCCAGTATGTTGAGAGAAATCTGGAAGAGTGCGACTCCCTCAACAGAGATGAGATGAGGCAGCGACTGATCGCTCTCAAAGGAGAGGAATTCTATAAGATCATTGTAAGCAGTCGTCCATGGGTGATGGAAGATCAGAGTGTTTTGCCCAAGCCTACCTTCTTCTTTGGTGATGCAGTCCCTGATGACATGACATACCAGAGGAGATGTTTTCAGTTCTCTTTCACAGCAGATGGTGAGAAGAAGACTGTTGCTACCCGGTCGACGTTTGATCGCACCGTCTCAATTATGAGCCTTGCCCCCACGTGCTCTAAGAGGGAAGATCCTCCAAGCTGGGTGAGAAGGACAAATGTAATCAAGACCGGGGTTTTTGTTGGCGGTTCTCCTGGATATACGGAGAGGTCGCCTGTTGACATGGACCCTTTGATGCCATCCAGCGACTACCAGGGCTCTGATTATCCGTCGGTCGATTTGAGACCGGTGGGCCTTGGTATTTTCAGCGGTGACGGCAGCAATTGGATCAAGCCTTTCCGACTTCGTGGCCGCTTCAATGCTGACTCCGAGTGGAAGTCGTGGACTGATCGTGTCCTGCTGATTGGTAGTGCCGTTTTGAAGGAAGCCGGGATTCTTGATGCGGTCCGCGCCTTTAGGGAGACCGTGATCTTTTCCGACGAGGCCTTCATCGCTATGCTGGAGTCATTCCTCCCCCAAACCAATACCTTCATTGTGACGAATGGTGAGATTGGTTTTTCTTTGAAGGAGCTGAGCGCCATTACTAGATTGCCTATCCTTGGAAAACTCTATGAGGAGTTTATGCCGATTGACAGCGTCCTTGAGGGGCAGTCTGAGGAGTTCAGGCTTCTATACTTTCAGCTTGTCGCCTTCTATGATTTTTTGAAGGAGAAGGAGGGTTTGAAAGTTAGATCCAGCAGTTGGAAGAGTTTTAGCTCTTCATTCCCCAACTTTTTTGATAGCAGGGAGTCTTCTGATAGCGTGACCCAAGAAGTCAGAGCTCAGGATCCAAGTTCAAAGAAGATCTTGGCCATGCAAGAAGAGTTGAGAGATTTTTGTGCAAGTACAAACGCCATATGTCCTGACATTGCACTGCGGAGAGATCTCGTTGTTTACCTCACTTATTGGCTTGGTGAGGCTATTTTTGCTGGAGGAGATGGAACGCACATCAGGCCGCATTGTATTTTTCTGGCTTGTCAGATGGCGTTTGGAGAGCAGCTTGCTTTGGTGCCAGCTCTTTACTCCTACCTGTGTACCGAACTGCAGGCTGCTGCTTTTTTGGTTCGGCTTGGACTTCCCATGAATAGGGTATTTTCAGCCCATATCTTTTATTCGTGGTACGTGTACCACTGTCCTGGCTTCCACCGGCTGGGTGCTGCACAGGATGATGATCCTCTGATGAGTCGACTGGCTAAGGGCAAAGCCGTGTCCAAATCACTTTTGTTTGCCCGCATGAGGATCCGACGGTTCAGGGACGTCGAGATGGGGCAGTCTTCAGTGAAGCTTTCTCTGGAGTTGCGGAAGAAGGCTTTTGATTTTGGTGCCTCCCGAGACTCTACCAGGGCGGGGTCGGGAAGGCATTATTCCTTGACGAATGCAGAGAGAGAGTGGCTTTTCAGCATACGTGTCGGCACGATGGTGTACCGTAGACATCTTTTCGTCGACATCCAGCCGTATGTACCCTCTCACTTTGCTTTGCAGCTGGGCTTTTCTCAAGGCGTTGTTGGAGCGCCTTCAAGCATGGTGAAGCGCTTTGGAGGCTTACAGGACGGGAGAAATGCATGGGCTTTCTATAGTGCTGAAGACACTACAGCCATGATTTCTTATCCTGTGTTGCTGACTTCCCGGACTGCCGGCTTTGCGAAGTGGTTCGCAGAGAGCTTTTCGTCATATCGAGGGCTTTCCAAGAAGAAGCTTGATGTGAAGCTGGCATCTGGAAAGGGCCTTGGAAAGTCGGATAGCGTCCGGCGAGAGGAAGTTTGGGCCTTCCTTTCTGGAGAGAAGCACAAGATAGGCTTTCTCGGTGACCAGGGCGTCATTGGTTCTGAAGCTGTTCGAGAAATACTTGATGAGGCTTTAGAGCAGCTAGAACAGGAGGAAGCCGAACTTGGCGCTTGGATGCAAGCGGCACAGAGGCAAGCTTCCGTGCAGTCTACTGGCAAGAGTAGACCATCCAGTGAGGAGTCAAGTGGGAAACCTGACTCTGACAGCGGGGCAGGTTCCTCTAAGAAGCGAGCCCGCCGGGGTAAGAGGGGGAGGAGTCATCATCGCAGCAAGGGGTAGCATGAGGACTCTCCTGACTTGGAAGTTCCTCTTACTATCAATGAGGATGCGCCAAGGGATGCTGACGAACCTCCGGAGAAGAGAAGCCGAGAAGAAGAGACCGTCGGTGAAGGTATGATTCTTCCTTTTTCTCTTTCCATTTCTTTTCATGGGATTTTTTTTCCATGTTCTGATTTGCTTCTTGTTTCTGCTTTTCTCTTTTTTTTTAGCAGAGGAAGACTTGATGATGCCTGAGGTTCCGGTCGATGAGGTGGTGACGAATCCTGTTGGGGCACCTGAAGAAGAACCGAGGGATTCTGGAGTGATTCCAGAGTCTCCAATTGGTATGACTTCTTTTTTTATTTTTCTTTTTTTTTTGTCTGTGACTTGGTTTGCTAACACATTTCTTGTCAGCTAACTTGCCACAGGATTCCGATGACTTTGAACCATCGATGGATGCAAAATGTTGATGATGCTTTCGATGAGTTCATGGAGGAAGAAAGTGTTCCGCCAGTCGTCGAAGAAGGTATTTTGTAGTTATAACCCTGATAATGATTTTCAAACATGATTATATTCATACCTTTTTGTGTTTCTTTTGGCAGGTTTTGAAGTGACAGAGGAGGATCCGTCGCTTCCAGAGCAAGGGATGCCAGAGGTTAATCCAGAGGTAGAGACTCCTGGGACCAGTTCTGACAATGTTGAGGAGATTCCTCGTGCTGAGATTCCTTCCCGAGCAGGAGCAGCTTCAACTGGAAAGAGTTCTTTTGTTACTCTTTCAACAGATGATGACATGAGCAGCCGACCAACGGAGTTGGGCGAATCTTCAGCTGAGCCATCTCTTCTTTTTGCGAAGAAGGTGGTGGTGCGGGTTCTGAGCTCTTAGATTGAGACTCTGCTTTCTGGGCACTTAGATGCCGGATTTGGGATGATCCAGCATGTGCGTGAGATTCTCGGTGATGCCAAAGAAGCTGGTCTGGATGTCACAAGTGCCAGGGCGATCGTTGATAGGATCATTGAGCTGGGTGACAAGTGGTTTGAGACCATGGGTTTTCCTGACGATCAGTTCTTCAAGGAGATGTTCTTGGACCCTGCGGATAAGGCTCAATCTAACCTGGATGAGGCTACAGAAAGCAGGAAGCAGGCAGTCCGAGAGAGGAACTTAGCGGAGCTAACCATCAGTGGGCTGACACATGACCTTAACATCCTTGATAGGGAGGTCGATGAGGCCAGGAAACGTCTTGAGCAATTGCAGGCACAAGTCGCTGCCAAGTGGACTGAAATAACAGAGGCTCGTGAAAGGGAGACTGCTCTGATTCACTGAGTTGCGGATGCCGATCGAGTTCTCAAAAGGAAGTTTAATGAGAACAAACAATGGAAAACCGCTCGAGGGAAGCTTCCAGTGCGAAAGAAGGGTTACAGCCCACCCCAGCATCTCATGGCAGGTTCCTGAAGAAGCGTGCCTTGGAATCCTTGACGGATGAGGCCAAAAGCTTGCTTAAAGAGCTGAACTCTTGGCTGGAGACCATTTTTGATTGAGCTCCTGTATTATTATTTTATTTTTTTTACAGAAACCATCCTTCTCTCTTTTTTTGGTACCACTTGTATTTTTTTGGTACTCTTTTTTTTTGTAGTGCTTGTGAACACTTTCTCATTTTTTTTTTTTTTGGGTACCACATGTATTTTTTTTTGATACTTTTTTTTTGTAGTGCTTGTGAACACTTTTTTTTTGTTATCCCTACGCTCACTTGAATCTTTTTGTGATAAAAGTAATTGCTAAAGGGGATGCTTTTTTTTTTGTTATCCCTACGCTCACTTGAGTCTTTTTGTGATAAAAGTAATTGCTAAATGGGATGCTTTTTTTTTTTTGTTATCCCTACGCCTCACTTGAATCTTTTTGTGATAAAAGTAATTGCTAAATGGGATTTGATCAAAAGGTTGTCATTTTGTGAAAATCTTTTGTCAAATGATTGTTTTGGCATGGGAGCCAGATTTTGTTTGTGGCATGGAAGCCGATTTTTTTTGTGGCATCTATAGCCAGTTTTGGTGGCATTGATAACCGGTTTTTGGTGGTATTGATAGCCGGTTTTTTTTTTTAAATCCAAGTTTTTTGTTTGTGGCATTGATAGCCGGTTTTGTTTTGATGGCATTGATAGCCGGTTTGTGGCATTTATAGCCTGTTTTGATGGCATTTTTAGCCGATTTATGGCATTTATAGCCTGTTTTGATGGCATTTATAACCGGTTTGGTTTTCAAAAATGCAAGTATCGACTAAAAGTCGCCTCCCTGCTGAATGTTCTTGCAAGTATCGATGGAAGTCGGACAACTCCTCTTCATTTTCGGAGAAATCGTGCCAATTGGATGAGCTTCCTGGATCTTTGTCAGGTGACTCATCAAAGAGATATCCAGGGAGATCGATGTCTTCATGGACTTGAGAAGTTGAGGCTTGGTCAGTATATTGACTTTTAAGCCTCTATGTCAACTGTCTCAAGGGAGTGTCAGGATCATACCCTAACCCGTGTGAAGACTTTTCTACATAGCCGTAGAGTCTCCAATCTTCCAGCTGGCTTTTGGTCAAGACGGGCCCCAATGGCGTGAGAATACCGCGTCCTTCTCCCAAACCGACTGGTTTTGAGCGTCATAGCCCATTTTCTTCATAATAGCTTGTGCCACAGAACTGTATAAGGATAGTTGAGGCATACCTTTATTTTGGAAAGGTTCAAGCATGGAGTTTATGAAGAAGTATCCGATCTATGGAAGAAGATCGGCTTTTCCTTTGCTGAAGTTGTTGGAACAACGAAGGAAGCTGACGTAGGATCTTCTATGTCAGAAGTTATCTCCATTGGAGTGAGAGCAGGCTGAACTTGCTGAGTGTCAGCTTGGCTTGACGATGTGTCGTCTTCTGGCTCTGAATCCGAGTCCGTGTCTTGCATGATAGACACGAAAGAGACAACAAATTTGCCCCCAGGCTTTTGTTTTGCCTTCTTCACTTTAGTTGTGATAACCAAAGGCTTTGAAGGTTTGAGGGAGATGATGAAGGGTGTTTGAATGCTCTCTTCAGATTTACCGGATGGTTTGTTTTCTTCCGGTGATTGTTGAGGAGCTTTGCCTTTATCTTTCTGGAGATTTTCGGTAAAAGGATGCTGTGTGCTTTCTCCTCTTCTTCTTTTTCACCTTCATACATCTGTGAGTCTGCGAAGTGGACTTCTTTACCTTTGAAGGGTTTTCTGTCCGCAAAGACTCGATGTATCATGCCGTCGTCGCCAACAAACTTGATGCATTGATGTAGAGTTGATGGGACAACACCATTCTCGTGGATCCAAGGGCGTCCGAGAAGAATGTTTTAGCATGAAGGGGTTTTTATTGCATACACTGTGACCTCAGAGATAAGATCACCGATCTGCAATTTGAACCTGATTTTGCCGATAGGCCTTTGAGTACTCCCATCGTATCCAAAGATAGATACAGATGTGTGGCTCAGCTTGCTGGGTGGGATGCCCAACTCTTCAAGAGCCGATGTGGAGATGAGATTGAGTGCAGAACCTGGGTCGATCTGAACTCTGTGCATAGGCATTTCCTTGATATACCCTGTGAAGTATAGGGGTCGGTTATGCCTGGTTTCGCTAAGTAGGAGGTCGTCCTTTGTGAAGGCGATGGTTTCACTAGCTGCTTTTTTAACCGAGAGGCATTCAATGCATGATCCCTCAGTTTTCTTCTTTTCTCCCTTTGAGGAGGCTTCTGAGTTTTTGACCCGGTAATCCATTTCAATTTGGAGGGCTTGCGGGGCATGTTTGTCGACATCATCATTCAGCTTTTGTAATTCTGAAATGAGATTATCACGAGTGTGTGGAGACATTCGCAACAAATCTAGGATGTGCAGACGTGCAGGTATGTGCTTGAAGTGTTCAATCAAGTCATACTTGAAAGCCTCCTTAGGGCCTGCATGTTCATCATTGTTGCCACTAGGGGCGCTTATAACATCTTTTCCCGAAGGATTTACATATGTAAAGGAAGATTGGTTGTAATTTTTGTGGTAGTCCCGGCCAGAGCGGGTGCCTCTACCAACTTCGAGAGCTTCTTGAGAAGGGTCTTCGTTTGGAAGATTGTCTTCAGGATCAAGAGGCTGTCGTTTTTCATTTGCTGAGGATGAATCAGCAGCAGAGTTGCCATCCTCAGTGATCAGGATGTTTTCACGACCTCCCAATTTTCATCTTCCAGGAGATCAGGATGTACCCATATCGGTTGTCCGTCTGGTGTCGGGTAAGGAACCAGTTCCTCGGACGCTTGGATTGAGTTTATCACCTTGAAGGAAGTAGTGATCTTCTTCTTCGGTGATTTTGATGTTTGTCCACATGTCACCATGTTGACGGAGGCAAACCCATAGTTTTTGTCAAAGGTCACCATGTTGACGGAGGCAGACCCATAGTTTTTGTCAAAGGTGATGACTCCGTTTTTCCACATCTCATTTATTTTCTCTCTCACAACGAAGCATTGATTGAGAGGATGCGAGATCATCTGGTGGTATGGACAGTACCGAGGATCGTTGGTTTTGCCAACATCACCCGGTCTTTTTGGTTCAGGCAAGGTGAGCTTGCCGTTTGCCACAAGAGCCCCGAAGATTTCATCAACATCTTCTTCAAACGGGTATTTCTTCTCTACTCGTTCTTTGAAGGCATCTGAGAGTTTAGGTCTCTTACCAGCAGCTTTATTTTCAGCTTTCTTTGGTGGCTGAGGAGCTGACTTGGTCTGCACATTGAGGACCTCTTTTTTCTTTGGCTTAGAGGTTGCAATGGCGGTTGGCTCTTTTCTTGATGATTTCTGATTGTTGAGGTCTTTAATCACCGTTTCAGCTTCCATGGAAGCTTCTAGGAGTTCTCCCAGGTTTTTTGATTTGTTGCCGATGATCATGGAGCGGATTCTGGCTCTCATGTTGTTTCGGCAGATGTCGACTAGCGACGCTTGTGGCAATACATCAGAGCATTTGTATGCCATTGCTTTCCACTTGTGAATGAAGTCATATGTTGATTCATTCTCCCCCTGTATTAGGCTGCACAGCTGAGCCATAGTAGCGGGATGATCTTCACCTCTGAAGTGAGTTAGGAAGCGTGTCTCTAGCATGGCTCAGTTTTGGATTGAGTCCTCTGGCAGAGTGGAGTACCAATCGAAGGCTGTACCTTTTAGGGTACTTGCAAAGAGGCGGATCTTGAGTGCATCTTGATCCGCGATAGCTCCCGTCAGGATCTAGAAGTGGATGACGTGCTGTCTGGCTGATCCTTTCCCCGTATATGTTTGGAGAGTAGGATGCTTGAATTTGGTGGGGAACGGGACCGAGTCCATCCATAAGGGATATGGTGGCTTGATCCCATGCTCCTTGAGTATATCCTCTCTTTTGCTTTGGCGAGGATACCGTCTACGTCCTTTTTGGTAAGGACGCGTGACTCATTTTCTTCTCTATTTACCTCGTCGTCTTGATGATTCGGAGGAGGTTCATTGTTCGCCTGATTTTGGAAGGCGAGGAGAAGGTTTTCCATCAGAGTTTCAATCCTCTGCTGGCCCTGTTCCAACTGCTGGATGCGGGTGATCGCATCTTCTGGTGGTGGATTGCGCGGTGGTGGCTCAGAATTTGTAGCCAAGACATTCATCCTTCGTGATTCGAACGAAGAAACTGTCCTGGTGACTGAGCTGGGGCTCATTCTTTTTGAAGAAGAGCTTGAGGAAGGATCACTCTGCTGTCCTTTGCTTGAAGGAGCAGGGGATTCTTCTGAATGTCTTTTTGTCCTTGAGACGCTGCGGGTCATCGGACGTCGGACATGGATTTTTGTTGCTGATTTTTGGCGCCTTCTGGTTTTTCCAACCATATGGACGGCAGCAACTTGGTTGGGTCTTTCTTTTTCGACCCATTTGGGAGAGACTTGAAGTGTAGGAGGCTGGGTCCTTTGCTTCTCTAGTCTCTTTTGTCGGTATGACGCGCGGCGGCGTATACGACGGGCAATTTGAGCTTCGGTCAGCTCTGGCTAGGCTTTGACGATGAAGGATGTGCTCCCTCGGGCGCAGCAGCCGAGCCTGTCTTCTTTGCAGCTAGGCAAGGAGAGGATGCGAACCCTGTCCTTCCCCTGTTGCAGCGAAGCTTTGAATTTTTGGAGTTCGGCCCCTGTAGAGATGAAGGGTCGAACTGCAGGTTTGTAGGCCTCAGCAGGTGCTTGTAGAGGCCTTGTGATGCATGACTTGATTTTCGGCTTGTAGGAACAAGCCGGCTCATGCTGGGATGACTTGGAAGTCAGGTTGGAGATGGGTCTCTCCTCTTTCATGTAGGCAAGAGGGTAGAACTGGTTCTCCTTGAGTGGGGCCAGGAATGCTGGCTTAGTGGATGTTTGGGACCTTCTTTGCTTTGGTGAAGGTCTTGGGGACCAAGTCTTGGAATAGACCTGGTGGTTTGCAGGTCGAGGCTTCGTGGGGGTGCCACGGGCTTCAGGCCTTCTAGTGCTCGCCTTTGCTGTCACGGTAATGACACGTTGAGAGGCGAGTTTCTGCTTCTTGGAGGGAACAGCTTGTTCCTCAGGAAGTGGGAATGGTCCCAGCGTCCCAAAGACGATAGTCCGGGGAGTCGAGGTCGACCCGGAGTTCAGAGAGTTGCCAAGGGAGTTGACGCTTCGGCAACTGATGGGGCGCTTGTAAGTGCGCGCGGTTTGCTTCTGTTGAAGCATGAGTTGGTGCTTGTTTTCATCGAAAGTAATGGTTAGTGAAGCTGCCATTGTAAGTTTTTCAAAAATTTCTGAAACAAGACCACATCCATTAGTAATCACAAGAATATAATGATCATAAATGGGAAGTTCTATGGTTTCGTCTTTTCAAATTGCTAGAGGAAGATAACCCAAGCAACATGAAGAAGGCAAAACACCATAGAGGGTATGATTGTTCTGATCGCAGGTATGGTAAGCCCAGAATGGGCATCCCAGTGACTGCTAGAAGCAATTGTGAACTTAAATTCGACTTATCGAGAAGCAGAGCTTGCTCGAGGTAAGAAGAATATAAAGTTGGAGTTACAGATGTGCCGGTCGCAATACAGTAGACCCTAAAAGGGCGTACTAGTACCGCTAGACACAAATGTTTTGAGACCGCATCTATGAGATGAGATTCTTTGTTTTGAAAGGTCAAGATTGGATTCATCAAAGAGAGCCGATGGTATTCCAATCTAAACATGGGCTCAGCGATTTTCGGAAGCGCCAGTGCTCAGAAAGAAATGAACCATAATTTCTCGGATCTGAATCTAAAAATGACGAGTTTTTTTTTTGAAAGGCCAATATCGGGTTCATCAAAGAGAGCAAAAGGCACTCCAATCTGAACACGGGCTCAGCGATTTCCGCGAGCGCCAGTGCTCAAAAAGGAGAAGACCAAGATTTCTCCAATCTTAACCCAAAATGACGGAAGTTTTTTTTTTTTTTTTTTTGAAAATTTTGAAGATTTTTTTTAAAAAAAAAAATTTATTTTTTTTATTTTTTTTATTTTTATTTTTAAGATTTTTTTTATTTTTTTTATTTTAAAATTTATATTTTTAAAAATTTTATATATTTTTTAAAAATTTATTTAAAAAACGAGAGAGTACACATAGGCCTCCTAACCCGGTCTTATAAAATCTTGATTGATAGAATTGCCCCCCAGGTAAGGGTAGGATTACTTAATGAACCCGTTTAGAGGACCCTTGCCTAGAACAGTCAAGCTGTCTCCACACTTTGGACAAGGTTTTTCTTTGAGTCAACCATGATCAAAGAACACAGTTGGTTTAACCTTAGTGGTCTATGTCTTTTTTTTTGTTTTTATATATATATATTTTTTTTTTATTTTTTTTAATGAACTCATCGAAGAGAAACGATGGCCCAAAACCTTAGTCGAACAGGCTCAACATTTCTGCAAGCGCGATGAACGATAGGAACGGATCAAGGTTTCTCAATTTTGAATCCAAAATGAGAAATCTAATTTTTTTTTATTTTTTTATTTTTATTTATATATATTTTTTTAGATCTGTAATGAACTCATCGAAGAGAAACAATGGCCCAATCCCCGATCCGAACACGGTCTTAGCGATTTCCGTGAGCGCCAGTGCCCAGAAGGGAGAGGATCAAAGTTTCTCAATTTTGAATCCAAACTGAAAAAATCTGATTTTTTTTTGTTTTTTTGTTTTTTTTTTGAAAAGAGAAAGATTGGAAATAAATTCAAAGAAATAGAAATTTCCAAACAAAAAATCTCATCTCATTTTTTTTTTTTTTTGTGGAATCCAACATAGGCCACCAATTATAAAGTAGCCAAGGAATCGAGAAAAGAAATATAAGCATAGAGCGAAATATATGATATGCAAATATTTCGTTTCTAGCATCGTGTTCTCAAATAAACGAGTCCCACCGGGTGGAGCCAGCTTGATGGACCAAGCTCCTGCTCGGTTCCTACCGAGGTCGGCGGACGTGGGAGTCCGTTTGGTTCCGACCCTTTCGTAACCAGGGGGCAGGGGCGTGCATCAACATTTCTTTTTTTTTTGTGTGGGTGTGCCAGATTTTCTATTTTACTTGGAATTGCAAGTGGTGATCCGGAGATCAACCTTCGCAAGTAAAAAGGAAATCAACTTCTTTCAAGTTTTCCATTGTACATATATTTAAGAAAAGAGACATTTTACTTGGTTTGCCGTGAAAGGCGATTTTTTGGCATTTATAGCCGATTTTGGCGTTTATAGCCGATTTTTGGCGTTTATAGCCGATTTTGGCGTTTATAGCCGATTTACAATCCTTATCAATAATGAAAGACAAGAGTTGTGATTTTTGTCTCTTTTGAAAAAATACAAACTACAATGAAAAGCAAGAAAATGAGGATCTAACTTCTCAGGAGATTGTGGGGGACTCGTTTAGATTGACGGTCGCAAGCCATATGTGGGCTTCGCCATCATCCATGCAGATGAGAACAGAGGATGCTATTGATTCTCTTGGCTTGGCTATAACCTCAGGTTTTTTGAGGACAAAGACCAAAAGGAGGTCCTATTCCAATAAAAAGCCGAGTAGACGGGCTGAAAAGCCACATCTAAGCCATTGGAGGCAGGAGGAGAAGGCAGGGACCTTGGGGGGGGGGGGGGGGGTACCCCCCAAGGGACTTTTGTCACCTTGTAGCGGTGGCCGGTGTAGAACTTCCGCAGAGTTTTCTCTCTTTTCCTTCTCTGAATTTCTGTGCTTCTGTCTGTGATTTTCGTTGTCTCTCCTTTCTTCTTGGAGAGCTCTCCTATTTATAGGCTTTTAGGTAGCCATTTAGGAGGGTTTATGAGCCTTGATTGTCATTAAGCCGCATAATGGGAGGAGTTACAAAATTGAATTGTTTATTTTGTAACTCATTTTTCTTGGCTTCTGATTGGCCGGAGGAGATTGAGGGCATTTAATCGCCTTTAATCGCCATGATGGGAGGAGTTTCATGGGTTAAATGCCATGAATCTCTTGACTTGTAACTCCCGGATACTTGCTTCTGATTGGTCCGTCCAAAGAAATGGATTAATGACTGTAATAAAGCTAGTCAATTAATCGCATTAAGTGGTCGCCGAGCAGCTAAAGAGTCGCGGGCCGTGCCGCGTCTTTTGGGATTCTTCTGTCGATGATCATCGATGGATCTTCATGTAGATCGACATCAGACGACCGTGTAATTTCAGGTGTTTGTTGCCAACAGCGGGTCGGTGCCATCTGTCCTGTCGATTTCTCGATCGGTCGGGTAGAAAGCACACTTTTTTTTTGTTGACCGGGTGGCGATCAATATTGTTTTCGATACTCTTGATGATTAACCCGTGTTTTGGACGGATGTCAGAGGATTTGGTGTCACAAAAGCATGAATTTTGGAAAGTACCAGTGGCTGGGCGCTTCGAGTCGCGAAAAAACGGCGAAAACCAGGGTTTCCAGGGACTTCCCGGCGACCCCGGGCTCCAAGGTCGCCGGCGACCCTGGGGGGGTTTTCCCCCCTTTTTGTCCCGATTTATGTCCGTTTTTGCTCTTTTTCGATTCTTTTTTCTCCTGTACTTTTCCTTGACATTTTGATCATTTATTGGCCTGATTTCTTTCTAGGAAACCTGATGAGAATCCTTGCATTTTATTTTGCAAAGTTTCCAATTTCCTGAGAAAGCCGAAGACTTTGTCGCGCAGAGCTGCCGATTTTCCGTCAGAAGCTGAAACTGGGCCAAACGATGTCGGAATGACCTGAAATTTGGTGTGATGCCTGCTGAGCAATAAATAAGACCAACCATAGGCTTTTGTTTGAGTTTTGAAGCCGTTTGGGGTCCTATCACTAGTAGACTTACTTTTGCCGCGATGAAGATGTCGCGGTTTGATGTGCGGTCAACCGATGTCCGATTGACTTGAGATTTGACAGGGACCTTTTGGAGTCATTTTAAGATGATCCATAGGCTCTGTCTTGGAAACCATGGTCCCGGAGGGCTTTGCCGCCGAGAGGCCTGATTTGGCTTCCGAGCGTCAAACTATGGTCAAATGTTGTCGAAATGACCTGAAATTTGACGTGTAGCCCTTTATAAGCATTTTGAAGCCGTCCATGTGCTCTATCTGATGAGTAATGGCCTCGGTGGTTCTTGCCGCCGAGAGGCTTGATTTAGCTGTTCGAGGGTTGATGTAGGGTCAAACGTTGTCGGTTTGACTCGGAACTTGATGTGGAGCCTTTTGGAAGTATTTTGAGACCATCCATCGGCTCTGATCGAAGATTTGGTGTCTCCGATGCTTTTGCCGCCGAGAGCTCCTTTTTGGCAGTCGGATAAGCGAAGTTAGGCCAAATGATTTTGGAATGGCCCGAAACTTCTTGTGTACTCCTCTTTTGGCTGTCTTGAAGGATCTTGCAGTTTTTGTTTGATTCTGACAAGATTTGGTTTTTTGGAAGTAGCATTGCCTATTTATGGCAGGTTGCGACTTCATGTAGCTCTTTGGATCTTGAAGAGGCAAAGTGACATTTTTGGTGTCAACACTGGCTTCCACCGGCTGGGTGCTGCGCAGGATGATGATCCTCTGATGATTCGACTAGCTAAGAAGAAAGCCGTATCCGAATCACTTTTGTTTGCCCGCATGAGGATCTGACGGTTCAGGGACGTCGAGATGGGGCAGTCTTCAGTGAAGCTTTCTCTGGAGTTGCAGAAGAAGGCTTTTGATTTTGGTGCCTCCCATGACTCTACCAGGGCGGGGTCAGGAAGGCATTACTCCTTGACGAATGCAGAGAAGGAGTGGCTTTTCAGCATACGTGTCGGCACGATGGTGTACCGAAGACATCTTTTCGTTGACATCCAGCCGTATGTACCTTCTCACTTTGCTCTGCAATTGGGCTTTTCTCAAGGCGTTGTTGGAGCGCCTTCAAGCATGGTGAAACGCTTTGGAGGCTTGCAGGATAGCAGAAATGCATGGGCTTTTTATAGTACTGAAGACACTACTGCCATGATTTCTTATCCTGTGTTGTCGACTTCCTGGATTGCCGACTTCGCGAAGTGATTCGCGGAGAGCTTTTTGGCATATCGGGGGCTTTCCAAGAAGGAGCTTGATGTGAAGCGATCGTTTGGAAAAGCCTTGGAAAGTCGGATTGCGTTCGGCGAGAGGAAGTTTGGACTTTCCTTTCTAGAGAGAAGCACAAGATAGGCTTTCTCGGTGACCAGGGCGTCATTGGTTTTGAAGCTGTTCGAGAAATACCTGATGAGGCTTTAGAGCAGCTAGAACAAAAGGAACCTGAGCTTGACGCTTGGATGCAAGCGGCACAAAGGCGAGCTTCCGTGGAGTCTACTGGCAAGAGTAGACCATCCAGTGAGGAGTCAAGTGGGAAACCTAACTCTGACAGTGGGGCAGGTTCTTCTAGAAAGTGAGCCCACAAAAGTAAGAGGAAGAGGAGTCATCATCGCAGCAAGGGGCAACATGAAGGTTCTCCTGACATAGAAGTCCCTCTTACTATCAATGAGGAGGTGCCAGGGAATGCTGAGAAGAAGAGACTGTCGGTGAAGGTATGATTCTTCCTCTTTCTGTTTCTGTTTCTGTTTCTGTTTCTTTCATGGAATTTTCCATGTCTTGATTTGCTTTTTCCCCCTGCTGCTCTTTGTTTTTTTAGCTGAGGATGAAGACTTGGCGATGCCTGAGGTTCCTGATGGATCCGGTTGCGGCACCAGAAGAACCGAGAGACTCTAGAGTGATTCCAGAATCTCCAACTGGTATGACTTCTTTTGCTTTCTTTTTTTTCTTTTGTCTGTGACTTGATTTGCTAACATTTTTCTTGTCAGCTGACTTGCCACAGGATTCCGATGACTTTGAAGCATCGATGGACGCAAATGTTGATGATGCTTCCGATGAGTTCATGGAGGAAGAGAGTGTTCCGCTAGTCGTCGAAGAAGGTATTTTATAGTAATAACCCTGATAATGATTTTTTAAACAGGATAATATTCATACCTTTTTGTGTTTCTTTGGCAGGTTTTGAAGCGACAGAGGAGAGTCCATTGCTTCCTTCAGAACCAGAGCAAGGGATGTCAGAGGTTGATCCGGAGGTAGAGACTCCTGCAACCAATTCTGATACGGTGGAGGAGGTACCTCGTGCTGAGATTCTCACCCTAGCAGCTCCGACTGGAAAGAGTTCTTTTGTTCCTCTTCCAGCGGAGCATGACATGAGCAGCCGACCGACGGAGCGGGGCGAATCTTCAGCTGGGCCATCTCTTCTTTTTGCGAAGAAGGTGGTGGTGCGGGTTCTGAGTTATTGGATTGAGACTCTCTTTGTTGGACACTTGGATGCCGGATTTGGCATGATCCAGCATGTACAGGAGATTCTCGATGATGCCGAAGAGGCTGTTCTGAATGTCACAGGTGCCAGGGTGATCGTTGATAGGATCATTGCACTGGGTGACAAGTGGTTTGAGACCACTGGTTTTGCTGACGACCAGTTCTTCAAGGAGATGTTCTTGGACCCTGCTGATCAGGCTAAGTCTGACCTGAATGAGGCTACACAAAGCAGGAAGCAGCTAGTCCGAGAGAAGAACTTAGAAGAGCTAACTATCATTGGGCTGACACATGACCTTAACATCCTTGATAGGGAGGTCGATGAGGCCATGAAACGTCTTGAGCATTTAAAGGCACAAGTCGCTGCCAAGTGGGTTGCTATAACAGAGGCTCGCGATAGGAAGAGTGCTCTGATTCGTCGAGTTGCAGATGCTGATCGAGTTCTCAAAAGGTAGTTTCAAGAGGACAAACAATGGCAGACTGCTCGGGATAAGCTTCCCGGTGTGAAAGAAGGGTTACAGCCTACCGCAGCATCTCATGGCAAGTTCCTGAAAAAGCGTGCCCTGGAAACTCTGACGGCTGAGGCCAAAAGTTTGCTTGAGGAGCTCAAATTTTGGCTGGAGACCATTTTTTGTTGAGCTCCTGATTTTTTGTAGCAGAAACTATCCTTCTTCTTTTTTTTTGGTACCACATGTATTTTTTTTGGTACTCTCTTTTTTTGTAGTGCTTTGTAAACACTTTTTTTTTGGTGCCGCATGTATTTTTTTTTTGTACTCTTTTTTTTTGTTTCCCTACGCTCACTTAAATCTTTTTGTGATGAAAGCATTTGCTAAATGGGATTTGATCAAAAGCTTATCATTTTGTGAAAATCTTTTGTCAAATGGTTGTTTTGGCATGGGAGCCAGATTTTGTTTGTGGCATGAGAGTCGATTTTGGCATGAGAGCCAGTTTTTTTGTGGCATTGATAGCCGGTTTTTATGGCATTTATAGCCGGATTTTTTGAAAGCCAAGTTTTGGTTGGTGGCATTGATAGCCGATTTTGTTTTGTGGCATTGATAGCCAGTTTTGGTGGCATTTATAGCCTGTTTTGGTGGCATTTATAGCCGGTTTGGGGCATTTATAGCCGGTTTTGGTTTTCAAAAATGCAAGTATCGACTAAAAGGCGCCTCCCTGCTGAATGGTCTTGCAAGTATCGATGGAATGTTGCATCCTTGCTCATTCGGTTGCAAGTATCGATGGAATGTCGCATCCTCACGGATTTGGGTGAAAGTATCGATGAAATGTCGCTTCCTTGCTTTTCAAAAATTTTGGTTTTATGGGTACTGACTTGATGTTGTTTCCCCACGATTTTTGAAATTTGCAGTTTTCTCGAACCTTTGGGTTATGGATATCAACTGTAATGTTGCATCTCCACGATTTCTTGGTTTTTTCGAACCTTCGAAATCTGGGTTGTGGATATCAACTGAAATGTTGCTTCTCCACAGTTTTTAAGTTTTTTCGAACCTTTGAAATTTGGGTTGTGGATATCAACTGAAATGTTGCGTCTCCACATTTTTAGGTTTTTTCAAATCTTTGAAATTTGGGTTGTGGATATCAACTGAAATGTTACGTCTCCACCTTTTTTTTTTAGGATTTTGCAAGTATCGACGAAATGTCGCTTCCCTGCGATTTTGGAAGTGTCGAACATGGTTCGCATGCTTCCAATTTGTGCGAGTATCGACTAAGAGTCGCTTCCCCACGGTTTTTAAAAAACTATTTTTTTTTTCTTGTTTAAAGACACGAGGGACATAAGTTTTGACCTAAAACCATTTTGGCGGTAAAAGGCAGGGTGGACTAGGGTGGAAATCCCTGAATCTGGATTTTGTTCAAACCATGAATCTTGGGTTCAAGGGTTGAAAATTTTGGTCAAGTTAGGGAGATGCTCCTAAACTTGGATTTTTTAACAATGAAATGATGAAAGTAAGCATTGTTTGAATTTCTAGAAATTTCAACATTTGATATGAAAATTCTAAAAAGAGTGGGTTTAGCGAGCGAGTACCTGGAAACCGGTTTTGGTCGTACAGGCATTGCTCTTACCCAGTTGGGTAAGTCTTCAAGAGTGGTACCGCTTTAAGAACTTGCCATTAATAGGCAGTATACATCTGTCACCCTCCATGTTTAGGAGTGCGTATGCGCCGTTGGAGAAAACCTTGTCGATGATGTAGGGTCCCTCCCATTTCGGCTCAAACTTGCCTTTGGACTTGTGAGCGAAGACCATTGGTCTTTTTACCGCAAGAACCAAGTCACCCTTTTTGTAGGCGCGTTGCCTGACCTTTTTGTCGAAAGATCCTGCCATGCGTGCTTAGTAAAGTTCAATGCTTTGTCGAGCTTCGAGCCGTCTCTCATCGAGATTGTCCACCTCATGGAGTCGCAATTTGACATTGTTTTCTTGAGTCATGTCATTTTGCAAAGATACCCTCAAGGAAGGAATTTTTACTTCCAAGGGTACGACAACTTCGCATCCATAGACCAAGGAGAATGGTGTGCTATGGGTTGGTCCTCGAACGGTGGTTCAATAGGCCCACAAAGCTTCAGACAGTTTGTCGCTCCAGTCACTTTTGTGACTAGAGACCATTTTTTTAAGGATTTTGCAGAGTGTCTTGTTGAAAGCTTCTGGTAATCCGTTTGCTGCCGGATTGTATGGAGTCAAAGGACAACTTCAGATTTTGTATTTGTCGCAGAACCTGTAGAATCGATGATCCCGGAATTGTGGTCTATTATCATGGACGAATCTTTTGGGTATGTAGAAACGACAAATGATGTTGGTGCGCAGGAACTGAAGGACTGATGAGGTCTTCATTTCGTTAAGCGCAAATGCTTCTGACCACTTGGAGAAATAATCCGTAGTGGCGAAGATGAAAGGAGTTTGAACGTTCTCTTCGGATTTACCGGGTGGTTTGTTTTCTTTCGGTGATTGTTGAGGAGCATTGCCTTTATCTTTCTGAAGATTTTCGGCAAAGGGTATTGTGTGCTTCTCCTCTTCTTCTTTTTCACCTTCATACATCTGTGAGCCTGCAAAGTGGACTTCTTTACTTTTGAAGGGTTTTCTGTCCGCAAAGACTTGATGCACCAGGCTGTCGTTGCCAACAAACTTGATGCATTGATGTAGAGTTGAAGGGACAACACCATTCTCGTGGATCCAGGGGCGTCCGAGAAGGATGTTGTAGCATGAATGGGTTTTTATTGCATACACAGTGACCTCGGAGATAAGATCACCGATTTGCAACTTGAACCTGATTTTGCCGATAGGCCTTTGAGTACTCCCATCGTATCGAAAGATAGATACAGATGTGTGGCTCAGCTTGCTGGGTGGGATGCCCAACTCTTCGAGAGCCGAAGTGGAGATGAGGTTGAGTGCAAAACCTGGGTCGATCTGAACTCTGTGCATAGGCATTTCCTTGATGTACCCTGTGAAGTACAGGGGTCGGTTGTGCCTTGTTTCGTCAAGTAGGAGATCTTCCTTTGTGAAGGCGATTGTTGCACTGGCTGTCTTTTGAACCGAGAGGCATTCAATACATGATCCCTCAATTTTCTTCTTTTCTCCCTTTGAGGAAGTTTCTGAGTTTTTGACCCGGTAGTCCATTTCAATTTGGAGGACTTGCGGGGCATGTTTGTCGACATCCTCATTCAGCTTTTGTAATTCTGAAATGAGATTATCACGAGTGTACGGAGACATTCGCAAAAAATCTAGGATGTGCAGACGTGCAGGTATGTGCTTAAAGTGTTCAATCAAGTCATACTTGAAAGCCTCCTTGGGGCCTGCATGCTCATCATTGTTGCCACTAGGGGCGCTTACAACATCTTTTCCCGAAGGATTTACATATGTAAAGGACGAATGGTTGTAATTTTTTGTGGCAGTCCCGGCCAGAGCGGGTGCCTCTACCAACTTCGAGAGCTTCTTGAGAAGGGTCTTCATTTGGAAGGTTGTCTTCAGGATCAAGAGGCTGTCGTTTTTCATTTGCTGAGGATGTATCTACAGCAGAGTTGCCATCCTCACTGATTGTGTTGCACGGAGCATTTTCAGGGAACAAGTCCTGAACAGCATCCAGCAACCTTTTTTCTTCGTTGACCAATTCATCATCCCAAGCATCAATTGTTAGTTTTATGGTCTCAATACCAGTATATGATGTAATAAATTGATTCATTTCTTTATTAATCAATATATTCATGCTTTCCATTTCATGAGATGAATGGTGTTTAATTATATACTTGCACATAACCAATACGAATGACATAATGGTTCATGAGATGAACCGGAGTCCATAAGTATACTAGATATAATACATGTGTATGGATGAGATCCACATACGGGAGACATGTATAATAAATCTTATACTTGAATATCTTCACAACCAGTGATGAGACTGGACATCTCATACTAACAAGGTTGCAGCATTTTGATCACTATGCGATAGTGTGATTTGTCTCGATCATCAGAATGAAAGATTCTGGATCATAGTGCTGGTACATTGGATATATTGAAGGACCATGAGAAGCACCTTATAGACACTGTCGTTATATTAAGGTCTCTCATAATTCCCTATCAGTAAGCTCTCAATCCTGAGACATTAATGAACTCAAGTTTTTATCTATTCATTTGCTTTGAGTCACCAATGAGTGAGGCCAACTATAGGTCAACACCTCGGTGATTTGGGTATATGGTAGTAGATCTGTGGGAACATTTAATGGTCAAGATGGAATCTATCTCTAATGTCCCCTCGTGCCAATTAATGGATTTATCATTGGTAAGTGTACACCCATTCCGATTAAGAGTTAATTGGAAAGGTACCATTGATCATTATAATTAATTGGGACTCAAGGATAATAAGATATGGATCTAATTTGGAAGACAGGTCCAATTGATCCATGGATATTGATGGAGGGGCCTACTTGTGGTAATAGGGAAGTTTAGGGTCTTCTATGTAATTTCCTAAGACTGGAGTTCAATTGCATTTATATAGTGGAGTTATTTGCAATTAACTGTGGGCCCGGATTACACATGAGATGCGGGGTCACGTATCCCAGTTGGAGCCAGCTTTCTAAGGAATCCCTAGTGGTCCCCACGCTAGCCCAAGTTACTAATTCTACTTAAACTCTAAAAAGAAGGAATTAGAAAGATACTATTTCTATTTGAAGTGAGACTTCTAATAGTGGTAATAGTAAAAGAAGATAGTTACTAATTATAATGGAAGTATGACTTCTAATTAATAATTAGTGGGAGAGGGTGTTATGGGTTATAAAAGGGAAGGATTATGGGCTGGACGTACATACTAATCTCCCTCCTTGGAATTCACGCCCATCTCTCCTTGTGCAAGTGTTGCACAACAACTTCTTCTAGTTCTAGTTCTCCTTCTAGTTGCTTAGAGTTTGCAGTAGTTTTCTTTAGGAGATCCCACCCATCTCCTTGAGAAGAGAATTTGATAACGGGATATAGCGTGGAAGATCACAAGGTGTTGGAGATCTTACTTTGATTAAGTGAAAGCATTTCATCTTCAAAGAAAGTAGCAACTTCTCCATTAGAGCCCAACCGAGCTCCAAAGGTATAATCTACTTCCTTGTATGTTGTAGATTTATTTGTTGCATGTGAGTTACTGATTTTCTATCTCCTAGATAGATTGAATTACTGATCATGATAGATGAGATAGAGGGTTTGCATCTTGGACACATTGGTGGCCTTCTGCATAGTTGATCTCTGTATCAAGTGGATCAAAAGTTTTTGAAACCTATCCTAGAGGCCCACCTAATTTCCATCAATTGGTATCAGAGCCTTACCTCATCTCTTATCATGTTAGATCAGTAAGCTTGATCTAATCTTTACATGAGATGCGAAGAGGATAGATCAAGGGCTATGTACGGATCAGTTTTGATGGTTTTGCTTGGATAATTAGTAAGTCCATGTTTGGATAGTCACAAAAGGGTCTAACAATGATGGAATGATGGTAGGAAGCCATTGGGAATCTTCAGAAGAGTTTTGGAGATGGTTGGACACGAAATAGAAAAACCCAACTTGCAGATTTCCGTCAGGTTGGTCGACCGAGCCCTCTGGTCGGTCGACCGAAGACACTGAGGCCAGTCGACCGAACCCTCTAGTAGGTCGACCGAACAGACTGATATATGAGATCTCAGTTTTTGTTTTTGTTTCGGGGGCGCTGCCCCTTGGGCCCCCGCGAGCTGACCGGGCAGCTCGACCCCCGCCGGGGGACACCCCCGGACCCCCTCTGCGTAGGGGGCATGAATCATAGTAGTGGCAATATTTGGCATCTTATCTTTCCATTATTGTTTGGTAACCCGGCTTTGTGAGTTGGTTTGCTAGTATGAGATACTAACATGCAGGTAATCATGTCCTCTCCATATGGCCCACAAGTCTTTTACTTTCTTTTATGGTTGAATGTTTATTTTGGCAAGTTGTAAAGGGCATCATGGTTTCCTTGGTTTCCCAGTTCAGGGCAAGGCATGGTGAAATTCCCTATGTGCCTTTTTTATTTCCATTAATAGATTATCATGTAAGTCTCATCGTAGAGACATAGGAATTTATGTAATTTTCTTAATTTGTAAATTCTGGCGATGTCCGAGACTAAGAAAGAAAGTGAAGTTGGACTCCTAATCAAAAGAGTTTGAAGATTACCAAAAGAAGTTTGGAGTTTCCCAAAGAGTTTGAGGAATTCCAAGTTTTTGGAAAGTCTAGTAGTCCAAGAAGTCTATTCCGCTTGGGCCATGTGGAGGAAAGGACTAGATTCTAATTTTAGCGTTTTCTATTTATAGTTGAATGCTTTATTTAGAATGTTTCCAAATCTGATCCAAACATAGCAAGTTACTAAAATTGGTCAAATCAAATTATTTTTGGAAAGAGTTCTAATTAGTGTTGATGACTCATTGAGATGGACACATTGGTAACACTAATTTTAGAAACTAGACTTTCCTTATAATAACTTGACTTGGAACCAATCTTAGATCATATCATGAGATGATTTGATGTTTATATTTATATGTGGGCCTTAATACCTTAAAAAGGAAATCCTCAACTCTAAAATATTAAGTGGGAGCGGGGCATTTAATTTTAAAAATCCCCATGGTTTTCCACCATGGGTCCATTGTAAGGAAAGTATTAGCCTCGCGCCACCAAGAGTGTGGCCGTTCCTTCGGAGGGCTTTTATTTGTCTGGTTACTAGATATGGATCTCCATTGGATAGTATTGGTGAGACGTGGTGGGGGTTCACTCCCCTAGGAGGAGCTACCCATGACGGTTGTCATACAATATTAGTTGGTGGGTCACACTTAACTAAAATAGTGATGTAGTATCCCCTAGGATTTGCATCATGTATTTTAGAAACCAAAGTTAATCGGGAGTCATACATTATTTGGTATGAGATACCTAGATAATAATGAATGATGGGGATCATGGATAGTTAGTCTTAATTCTAATTTTGACGAACTTTGATCCGCACCAATCCAAGGACATTCGCACTCCCCTAGGAGGCATGCCCTAAGGGATTGGGATTCCGATGTATTCTAAATTTAGTGGTTATGAGGACTCCCACATAAATTTGGTAGAATACTAAAACTTAATGTCATTCATATTCTTTTAATTGAATATATGGTTATGTGCTTTAATTTATATAGCATGAATTCGAATACTTTCAATCCACTTGCGACCATCCTCAACCAGAACAAGTTGGTGGGATCCAACTACGTGGACTGGAAAACAAATCTGGATATTGTCCTGACTGCTTCAGGATACAAATATATCCTTACCACAACCCCCCTTGATGAGCCTATGCCAGATGCATCACAGGAACAGAAAGATCTTTATGCTAAGTGGACCAAAGACGATGAGATGGCCAGATGTTATATTCAGGCATCCATGTCTAGTGTTTTGCAACACCAACATCAATCCTTTAAGACCGCATACGATATGATATCGAACTTAAAGGAGATGTTTGCGGAACAGGGCAGGCCTGCTAGGCAGGCAGCTATGAGGGTGCTTATAAGCACCAAGATGGCTGAGGGTACACCAGTACAGGACCACATGCTTAAGATGATGGACTCATTGAATGAGTTGGATATACTGGGTGCCGCGATTGATGCAGAATCGCAGATTGACATAATCCTTGAGTCGCTACCAGATTCATTCAACAATTTTAAGGTCAATTATAATATGAACAAAATGAATCTGACTCTAGCTGGGCTGTCTACCCAGCTGGTAGCAACTGAAGGGATCATGAAAAAGCCAACTGCCCTGATGACAAAAAAGTCACATGCCAAGTCCAAGCCGAAAGGCAAAGGGCGGAAAGGCAAGAAGAAATCAATTCCCAAAGGTCCTAAAGCAGAGAATGGTCCTACTGGTGGTGTGGCAAAGGCTAAGGGTGCAGGTACAAAAGGAAAGTGTTTCCATTGTGGTATGACAGGACATTGGAAGAGGAATTGTCCTGATTATCTGTCTAAGAAGAAGACCCCAGGTATGATTGAGTCACTTATTTCTGAAGTTAGTTTTGCAACTAGTACTTCAGAGTCCTGGTGTGTTGACTCCGGTGCAACTAATCACATATGTAACTCGTTATAGGGGTTTAAGGAAACCAGGAGGCTAAGTGATGGGGAAATCATTGTCAACCTAGGATCTGATGCTAAGGCAGGAGCGGTTTCAGTAGGAGTTATTACTTTATGTTTTTCAGATAATAAATTGGTTTTGTCAGACACTCTATATGTACCGTCTTTACGACGGAATTTAATTTTAGTTTCTAGTTTGGTGAATAAAAGTTATTCTATTACTTTTGGTACTGAAGTTGTCATAAAGAGGAACGGTACTTTTATTTGTTCTGGCAAGGTAATCAATGGACTTTATCTGTTAACTCCCACAATGTATGAGATACACGATACCAAAACAATTAATAGACCATCATTAAAGAGGAAATCACCTTCATCTAATCCAACAAAACTTTGGCACCTGAGGCTAGGTCATATAAACCTAAACAGGATTGACAGGCTAGTGAAAGATGGTATCTTGCCTTCATTAGTGGTAGAACCAATGCCTGTATGCGAGTCCTGTTTGGAAGGCAAAATGACCAAAAGACCTTTTTCATCTAAAGGCAATAGGGCCAAAGATTTATTGGAATTAGTTGATACTGATGTGTGTGGACCCATAAACATTAGAGCCAGAGGAGGATATGAGTACTTCATCACTTTCACCGATGATTGCTCAAGATATGGATACATATACCTTATGCACCGCAAGTCCGAGGCTTTTGAAAAGTTCAAAGAGTTTCGAGCGGAAGCGGAAAAGCAATTAGGTAAAAGTATCAAGACTCTTCGATCAGATCGAGGAGGAGAATATCTTTCTGCTGACTTTATGGGATACTTATCAGAGAATGGGATTCTATCCCAGTTGTCTGCTCCTGGTATGCCTCAACAGAATGGAGTAGCAGAAAGAAGGAACAGAACTCTTTTAGATATGATCAGGTCTATGATAAGTTTCTTAGGATTACCTATATTCTTTTGGGGACATGCCTTGGACACGGCTATGTACATACTAAACCATGTACCATCTAAGTCTGTACCTATGACTCCCCGGGAGTTGTGGTCTGGGCGAAAGCCTAGTCTACAACATTTACACATTTGGGGTTGTCCGGCACACGTGCTAAAAGTTAAGACGGATAAGTTGGAAACAAGGTCGGAAGTATGCACTTTTATAGGATATCCCAAAGGAACTAAGGGTTGGTTATTCTATAATCCCAGAGAGCAAAAAGTGCTTGTCAGCACTAATGCAGTTTTTCTGGAGGAAGATTATATGAATGACCGGAAATCTTTAGAAAAGGTTATCTTGGAAGAAATTCAAGAGCAATCAATTCCAAATCCAAATATAACCGAACTTCAAGAGAATCAGCCCTCTCCTGACCCAGTAGTTACACCAGTGCCTCGTCGTAGTGGGAGAATTATCAGAACCCCTGTGAGGTTCTCGCTTTTGGGAGAGTCTTACGAGGCAATCCCGGAAGAGCAAGAACAATATCCCTATAAATATGATGAAGCAATCAATGACATAGACTCGGGACGTTGGCAGGAAGCTATGAAAGCTGAGATGGAGTCGATGTACTCTAATCAGGTCTAGACAATTGTGGACTTGCCTGCCAATATTAAACCTATTGGGTGCAAGTGGGTCTACAAGAGAAAGAGAGGACCGGATGGAAGAGTGGAGACCTTTAAGGCCAGGCTTGTTGCGAAAGGTTATACTCAGAAAGAAGGCATCGATTATGAGGAAACCTTCTCGCCGATAGCCATGCTCAAGTCCATCAGGATACTCTTATCCATTGCAGCTCATCTTGATTACGAGATTTGGCAAATGGATGTCAAGACGGCGTTTCTCAACGGCCATCTTGAGGAAGACATCTATATGATGCAACTAGACGGTTTTGTAGCTAAAAACCAAGCGCAAAGAGTTTGCAAGTTGCAGAAGTCCATTTATGGACTAAAGCAGGCATCCCGGAGTTGGAACATCCGTTTTGACGAGGCAATCAAGTCATTTGGTTTTTGTCAAAATCCGGATGAGTCATGTGTGTACATGAAAACTGAAGGAGGCAGGGTAGTTTTTCTGATATTATATGTCGATGACATCCTACTCCTAGGGAGTGACATAGGACTGTTGTCAACAGTGAAAGTTTGGTTGGCTAAGACTTTTGATATGAAGGACTTGGGAGAAGCAAGCTACATCCTAGGGATTAAACTCCATCGAGACCGAAAAAATAGGATGATAGGCTTATCCCAAGCTGCGTGCATAGATAAGGTACTGGTACGGTTTGCTATGCAAGATTCCAAGAAAGGTATCACACCTTTCAGGCATGGAATGAACCTTTCCAAGGATCAGTGTCCCAAGACACCTGAGGAAAAGGAACAAATGAGAGCAATACCATATGCTTCGGCTGTGGGTAGCCTCATGTATGCTATGCTATGTACTAGACCGGATATCTGTCATGCAGTGGGCCTAGTCAGCAGATATCAGTCTAACCCAGGGCCTGATCACTGGACTGCTGTAAAATGTATTCTCAAATACTTGAGAAGGACTAGAGATTACATGTTGATTTATGGCAGTGATGAGTTGATTCCAGTCGGATACACGGATTCTGACTTTAAGTCAGATAAGGATTCCAGGAAATCAACTTCTGGATATGTGTTTATGCTTGGTGGCGGAGCTATTAGCTGGAGGAGTATTAAACAGGAATGTACCACTGATTCCACCTCGGAGGCTGAATATGTAGCCGCTTGTGAAGCCGCTAAAGAAGCAGTATGGCTCAAAAGATTCCTTCTGGAACTTGGAGTGGTACCTTTGGCGCGACAGCCGCTCACAGTTTACTGTGACAGCAGCGGGGCAGTCGCACAGTCCAAGGAACCCAGGAGCCATAAGAGCCAAAAACATGTACAGAGGAAGTATCACTTGGTCAGAGAGATTGTGCAGAGAGGTGATATTGCTATCACCAAGATAGCCTCTGCAGACAATCTGGCAGATCCCTTTACTAAGCCTTTGACTACCAAAGTCTTTGAGCAGCATGTAGACGGGATGGGCATGAGATGTCAACCAGACTGGGATTGAGCCCAAGTGGGAGATTGTTAGTTTTATGGTCTCAATACCAGCATATGATATAATAAATTGATTCATTTCTTTATTAATCAATATATTCATGCTTTCCATTTCATGAGATGAATGGTGTTTAATTATATACTTGCACATAACCAATACGAATGACATAATGGTTCATGAGATGAACCGGAGTCCATAAGTATACTAGATATAATACATGTGTATGGATGAGATCCACATACGGGAGACATGTATAATAAATCTTATACTTGAATATCTTCACAACCAGTGATGAGATTGGACATCTCATACTGACAAGGTTGCAGCATTTTGATCACTATGCGATAGTGTGATTTGTCTCGATCATCAGAATGAAAGATTCTGGATCATAGTGCTGGTACATTGGATGTATTGAAGGACCATGAGAAGCACCTTATAAACACTGTCTTTATATTAAGGTCTGCTCTCATAATTCCCTATCAGTAAGCTCTCAATCCTGAGACATTAATGAACTCAAGTTTCTATCTATTCATTTGCTTTGAGTCACCAATGAGTGAGGCCAACTATAGGTCAACACCTCGGTGATTTGGGTATATAGTAGTAGATCTGTGGGAATATTTAATGGTCAAGATGGAATCTATCTCTAATGTCCCCTCGTGCCAATTAATGGATTTATCATTGGTAAGTGTACACCCATTCCGATTAAGAGTTAATTGGAAAGGTACCATTGATCATTATAATTAATTGGGACTCAAGAATAATAAGATATGGATCTAATTTGGAAGACAGGTCCAATTGATCCATGGATATTGATGGAGGGGCCTACTTGTGGTAATAGGGAAGTTTAGGGTCTTCTATGTAATTTCCTAAGACTGGAGTTCAATTGCATTTATATAGTGGAGTTATTTGCAATTAACTGTGAGCCCGGATTGCACATGAGATGTGGGGTCATGTATCCCAGTTGGAGCCAGCTTTCTAAGGAATCCCTAGTGGTCCCCACGCTAGCCCAAGTTACTAATTCTACTTAAACTCTAAAAAGAAGGAATTAGAAAGATACTATTTCTATTTGAAGTGAGACTTCTAATAGTGGCAATAGTAAAAGAAGATAGTTACTAATTATAATGGAAGTATGACTTCTAATTAATAATTAGTAGGAGAGGGTGTTATGGGTTATAAAAGGGAAGGATTATGGGTTGGACGTACATACTAATCTCCCTCCTTGGAATTCACGCCCATCTCTCCTTGTGCAAGTGTTGCACAACAACTTCTTCTAGTTCTAGTTCTCCTTCTAGTTGCTTACAGTTTGTAGTAGTTTTATTTAGGAGATCCCACCCATCTCCTTGAGAAGAGAATTTGATAACGGGATATAGCGTGGAAGATCACAAGGTGTAGGAGATCTTACTTTGATTAAGTGAAAGCGTTTCATTTTTAAAGAAAGTAACAACTTCTCCATTAGAGCCCAACCGAGCTCCAAAGGTATAATCTACTTCCTTGTATGTTGTAGATTTATTTGTTGCATGTGAGTTACTGATTTTCTATCTCCTAGATAGATTGAATTACTGATCATGATAGATGAGATAGAGGGTTTGCATCTTGGACACATTGGTGGCCTTCTGGATAGTTGATCTCTGTATCAAGTGGATCAAAAGCTTTTAAAACCTATCCTAGAGGCCCACCTAATTTCCATCATCAATAGCTGGGGATTCTTCAGTCAGGAAGGGTGTGAGCTTTGAAGTCACAGTCTCAGGAGAAGAAACCTGAGAGGGTGTTGTCTCAGTGAAAGTCACGTGAGATGAGGTGGCTCCAGAGGATACATTGCTAGGCGTCGTCGGAGTGTAAGTGATCTCATCAGACGATGGTCTTCAGGGACTTCAGGCTCTGGATTGCGAGGAGGCTCGTTGACGCGGTCTTGCTCTTGTTCTAGAGCGAGATGCTGCAAGATCCTTGCATATTCTTCAAGATCAGGCATGGGAGTCAGATCTTCTTCTTCATCAACTCTTTGTGGCTCAACATAGTTGATTTCCACTGGAGCAATGACGGGTGCTGGGTCAGCAGCATTTTCTTGTATAACCTCTTGGTCTTCTTCATCATCAGACCAGGATCCATGTGGCTATGGGGGTTATACCAGATTACTGGCATAAGATGAGTCTCAGGAACCCATTCTTCATCAGAGAGATATTCTCCTGTTTCAAGGGATTCCTCCCACTCGTCGGTGTAGTTGGATTAGAATCCTTCATCGGTGTCGCTGGACTCGTATCCATCAATGGAGAATCCAGCTACCGAATTGCAAGAGTATGATGCCCCCCACGTGGCTTCTTTGAATTGAGGTGGCATGAAATCACTGAGAGTGAATTTTCTTACCCCCTTTGAAGTCTCTGGAAGTGACGTTTTTGTTGCCTCCAGTGAAGCGGTAGAGGAAGCCTATGCCTTTTCTTTTGTGCCGTTTGAGCGTGAGGAGATGTTTCCTAGCCTGTCTTCGCTGTTGAGCTGTAGGCTTTGTTTTCACGACCTCCCAATTTTCATCTTCCAGGAGATCGAGATGTACCCATATGGGTTGTCCGTCTGGTGTCGAGTAAGGAACCAGTTCCTCGGACGCTTAGATTGTGTTGATCACCTTTAAGGAAGTAGTGATCTTATTCTTTGGTGATTTTGATGTTTGTCCACATGACAACATGTTGACGGAGGTAGACCCATAGTTTTTGTCAAAGGTGATGACTCCGTTTTTCCACATCTCGTTTATTTTCTCTCTCACAACGAAGCATTGATTGAGAGGATGCGAGACCATCTGGTGGTATAGACAGTACTGAGGATCATTAGTTTTGCCAATATCACCCGGTCTTTTGGGTTCAGGCAAGGTGAGCTTGCCATTTGCCACGAAAGCCCCGAAGATTTCATCAACATCTTCATCGAATGGGTATTTCTATTCTACTCGCTCTTTGAAGGCATCTAAGAGTTCAAGTCTCTTACCAGCAGCTTTGTTTTCAGCTTTCTTTGGTGGCTGAGGAGCTGACTTGGTCTGCACATTGAGGACCTCTTTTTTCTTTGGTTTACAGGTTGCAATGGCGATTGGCTCTTTTCTTGATGATTTCTGACTGTTGAGGTCTTTAATCACCGTTTCAGCTTCCATGGAAGCTTCTAGGAGTTCTCCTAGGTTCTTTGATTTGTTGCCGATGATCATGGAGCGAATTCTAGCTCTCATGTTGTTTCGGCAAATGTCGACTAGCGACGCTTGTGGCAGTACATCAGAGCATTTGTATGCCATTGATTTCCACTTGTGAATGAAGTCATATGTTGACTCATTCTCCCCCTGTTTTAGGCTGCACAGCAAAGCCAAGTAGCGGGATGATCCTCACCTTTGAAGTGAGTCAGGAAGTGTGTTTCTAGCATGACCCAATTTTGGATGGAGTCCTCCGGCAAAGTGGAGTACCAATCAAAGGCAGTACCTTTTAGGGTACTTGCAAAGAGGCGGATCTTGAATGCATCTTGATCCGCGATAGCTCCCGTCAAGATCTTGAAGTGGATGACGTGCTATCTGGCTGATCCTTTCCCCGTATATGTTTGGAGAGTAGGATGCTTGAATTTTGTGGGGAACGAGACCGAGTCCATCCATAAGGGATATGGTGGCTTCATCCCATGCTCCTTGAGTATATCCTCTTCTTTTCTTTTTGCGAGGATACTATCTACGTCCTTTTTGGTAAGGACGTGTGACTCATTTTCTTCTTCGTTTACCTCATCATCTTGATGATTCGGAGGAGGTTCATTGTTCGCCTAATTTTGGAAGGCGAGGAGAAGGTTTTCCATCAGAGTTTCAATCCTCTGTTGGCCTTGTTCCAACTGCTGGATGCGTGTGAGCGCATCATCTTGAGGTGGATTACGAGGTGGTGGCTCATAATTTGTAGCCAGGACATTCATCCCTCGAGATTCGAACGAAGAAACTGTCATGGTGACTGAGCTGGGGCTCATTTTTTTTTATGAAGAGCTTGAGGAAGGATCACTCTATCGTCATTTGTTTAAAGGAGCAGGTGATTCTTCTGAGTGTCTTCTTGTCCTGGAGACGCTACGGGTCACCGGACGTCGGACATGGATTTTTGTTGCTGACTTTTGGCGTCTTCTGGTTTTTCCAACCATATGGACAGCAGCTATTTGGTTGGGTCTTTCTTTTTCGACCCATTTGGGAGAGACTTGAAATGTAGGAGGCTGGGTCCTTTGTGTTAGAGTTTTTCTTTTGTTGAAATTTGATAGGATGCATTCAATTTTATAGCATAACCTCCCATTCATTCATTTCCTTAATCTTGGGATCTTCATGCAAAATCTTCATTTGTAATCTTTGTTTTTATCATATGTTATGCATGTTTTTAAATCATCTTAGGCATTTTAGGTTTCATGTTTTTAAAACTCTTAAAATGATTTAAAACATGTTTCTTAGCTTGATTCTATGGCTTAAAGTCCCCACAAGAAAATCTCTTTGAAATATACATTTTTTTGGGAAAACAGGGCTTTTACCGGCGGCCAATATATCACCTTTACCGGCGGCTGAGACTGTCACTAAAAGCATATTTTAAAAAAATTATGACCGTTGGAAGGACTTATACCGGTGACCATTATACACTTTTACCGACGGCCCCGGCCCCCGCTAAACGTATAGTTTAAAAAAAATATAGCCGTTGGCAACCTTTTTGGCTATAAAAGGGGACCTTTTCTTTTGGGAAAAATGTTGAACTTTTGAGGGGTTTTGAGGCCAAGGAAGGAGGATCTTTTAAGAGCATTAGTAAGGGATTATGGGGCTAATCCATTGATTCAACCTTTGATTCATCTCAAATGGGTGTGCTCTCTTTTCTCAATATATCTCATGCTTTGCCTTAATCTTTGTTTTCTTTCAAAAGCATGTTATAAGTAAATGAATGTTGTCTTCCTATCATCTTTAGAACTTTAAACTTGTTTTTCCATAGGACTACAACATATGATTTGTAATTCACATGAGTTTGTTTTTAATGGTTCAAAACTAACTTGTTTGATTTAAGTTACATTTGTTTAAACTCAAGTTAGCTTATCTTTACAAACCATGTGTTCTTCATTCTACTCTTTCTCATACATATGATTAACATCTTTGCATCATTCAAAGTTTCATCTTTCTAAAAAGAGATAGAGTGATTTCTAGTATATGCATAAATCATAGATTTTCTCATTCATATGCATGTATCTAGAGATTGATATTTCATTTTCAATTCAGCCTACTTAGAGGAACTTCATTGCACTTAATTGTTCTCTTATCCATGCATCAATAGGCATTTTATTTAAGAGAGAAGCCTCTTGTTGTAAAAGTTGGTGCTTACCCTTGAAAAGCACATGTTGTGTTGTAAAGGTTCATGCTTAGCCTTGAAAAGCATAGTGATGTATTTGTAAGGTTTGAGGTGATCTTAAACCTTAATTTGTGTTAGTGGAAATCCGGTAGGGTTACCGGGAGTGGATGTAGGCACGTTGGCCGAACCACTATAAATACTTGTGTTATGGAGATTGCTCTCTTGCTTACCTTATGTGATTGATGCTTTTATTGTTTGTTGTTTCTTTTTGTTATCTTCTTATGAATGATTAACTTAGAGACCTCTCTTTTTCACAAGATAATTAATATTCAACAAAGCATAAGTGACTTAAAAGCTAAAAGAATTAAAATTGGTCAAAGTCTTTGAGCTCACCCTATTCACACACACCCCCCCCCCCTCTCTAGGATTCGATCTTGGACTTTCAATTGGTATCAGAGCCTAGGTGCTCTTGTTTAGGTCTAACAACCTAGAGTTAGAATCCTTAGAGTGTGTTTTTATTTTGTGGTCATAATGCAAGCCCAATTAGGAGAAAGTCATGCCACTAATAGACCACCCTTGTTTAATGGATCTCATTACCGCTATTGGAAGATTAGGATGCAAGTCTTCTTAGAGTCTCAAAGTCTAGATGTGTGGAATATCATTGAAGAAGGGTACCATGAACCTACTATCACTGAACAAGATACTGAAGGATATGTTATATCTATCAATCCTAAGCCTAAGAAAGAGTGGACCCAGGGAGAGAAAGATAGGGCTAATTTGAATGCTAAGGCAAAAAATGCTTTATATTGTGCCTTGTCTCAAGAAGAGTTCAACAGGGTAGTAAACTGTAATACAGCTAAGGAAGTTTGGGATACCTTAGAGATCACTCATGAAGGGACTAATCAAGTTAAAATAGCCAAAATTCAAATGTTGACTACAAAGTATGAAGAACTCAAAATGCAAGAGGAAGAAACCTTTGACGAGTTCTATACAAAATTTATGGAGATTGTTAATTCCCTCATAGGTCTAGGAGAAAAGATGGATGAATCCAAGGCTGTTAGAAAAATCTTAAGATCTCTCCCTAAAAGGTTCAAACCCAAGATTGTAGCCATAGCTGAAAGTAAAAATGTTGACAAGATCAAGATTGAAGAACTTAGAGGAAATCTTCTCACCTATGAATTAGATTTTGAAGTCCCTAGCAAGAACAAAGGTGTAGCTCTTAGCTCCCAACATAAAGAAAATGACAATGAGAGTGAGAGTGATGAAGACATAAGCATGCTCACAAGGAAGGTTAAAACTTTATTAAATAACAAAAAGAACTTCAGAAATTTTGAGGAATCAAGAAATGAAAAATTTCAGAGGAACTCTAGGGGATCTTTTATCAAGAAGGATGTGCAATGTTACAATTGTAAAGGATTTGGTCACATCGCTCAAAATTGCTCTACCCCTAGAGAGTCAGAAAAGAAAGATAAGAAAGGAAAGAAAATTTTAAACATAACTTAGGATGATGATGAAGATGAATGTAGTGACAATGATGAACCTCAAAATGATGAAGATAATGATAACTCCACCTCTTGGCTTCTATTTACACCTATTGAAGAAAATGAAGATCATAATGTTCTAATAGAAGACACCATAGGGGAAGAGGAAGCAAATGATGAAAATAATAAAGACGATTTACAACAAGCCTATGATGAGGTATATGAACTATGTGAAGTCATAACCAAGAAGAACAAAAGTTTAAAAGTTGAATCTAAAAGGCTTGTGAAAGATGTAAATGTTTTAAAAGATCAATTAACTTTGAAAGACAATGAGATAAGAGATATTCAATCTAAGTTGACTACTTCTAATAACAATCTAGCTAAAGCTGAAAAAGAAATTCATAATTTACAATGTTTGCTAAAATCTAGTCAACAAGAAACTGAATCTCTTCAAATGAAACTCATAAAAGGAAAACATGTTGTTGATAAATTTACTTTGGGAAATGACAAATTTTACCAAATGTTGGGCATGAACAAAATTTTTGGTAACAAGAATGGTGTAGGTTTTGAATGCTCTTCTAGTAGCAAGAAGAGTAGTTTTCAACATATTACTAGGACTCATTTCAAACCTATAGACAAAAACTTTTGTACCTCTAGATGGACTTGTCATTTTTGTAATCGTATTGGTCATCTAGTTCCCAATTGTCCTTTTAAGATTAGGCTGTCTCAAAATCATCCCTTTAGAGCTCTTTTTAAGTTTGTCCCCAAAATCACTACCTCTACATTCATTAAGGCTACTTGGATTGAAAAAGAGAAAAGTGTCAAGAACCTCCTTGTTCAAACCGCTTTAAAAGTTAAGGAAAACTCTAGATGGTTTTTGGATAGTGGATGCTCCAAACATATGACTGGAGACCGTTCTAGATTTATCACCTTTGAGAACTATGATGGAGGAAATGTTTCATTTGGAGACAACCGGAAGGCTCAAATTATTGGAAAAGGTTGTGTTGGAGGAGATCAAATGCCTACCTTAAAAGATGTTTTCCTTGTGGATGGCTTAAAGCATAATCTTTTGAGTATTAGTCAGTTATGTGACAAAGGAAACAAAGTTATATTTGATAGCAAATCTTGCAAAGTTCTAAATGAGAAATCCCATAAAGTTTTACTCACTGGATTACGAACTAAAGATAACATCTACACTATAGAAGAATGCTGTGAAAATGAATCCATGAGTTTAATGACAAAGGATCAAGAAAACCAGTTGTGGCATCAAAGAATGGGTCATATAAAATACAAATTGATGAAGATCTTATCCAAGAAAGAAATTGTTAGAGGAATACCCAAATTAGATGATTTTAAATCTGAATTATGCAAAGCTTGTCAAATAGGTAAGCAAATCAAGAAAAGCTTTAAAGGTCTAAAAGATATATCCTCTTCTCGTCCCCTTGAGCGCATTCATATGGACCTTACTGGACCTGCACCTGTTCAAAGTATTGGTGGGAGAAAGTATATTCTGGTTATGGTTGATGACTATTCTAGATTTGGATGGGTAGCCTTTCTTCATGCAAAATCTGATGCAGTAGATAATATTATAAGGATTTGCAAGAAAATTCAAGTTGAGAAGGATTGCAAAATTAAGAAGATAAGAAGTGATCATGGAGGAGAATTTGAAAATGAAAGATTTGCATATTTCTGTGAAAGCCATGGGATTAATCATCAATTTTCTGCTCCAAAAACCCCTCAGCAAAATGGAGTGGCTGAAAGAAGGAATAGAGTTATCCAAGAAATGGCTAGAACTTTACTTAATGAGAAAAATCTTGTAAGATCCCGACCCCCAGTTCTTTTGTTTAGTATTATTTTCATCGTGGTTTAACTTGTTAAGTGAGATTTGAGTTGGTTTGACTTTGTTTTTGAGTTTGACTAGATTTTTCCATAGCCTTGGAGATTTGAGGACCGTTGACCTTGGTTTGACCCGGTCCATATGATATGTATTTTTATGAGAAATTACTTTTGATTTCTAAAAATTCTGAATTTGGTGTATTTTGACTCATTTTATGAAGTTTAACAACTTTTATGTTTTGACCATTATGATTTGATGATCAGAAAATGCGTTTTTCGAGAAAAAGGGCAAAATTGACCTTCCACACTAAATATGTCCATGAATTTCGAAAATTTCATAATTTAGGGAAAATATACTTTTTGGAAAGTAGAAATTTCGTTGATCGATTTTGTCTTCTTCGGCGATCTCATTCAGGACCCACAAATGCTAGTTTTGACCTTTGTAAGTTTGGGGCCCATGGGGCCCAGCCCATTTATTCTTTATAAAGCCAATGGGGCTCTTTTCCTTCCCCATTTTTCCTTTTCCTGCAACAAGGGAGGAGATAGGGTTTTCTCCCAGCCCCCTTTCTCTCTCCTCATGTATCTATTCTTCTTGGATGCTAAAGGGAGATTTGATCTTCCCATCTTCTTCCCCTCTCTCTTGGCTTTCCAAAGATGCCTTTTTCAAGGATTTTGAGCTAGTGTAAGGCTCTCATCCAAGCTTCTCTTCTTCGTTTGGGCTTTTCAAAGTTAGCAATGGCTTTCCAAACTTTAGATCTTTGTTTTCCTCTTCATTTGGAGTGTTTTCATCACTCATGCAAGAGCTTTCCTTGGAGATTTGAGAAAGATGGATTTTTAGGGTTTTCTTTGGAAATTTTGGGGCTTTTGTAGATTGGGAGCTTGAGACCCTAGAGCTTGGTTTGAGGAGTATTATTTCTCTCAATTAGACTTGAGGCAAGTGGATTTCCAATTAATATGATGATTTCATTTATTTTGCTTCATGTCATGATGTTTCATGCTATGTTCTAATCTTCTTTTGTTTCATAGATTTCTTTTGGTTGAATGGAGAAATGTTGTATGTGATTTCACTTATGATATTGTTTTATAATGAATTTGAAGTTATCTTCACTTTGGTCATCTTGAGAATTAGCTTTCTTCATGTTAAGTGTTTGTGTTCAAAACAAAGGAGGAAATCTTTGATTTTTAAAGTATTGTGTTTGTTTTATTGGATTTGATTGTGGATGGTGATTTGATGATTTGAAGGAGTTTAATATGTTCATTGAGGACCTATTTCATTAGAGAATTGTTGTAGAAAAGGAGGGAAGAAGAAAATAAAAAATTAAAAGAGAAGAGTGCAAAATCTGCACCCCATCCGGACCCAGACAGAACTGGGTCCGCTCGAGCGGCCCAGGTTCTGGGAGGGGTCCGCTCGAGCGAGCCCTGGGTCGCTCGAGTGGACCTGGGCCCAGTCCCGGGTTCGTTTGCGGCCTGTTTTGGGGGCTGTTTACGGGACTTTTGTAGACCTGTTTAAGACCCTTTTAAGCCTCCTTTCCTCAATGAATTCTAGGCTTATTTGATCCCTCCTATGGCTTGGAAACTCTCGAACAAATGAAGAGAATTGTAACATTATGAAATGTGCAAATTCGAGTGATAAACGAGAAGTAGTTTGGGATTATTCGGGATACTTGGAATTTGTGAAATGGGAATGGGATTAATGAGAGAATGGGCGTGTGTGAAGTTACCCAAGAACCTTTCGAGTCTCAATATGCACTTTATCATTTAAATGTTGTGGATTTTCATTGGCATCAAACATACTTTTTATTAATCAATGTTTAAAGGTTAAATGTGTATTGAGATGGTTCCTTGGTAAGTCATTAAGTCATTCTCCACTACCCATTCCATTTCAAGTTAGAGAATGTATTTGTATTTGTATTCTTCGGTGAACTAATTTAAATAGCATCGGTGATTTATTATAAAATCCTGTGGTTTTTCCATGTTCGAAAGGATTGATCGCATGATTTTATACAAATCACTTTGATGTGTATTTGAGCGGTTTACCATGGAATTCGTATGTTTTCTCCGAATCGATTTGAAAGGAGATTGGAGTGGTTCACCACATTCGGGATTTCATCAATAAGATTAGTATTTTGAAAATAAAAACCTCGAGGCAAGACGGGGCCAGAGCTTGGTAGTGCGAGCCCATGAGCCAAAGAGGCTATGATTTCAAAAATAAAACCTCGAGGCGAGATGGGGCCAGAGCCCGGTGGTGTGAGCCCATGAGCCAAAGGGATTAGTAATTTGATTTGTATTGGTTCAAGTTTTAAAATTTAAAGGCACCACTAGGCTTAGGTCACCTTGTCGAGCTGATCACCTGGCTTGAGATCTTTAATTTATCCGCCAGCTGTAGTTTGGATTCTGTCTGTACCAACAATGGCAACGGTTTTTATCTGCCGGTCCCACGCGTAGTGGCTACGGTTCTGATTTTGATCGCCGGTCCTATTTGTATGGCTACGGTTCTGATTCTTTTTCCGGTCCCACATGTAGTGGCTACGGTTCTATCTGATCTTGTTACTTCGGTAAAAGGAGAATATAGCTATGTGTGGTTGCCAATGTCTTATCTGTTTATTTCTTTGTTTCATGATTCTTGTTTGTGTATACTCTTTATGCTTTGAATTTGTTAATGTTTATGAAATCAATAATTTATCATATTGTCGCTATTAATCAGGTTTTGAAATGTATTTCCATCTATTAAATGATTTACGTAGGTTGTTATCTTTTCAAGATATTTATGCTCAGAGTCTGTTCATCTATTTGTTTTGATATTTATGTTCGGTCTTTCGATCATTTTATCATGCTTTAATGCTATTATTGTTTAGACTCTTTAATCGGTTTTACAGTGATTCCATAAGGTTTTATGAATGTCCTTTTGTTTCATTTTACTTGTTTATTTACTTGCCAGACCATCGTGTCTGACCCTGTTTGTTTGGTGCCAGTTTCCTCTCTTTCTGTTTTTAGGTGTTTGATCGGAGGAGGCAGTGGGACCGCCGGTCTGACGTGAGAGGCTGCCCATTGATATCATCTAGATGTCAAGTTCGGCACCGGAGCTCGTAAAAATCACTTGGGGTAGTATGTCACTTAGTGGTTTATTTGTATGGCTTTGTTAGCCTTTTTCATTGGGTTTGTAATTAAGACATTTGTTAATTGTAACTTGAATATGTGGGAAATAAATAGTCTTGTTACTACCAGCTCAGTATTTTGTGACTTATGATTTGTGCCAGTCAGCTTATATGATGGCTTTATAATATTGGTCGAGTGCGACACGGAATCCGATGGCCACGGACTCCGAGCCGTAACACCATGTTTAGCTTCCGCAAAAATATACTCTGATCATGATGGAATTTGATTATCCTCATACACGCGGATCTTGGGAAATATAACAAAAGTTTCAAATTTATCCCAAAATTTTGCATCCCGAGGTCGGATCACTGCAGGGCTCGGTTTCGGGGTGTGACAAATCTTGCTCGCAACTTATGGGCTGAAGCTATCAATACTGCTTGCTATCTTATTAATCGTGTTTATTTGACAAAGAACACTAACAAAACTCCTTATGAGCTTTATTTTGGAAGAAAACCAAATCTAGGGTATTTAAAAGTGTTTGGTAGTAAGTGTTATATTTTAAGAGATAGAGAGCAGTTGGAAAAGTTTGATTCTAAATCTGATGAAGGGATCTTCTTAGGATATTCTGATAAGAGCAAGGCTTATAGAGTGTTCAATCTCAGAACCATGACTGTAATAGAATCAGCTCATGTTGTCATTGATGAGACTAATCAAATTAAGAAAGCTCTTCATGATGATGAAGAAGAGACCTTAGTTGAGCAGACTACCCCATCTGAAATTGAAGATGAAATTCCCCTCTACTACTATTATGCCCACAAAGTTATTAAAAGATCACAACTTAGATAATATCATTGGAGACATCAAAAGTGGGGTCATGACAAGAAGACAGGTTCATAATCTGTGTGCTCACTACTCTTTTGTTTCACAAATTGAGCCCAAGAACTTCTCTGAAGCAGAAACCAAGTCTGAATGGATTGATGCCATGCAAGAAGAATTAAATCAGTTTAAAAAGAATGAGGTGTGGGATCTTGTACCTCTCCCTGAAGGCAAAAGTCAAATTGGCACTAAATGGATTTTTAAGAACAAGCTGGATGAATCAGGAAATGTGATAAGGAACAAAGCTAGACTTGTAGCCAAAGGATACGCTCAAGTTGAAGGAGTTGATTTTGAGGAAACCTTTGCTCCTGTAGCTCGTTTGGAGTCTATTCGAATTTTATTGGCTTATGCTAGTAGCATGAGAATTAAATTGTTTCAAATGGATGTGAAGAGTGCCTTCTTAAATGGTCAAATAGAGGAAGATGTTTATGTTACCCAACCTAAAGGTTTTGAAGATCCTCATCACCCAGACTATGTGTTTAAATTGAAGAAAGCTCTCTATGGCCTGAAACAAACTCCAAGAGCCTGGTATGAGAAGCTCACAAGTCACTTACTTGAAAATGATTATATGTGTGGAAATGTGGACAAGACCCTCTTCATTAAAAAGGTTCATAAAGATATTCTCCTTGCTCAGATATATGTTGATGACATAGTTTTTGGATCCACATCAGAACAACTAGCTCAAGGATTTTCTCAATTGATGAGCTCTACTTTTGAAATGAGTCTGGTAGGGCCCTTATAATTTTTTCTAGGATTACAAGTTAGTCAGACTGATCATGGTATCTTTCTTAGCCAATCCAAGTTTGCCCTAGAAATAGTGAAAAAGTTTGGCTTAGGATACTCTAAGGCTAGCTACAATCCCATGGGATCTACTACTAAAATCTCTAGTGATCTTCAGGGTAAGAAAGTAGATCAGAAACTTTATAGAAGCATGATTGGGAGCCTTTTTTACCTTACAGCTAGTAGACCAGATCTCTCTTTTAGTGTTGGAATATGTGCTAGGTACCAATCTGATCCTCGTGAGTCTCATCTTAAGGCGGTTAAACGAATCATAAAATACATTCATGGGACTTCTCACTATGGTATCTGGTATCCCCGTGACTCAACTCTGCAATTAACTGGATATAGTGATGCAGATTGGGCAGGATCTATAGATGATAGGAAGGGCACTAGTGGCTGCTGTTATTTCATAGGAAACTGCTTAGTAGCTTGGCATAGCAAAAAGCAAAATTCTGTATCTTTGTCTACTGCAGAAGCTGAATATATTGCTGCAGGTAGCTGTTGTGCTCAACTGTTGTGGATGAAACAAACTTTGTTAGATTATAATGTTCCATAACAATGTATGCCTATCATGTGTGACAATTCAAGTGCCATTAGCATCTCTAAGAATCCTGTTCAACATTCTCGCACTAAGCACATTGACATTCGTTATCATTTTCTGCGTGATCATGCTGATCAAGGTAATATTAAGTTAATTTTTGTTCCAACAGATACTCAATTGGCTGACTTATTTACTAAACCCCTTGGAAATGATCGGTTCATTAAATTGAGACATCAATTGGGCATTGGCCCATGCCCTGATTTCTAAATTTCTATTGGTTAATCACCTGTTACCGCTTTTTACTTTTATCATATCACTTATTAACAGGTGCTACTAACAAGGTTTTGTATTTTCTCGTTGATGGGCAGGATCCTTTGCAATTAGATGTCAAAGGGGGAGAGAAATATTAAGTGGTATCCAATTGAGGGGGAGAAGATTCAAGGGTTATCTAGTTGAGGGGGAGAAGCTTTGCCTAGCATATCTTTTTTGTGTAGCATATGTGTGTCATTGCTCTCGCAAGGAAAATCCAAAGCTCCAAAATATCCAAATGCTCCCGAACATCCAAAGCTCCTTAAATGTCCAAAGAAGATGATTGATCGGACCCAAGTGTAGGGTGCGATTGTAGTCATAAAACTGGTGAGACCAGGTCGATCCACAGGGAGCTTTTAAAAATAAGGCTTTCCAACTTTTTCACCTGCCCTAAATAAAATCTAATTTTAGCCTAAATTTGAGAAAAATACATTCATCATTCCTACTTCAAATTAAAATTAAATACATTTCAAAAAAAAAACCTAAATCTAAAATGAATCACAAGTTACTACAAAAGAATACACAAATTAGAACATCAAATTAGAAACAAGCCAAAAATAAGACTTACCAAAAATAATACTAAGAAGCTAAATTAGAAACAAAATAAACCTAAGTTAGAAACCAAATTAATCAAAACATGCTCAACAAAGATTGGTAACAAATCAAATCAATCAAAAAGGAAACAACCTACTTTTTTACCAAGTTAATCAACTCCTAAAGTTAAGGACTTTCCAAATAAATAATGATTTTCAAATCATAACAAATTAGAAAGCATTTAGTCAATCAAACCTTAAATTAGAATTTCCAAATATTAAGAAGCTTCCTAAGTTAAAATGTTCAATTGAAAAAAATCAGAAAGATCTTTTATTTCTGGAAATTATCTAAATAATAAAAAAAAAACACAAAATTAGAAACTAATCCTAAAGTTAGAAAGTTAGTAATGCAATGTATGCCATGAGATGTTAGAAAATTCTAAGGCTAGAAAACTAGTATGCAGGGCTGTTTTTATGCATGGTTTTTTTCCTAATCTAATGCAATCTAAAACTGAGTTTAATGGCTGGGTTTTGAACTAAAATGATGCATGAATCAAATAAAAAAAACGGAAGTAGAAAACGATTTAAAACGAATGAGATATGAGTGCATGAACATGACCTAAAAAAAAATCTGTGCAGGAATTCTGCACATAGGTGGTCCGACTAGCCAGGTTTGAGCCACTGGTTCACCATCTTCCCAAATTTATTTTTGCATGAAACTCTGGGATTTAAAAGTACACTGATCAAACTTTAATTTTCCCAAGTTTCATCAAAAAATAATGTGTTTTGATCAGGTTTCTAATTGCAAACTTTTTCACACAAAATCTGTCCTGAAATTCTTGCAACAATGTGTTGAATTGTGCACTTTATGTTGGGATCCGAATTTCCAAAAAATATTTGGCTGAAATTATTGAATCAAATCTCTGATTTTTCTTGCTTATCCAATTTGAAACTCCAATTCCAACAACTTAAACATATCTAAACTCCACCAATATGAAAATGCATGCAATGCTTACTAGTTCCAACCATAAACTATGCATAAAAAAAAATTCACATAAACAAATAAGAAGCATAAGAAGAAAAGAAAAACAAAAAGGACTTGAATTTAAATGTGTAGTACAAAAAATAATAAATGTGTGGATTGCAGAAAATTAAATGTGTGGCATTAACAATAAATTAAATGTGTGGATTTTGCAATAAATGTAAATGTGTGGGAATTGCAATAAAAATAAATGTGTGATAAGTGTGCTCTTTTTTTTTATTCTCAAATCGAGTTCATAATTACTTATTTCATGCCCTTCGGATCTTGGGTTGTCAATCCAAGGACAACAACAAAGGAACCACAATTCAAGCATTAATCACATACGAAAAAGAATAAAAAAATCACACTTTTACTAATATGCAATGTTTTTACATAAAAGATGGAGAATTAAAATTTCAAAAACAATTACATACTAGGATGAAAGGAACCTCTCTAGTTGAAGCATCAAGTTGGGACAAGCCTTCTTGAAAAGAGATGGGCTATGGTAGAGAAAGGAGATGGGTAGAATGATGGAGGAATTACACTAGTGAGGGGGGCTTTTTCCTTCATGAAAGGAGTGGACGTCCAAGGGCCTCTTTAAATAGGGTATGGGCTGCCCTATTCTTTCTCCCTAGTCCCTTCTTTGTTGCAAGAATCTTCTTCATTTAGTAAGTCTTCTCCTTTCTTTTCTCCATTCTATCTTCATGCAAATGTGATATTTCCTTCTTTAGCAAATCTTCCTTAGACTTGACATTTATGAGAGATACATGAGGTGGCAAGCTCTAAGTTGGAATCAAGAGAAAATTGAATGCCCAATATGTGTAGATTCTTTCCACTTTTATCTCTTTGGAAATCTTCTTTCTTTATTTGGCCCTTCATGGATTTTCTTTGATTATCTTGAATTATCTTCAAAATTAACTTGGGATTTTGTGCAAAGAAAGTGGACCCCCCTCTTGGACGCCCCACATGTGTGACCTACACATGAGCATGTGTGGGACCCTTTTTTTCTCATTTCCTGCAAGCCAAAAAAATAGAAAAATAAATTTTACGTGAAAAGACAAATTTACTGTTAATTCACAATTGCATCACTGCGGGCCCATCTCTCATGAAATGATGAATGAATGCACTTGATGATTAATTAATTTCATGAGAAAAACACGTTTGAAAAAAAATCTTTCCAAAAATAAAATTAAAAATGGCAGGTTTCATGATTTGATGCGAAAATGATGGTTTTTGAGCAAATTATGCATGAATGTACTACAATGGATAAAAAATGCATAAAATCATGATATGACACAAAATGAGGCTCTCTTGGCTTGATAAGTCCTTAAACTTACCAAAAATAACCATGAAAATGTGCATTTTTAAGGGCTTATCACACCCCCCCAACCAACGTTTTGCTAGTCTCTAGCAAAAGATGTGAATAAAATGAGGAATCCACAATGATGTAATATATCCTAAAACTAATGAAATGCAATGAAAATTGAAATGAATGCAACGCCACTTTCGCTGGCACTCTCGACTGCATTTAGCATATGCAGTAAGCCCTTAAACCCCTAGGTTCCCCCTAGTGGACGAGTTGTGCCTCGTGAGGGTTTGCAGTGAATTTACCCACAAAATTCTTTTTTTTTCTTTTTTTTTTTTACTATCAACAAAGAAATCCTAGTAGAAACCTAACAAAAACAAAGGAACTTTTTCAAAAGAAGATTTACAAACACCGGATATTCTCGATTCTCAAAATTTTCAAAGCAAAGGCAAATTTGAAACTTGGTTCACAAATTCCATCTTTTGGTCCGAAATTCTCGAATTCATGCTAAATTGATCGTGCACGGTGAAATAGTGCATATACGTAAAAACAAATAAGCTTCAAATGATCCGCCAAGATTCCCGTAAAAATAATTTTCAATCCAAAATTCTGGGCCACCTAACCTTAGCAAAGAAAAACAATATTCCTCTCAAGGCAACCATGACGGCTTTCGCACTACTGTTTTTTTTTTTTTTTTTTTTTTTTTTACACACACATGTGACTGTGCAATGCCTAGGTCGCTTAAGCTTTCTAATTAACCCATGTAACGAGCTTTAGGCCAATGACTCCCAAAACAAATGTCTTTAGGGCACTAGGTATGTAAATACCCCTACGGGCTTACTGGCTCGGGTTAAAAAGGCTCTAAACCCAAACTAGTCACACAACTTTTTATTCTTTTCAAGACTAAACACTTTTTTTTTTTTTACTGTCCCCAACAATAGGCAGCCCTTTTCATGTGCCCGAATTAATTCACTAGCTCTGTGGCCAACAAAACCAGATGAACCAGGAAACTGTGAAACTAAGGGTCAGTTGTCCATCATATTTTCAATCCAATCGTCAAAGAAAAACGGAAATCATGGCTTGGCATTCAAAAACTTTGAAAACATATACAGACTGTGTGAAAGTGAGGGATCAAAATTCAACACTTTTTCAAAAATCCTTTCCATAAACAAAATAGTAAACCATTGATCTCTTTTATTTTGCCCAAAGCATCAAAAATTCCAAAGTTCAAGGTATCTTTGTTTCATAAAATTTCTCTCGAAACTTTCCCTTTTATTTTATTTCAAAACCTTAAAAATAAAAAAGCATTGTTTTTTTTTTCTTTTCTTTTTTCATTTTTTTTTTCGTTTTTTTTTTCTTTTTTTTTTTTTTTTTGAGAATCAACCAAAAAGAATGTAAAACTTTTGTCTAAAGATGAACAAGTGTGCTTGTTCCCACCCCCCAACCTAGCATGAACATCGTCCTCGATGTGTAAATGAATGAGATGCAGTGAGGTATATGAGACATGAGGAGCATAAAGTAAGAGAGGGTCAAGTGTAGAAAGCACCTGGAATGAGTTCGCGATGCTCCCTGTCCAAGGTTAGACAATATAACAAAATAACAAAAGAAAACCTAAACTACCAAGTATATAAATTGTACACAGTAATGGGCCACTGTCAGATCCAGGGCCAGTTAATCCTGGTAGGCAGGATCAACAAGAGGAATTTCTTCCTCATCAGCTGGTGCAATTTCCAAGAATGGCTTTAATCTTTGGCCATTGACTTTGAACGTCTGGCCATCCTTAGGATCATAAATCTCAACAGCACCGTACGGAAACACTTCTTTTACAATGAATGGTCCAGTCCAACGAGAGGTAAGTTTGCCAGGAAATAATTGAAGCCTAGAATTATAAAGGAGGACCTTCTGCTCAAGGTGAAAGGATTTTCGCAGAATGTTTTTATCATGAAAGATCTTGGTCCTCTCTTTATAAATTCTTGAGTTTGCATAGGCTTCCCTGCGCAACTCATCCAATTCATTTAATTGTAGTTTCCTCTTGTTCCCAGCTTTATCCATATCAAAGTTAAACTGCTTAATGGCCCAGTAAGCTTTGTGTTCCAGTTCCACCGGGAGGTGGCATGCTTTCCCATAGATGAGCCGGTAGGGAGACATTCCGATTGGAGTCTTAAAAGCAGTCCGGTAAGCCCATAAAGCATCATTCAATCTCATGACCAATCTTTCCGATTAGGGCTTACTGTAGTCTCCAATATTCTTTTAATTTCTCGATTCGACACTTCCACTTGCCCACTCGTTTGTGGGTGATAAGGGGTAGACACTTTATGGGTGATCCCATATTGTTTCATCAGGGCTTCAAATGCCCCATTGCAAAAGTGCAAAACCCCATCACTAATGATGGCTCGTGGAGTACCAAAATGAGAAAATATATTTTATTTCAGAAATTTCTGGACTATTTTAGAATCATTCTCCCGGCAAGGAATAACCTCTATCCACTTGGACACATAATCCACAGCCACTAAGATATAGATATAACCAAAACTCGAAGGAAATGGACCCATAAAATCTATGCCCCATACATCAAAAAGCTCAACTACCAGAATGGGATTTAGTGGCATCATGTTTCTTTTGGAAATTTTGCCTAACTTCTGGCAGCGATCACATGCTTTGCAAAAATTGTAAACATCCTTATACAATGTGGGCCAATAGAAACCACTTTGAAGAATCTTATGAATTGTCTTTTTACTTGAAAAGTGGCCCCCACATGCCTGTGTATGAGAAAAGGAGATGACACTGTGTATCTCATTATCCGGCACGCATCTCCTAATTATTTGGTCTGGGCAGTATTTAAACAGATATGGATCATCCCAGAAAAAATATCGAACCCGAGAAAAGAAAGAATTCCTATCTTGCTTGGTCCAATGGTCAGGAGTGTTGCCCATAGCAAGATAGTTTGCAATATCAGCGTACCAAGGGGATTGATGTACCACAAAAAGATGTTCATCCGGGAAACTGTCCCGGATCGGTGTCGGTTCAATGGTGTCGGAAAGAACCAGCCTAGATAGATGATCAGCCACGACATTCTCTACTCCCTTCTTATCCTTAATTTCTAAGTTAAATATTTGGAGTAGGAGGATCCATCTAATGAGTCTGGGCTTAGCATCCTTCTTTGAGAGAAGGTACTTTAGCGCAGAGTGATCAGTGAAGACAATAATCTTGGATCCAATCAAGTAGGACCGAAACTTGTCAAGTGCAAAGACCACTGCCAGTAATTCTTTCTCAGTGGTTGAATAGTTGATCTGTGCACTATTCAAGCTCCTACTTGCATAAGAAATCACGAAAGGTTTCTTATCCTTACGTTGCCCCAAGACAGCCCCAACCGCATAATCGCTGGCATCACACATAATCTCAAAGGGCAAAGTCCAATCTGGAGGCTGCATAATCGGTGCGGACGTCAACATGCTTTTCAATTTATCAAATGCTTCTTTGCATGCCTCAGTCCAGTTAAATTCCGCCTCTTTGGAAAGCAGGTAACAGCGAGGTCTGGATATGGAACTGAAGTCTTTGATAAACCTCTTGTAAAAGCCTGCATGCCCTAAAAAGGATCTGATATCTCGTACGATTTTGGGCGTGGGCAAATCGGCGATCAAATCTATTTTGGACTTGTCGACTTCCAATCCTCTTTCCGACACAATGTGACCAAGGACAATTCCCTGGCGAACCATGAAATGACACTTTTCCCAATTTAGCACAAGGTTCTTTTCTTCGCATCTAGTGAGGACCTTTTCTAGGTTGCTCAAACAGTCCTCAAATGAATCACCAAACACAGAGAAATCGTCCATGAAGACCTTCAAAATTCGCTCCACCATATCGCTGAAAATACTCAGCATACATCTTTGAAATGTTGCAGGAGCATTACATAACCCAAAAGGCATTCGCCGGTAGGCGAAAATACCGAAAGGACATGTAAATGTGGTTTTCTCATGGTCTTCCGGGGCGATTTCAATCTGGTTATACCCGGAATATCCATCTAGAAAACAATAATAATGGTGGCCAGCTACCCTTTCCAAAATCTGATCCATGAAGGGTAGAGGGAAGTGATCCTTACGTGTGACTGCATTTAATTTCTGTAGTCTATGCAAACCCTCCACCCTGTGGGTACTCGGGTGGGGACAAGTTCATCTTAAGCATTCTTGACTACAGTAACGCCGGCTTTTTTCGGGACGACCTGGGTAGGGCTAACCCATTGACTATCCGAGATTGGATAGATGATACCCACGTCCAGGAGTTTAAGCACCTCAGCCCGTACTACTTCTTGCATGGTAGGATTGAGCCGGCGTTGCATCTGTCTACATGGTTTAGCATCTTCTTCAAGGTAGATGCAATGCGTACACACTAAAGGATCAATTCCCTTAATATCTGCCACATTCCAGGCAATTGCACTTCTATGCTGTTTGAGTATGTTCAACAGTTGCACCTCTTGGTCCTCAGTAAGAAGTGAAGAAATAACCACAGGATATGTTTTTTCATCCCCAAGGTAAGCATATCGCAGGTTCGATGGGAGGGACTTCAACTCAGGCTTGGGCGGATTCCCTTGAGATGGAAGAGTTGGCATACAAGATGGTACAAGCTCCTCAAAATGGGATTTCCATATTGCATGGGCATCCTCAACAGTGTCATCTTGAAAGTCCTCAAGATAGCCCATGTCCTCTCCAGTCAAAAGTAGCGCAACATGGGAGTTAATGCACTCCTCAAGATCATCCACAACCAATGTATCAATAAAATCTACATCATGGTAGTCAGTTTCGCAATCCCTCGGTTGTTTGCACATTTGAAAGATATCAAGGTCCAAGGTCATGTTCCCGAATGACAATTTGAGCCTTCCACTCTGGCAATTGATTAGTGCGTTAGAAGTGGCCAAGAATGGTCTTCCCAGAATGACTGAAATTTCACCACTTTCATTCCGTACTGGCTCAGTATCCAGCACGTAAAAATCCACTGGGAAGTAAAAGTGCTCAATCTGTACCAAAATATCTTCTATTACCCCTCTCGGTTTCTTAACAGATCGATCAGCGAGTTGAAGAGTAGTTCTGGTTGGTTTTAACTCGCCAAGCCCCAGTTGCTCATAAACTGAGTAAGGTAATAGATTTACACTCGCTCCAAGGTCTAGCAAAGCTTGACCTATCCGGTGGTTTCCAATAACACATGAGATGGTGGGGCATCCCGAATCTTTGTATTTGGGAGGAGTGGTCTGAGTCAGGTATGCACTTACCTGCTCAGTGAGAAATGCTTTCTTTGGAACATGAACCCTACGCTTAGCAGTGCAAAGATCTTTCAAGAATTTAGCGTAGGTGGGGACCTGTTTAATGGCATCCAGCAGAGGAATATTGATCCTGACTTCTTTGAAAACATCCAAAATCTCTTGGTTTGGGATCTTTTGTCTGGGATGGGTTAACCATAGAGGGAAAGGGGCAACGGGTTTGATAGTCATGGGGTCAGGACCTTTTTAAATGTCAACAACAGTCTTTGCATTTGTGCTATCCTTTTGTTTTTCTATTTTCTCATTCGAATCCGAGGAGACATGTTGTTTATGTTTTTTCGAAATATCCTGAAGTTCTTTGCCACTTCGTAAAGTGACTGCCTGAACATGCTCCTGATAATTAGGGTTAGTTACGTCAGACACTTCAAACTGGCCTTTAGGGTTTGGTAAGGGTTGGGCCGGAAAGGTTCCTTTCCCTTGACCTTGAAGGCTACGTTTGATTTGCTCGACAGATGTTTCCAACCTTTGAATAGCCTGTTGATTGTTCTGAATAGCCTGCTGGTTATTCTGAATAATCTGTTGATTATTATGCATGCTCTGCATAAACTGCTGCTGAGATTGTATTAGTATATTGAGTGATTCCTCCAATGACCTATTCTGGGCCTGTGGTGCATAAGATGTATTATGCTGTGGATTCACATATGCACCAGAATTTGATGGTCTTTGGGGATTATACTCAGGAGTAGCATTTGGTCCGTTCCTCCAGCTAAAATTTGGGTGGTTCCGCCACAAAGGATTGTACGTGTTCCCCATGGTATTTGTATTGAACGGCTTTTGAAAAGAATTCAAAGCGTTAGCCTGTTCCTGAATTGCTTCTTGTAAGGCAGGTCCAGTTGGACAATCTACTGACATATGATTTTCGGAAGCACAAATACCACAAACCATGACTGCATCCTTGTTCTTTCCAAGTTTCAGGGTTTCGACTTCTCTCGTGAGTGCTGTAAGTTTGGCTTGAATGTCTATCTGATTATTCACATGATATAGACCTCCACTCTTAGACTGATTCAATCCCCTGGAATGATCTACTCCCTCAGAGGAAGCCCATTTTTGTGCATTTTCTGCCATTAATTCCAAAAATGCCCATGCTTCATCTGGTGTTTTTTGGTCGAATTGACCATTGCACATCATCTCAATGAATTGACGTGTCTCAAGAGTGAGGTTTTCAATGAAGATCTCAATGAGACGGTGTGTTTCATACCCATGATGTGGACATGCAAGGATCAACTCGTTGAACCGTTCCCAACACTTAAAGTAGGGCTCTTTCTGATTTTGCCTGAACATTATGATTTCCCTCTTTAAGGTGTTGGTTTTGTGCTGTGGGAAGAACTTTTTCAGGAATTCGGTGACACAGGCATTCCAGGTATTAATTGAATTAGGCCTAAGTGTGTGGAGCCAAGCCTTAGCCTTTTCCTTTAAAGAAAAAGGAAATAATTTGAGTTTGAGCACATTTGGCACCACATTTTGCAGTTGAAGCGTAGCACATACTTCATCGAACTCCCTCAAATGTAAGTATGCACTTTCAGATTCTAGCCCGTGAAACTTGGGCAGAAGTTGGATCATACCAGGCTTGATTTCATATTGACCCGCAATGGCGGGTAACACAATGCATGATGGTGTGGTGTGTCGTGCTGGATTCAAAATATCACATAATTTCCTTGGTGGCTGGTTCACCTCCACCCCGTTGCGGTCCCCATTTGGATTTGTGGCAGGCCCACCATTGTTGGGGTTGCTACCGGACCCACTCGACATATTAGACAACCTTGATGGACTAAGAGATTGAGGAGAGTTGTAGATTCTTATAAGTTCTTTGATTGGGGACTTTCTTCTTTGTAACCGATGCGCTGAGTCTCTTTGCCAACTAGACTTCTTGCTCATGCACAAATGGTGTGAGCAAGTTGGAGAGGGCTAGTACTTTCTTTTTGGGGTTTTTTTTTTTTTGAAAAAAAAATGAGAAAAACCTAGCCTACACAAGAAACAACTGAGTTAATATCCTCTGGTTGAAAAGTTTCCCTAGGTTCACCAATCTGGTCCTATGAAACCAACCCGGCCAGTTCAGCCCCCAGGTAAGGGTAGGATCACGAATGGACCCGTTTGAAGGACCCTTGCCTAGAACAGTTTAACTGTCTCCACACTCTGGACAAGGCTTTGCTTCGGCACCGAGATGATCAAGGACAACGATTAGGTCACTTTCAGTTTACTTTCTTCCAAAAGGACTTAAAACAAGTTGGAAAATAAAGCAACTTTGCCAATTCTTAGAAAGTTTCTAAAAATTCAATGATGTGTATTTTCTAATTAGCAATCCATGCACTTTTCTAATCCAATTTAGGGCGGTTTAACATTCCATGCATGCACCTCCTATATCTAGAAAGATGCCAAAAATAGCACACCCATAAAGCAATGTAAATAAGGAAAGTTAGAAGAGTTACCTTATATGGCGCTCCCCGGCAACGGCGCCAAAAACTTGATCGGACCCAAGTGTAGGGTGCGATTGTAGTAATAAAAATGGTGAGACCAGGTCGATCCACAGGGAGCTTTTAAAAATAAGGCTTTCCAACTTTTTCACCTGCCCTAAATAAAATCTAATTTTAGCCTAAATTTGAGAAAAATACATTCATCATTCCTACTTCAAATTAAAATTAAATACATTTCAAAAAAAATCCTAAATCTAAAATGAATCACAAGTTACTACAAAAGAATACACAAATTAGAACATCAAATTAGAAACAAGCCAAAAATAAAACTTACCAAAAATAATACTAAGAAGCTAAATTAGAAACAAAATAAACCTAAGTTAGAAACCAAATTAATCAAAACATGCTCAACAAAGATTGGTAACAAATCAAATCAATCAAAAAAGGAAACAACCTACTTTTTTACCAAGTTAATCAACTCCCTAAAGTTAAGGACTTTCCAAATAAATAATGATTTTCAAATCATAACAAATTAGAAAGCATTTAGTCAATCAAACCTTAAATTAGAATTTCCAAATATTAAGAAGCTTCCTAAGTTAAAATGTTCATTTAAAAAAAATCAGAAAGATCTTTTATTTCTGGAAATTATCTAAATAATAAAAAAAAACACAAAATTAGAAGCTAATCCTAAAGTTAGAAAGTTAGTAATGCAATGTATGCCATGAGATGTTAGAAAATTCTAAGGCTAGAAAACTAGTATGCAGGGCTGTTTTTATGCATGGTTTTTTCCTAACCTAATGCAATCTAAAACTGAGTTTAATAGCTGGATTTTGAACTAAAATGATGCATGAATCAAATAAAAAAAACGGAAGTAGAAAACGATTTAAAACGAATGAGATATGAGTGCATGAACATGACCTAAAAAAAAAATCTGTGCAGGAATTCTGCACATAGGTGGTCCGACTAGCCAGGTTTGAGCCACTGGTTCACCATCTTTCCAAATTTATTTTTGTATGAAACTCTGGGATTTAAAAGTACACTGATCAAACTTTAATTTCCCCAAGTTTCATCAAAAAATAATGTGTTTTGATCAGGTTTCTAATTGTAAACTTTTTCACACAAAATCTGTCCTGAAATTCTTGCAACAATGTGTTGAATTGTACACTTTATGTTGGGATCCGAATTTCCAAAAAAATATTTGGCTGAAATTATTGAATCAAATCTCTGATTTTTCTTGCTTATCCAATTTTAAACTCCAATTCCAACAACTTAAACATATCTAAACTCCACCAATATGAAAATGCATGCAATGCTTACTAGTTCCAACCATAAACTATGCATAAAAAAAAATTTCACATAAACAAATAAGAAGCATAAGAAGAAAAGAAAAACAAAAAGGACTTGAATTTAAATCTGTAGTACAAAAAATAATAAATGTGTGGATTGCATAAAATTAAATGTGTGGCATTAACAATAAATTAAATGTGTGGATTTTGCAATAAATGTAAATGTGTGGGAATTGCAATAAAAATAAATGTGTGATAAGTGTGCTCTTTTTTTTATTCTCAAATCGAGTTCATAATTACTTATTTCATGCCCTTAGGATCTTGGGTTGTCAATCCAAGAACAACAACAAAGGAACCACAATTCAAGCATTAATCACATAAGAAAAAGAATAAAAAAATCACACTTTTACTAATATGCAATGTTTTTACATAAAAGATGGAGAATTAAAATTTCAAAAACAATTACATACTAGGATGAAAGGAACCTCTCTAGTTGAAGCATCAAGTTGGGACAAGCCTTCTTGAAAAGAGATGGGCTATGGTAGAGAAAGGAGATGGGTAGAATGACGGAGGAATTACACTAGTGAGGGGGGCCTTTTCCTTCATGAAAGGAGTGGACGTCCAAGGGCCTCTTTAAATAGGGTATGGGCTGCCCTATTCTTTCTCCCTAGTCCCTTCTTTGTTGCAAGAATCTTCTTCATTTAGTAAGTCTTCTCCTTTCTTTTCCCCATTCTATCTTCATGCAAATGTCATATTTCCTTCTTTAGCAAATCTTCCTTAGACTTGACATTTATGAGAGATACATGAGGTGGCAAGCTCTAAGTTGAAATCAAGAGAAAATTGAATGCCCAATATATGTAGATTCTTTCCACTTTTATCTCATTGGAAATCTTCTTTCTTGATTTGGCCCTTCATGGATTTTCTTTGATTATCTTGAATTATCTTCAAAATTAACTTGGGATTTTGTGCAAAGAAAGTGGACCCCCCTCTTGGACGCCCCACATGTGTGACCTACACATGAGCATGTGTGGGACCCTTTTTTTTCTCATTTCCTGCAAGCCAAAAAAATAGAAAAATAAATTTCACGTGAAAAGACAAATTTACTGTTAATTCACAATTGCATCACTGCGGGCCCATCTCTCATGAAATGATGAATGAATGCACTTGATGATTAATTAATTTCATGAGAAAAACACGTTTGAAAAAAACTCTTTCCAAAAATAAAATTAAAAATGGCAGGTTTCATGATTTGATGCAAAAATGATGGTTTTTGAGCAAATTATGCATGAATGTACTACAATGGATAAAAAATGCATAAAATCATGATATGACACAAAATGAGGCTCTCTTGGCTTGATAAGTCCTTAAACTTACCAAAAATAACCATGAAAATGTGCATTTTTAGGGACTTATCAATGATGCTCAAGTTTTCATAGGAGATTGAGAGATAGTTCAAGCTTCAAGAGTTGCCATCAAATTGCAAAGGGGGAGATTGTTAGATTTTTTCTTTTGTTGCAATTTGATAGGATGCATTCAATTTTATAGCATAACCACCCATTCATTCATTTCCTTAATCTTGGGATCTTCATGCAAAATTTTCATTTATAATCTTTGTTTTTATCATATGTTATGCATGTTTTTAAATCATCTTAGGCATTTTAGGTTTCATGTTTTTAAAACTCTTAAAAAGATTTAAAACATGTTTCCTAGCTTGATTCTATGGCTTAAAGTCCCCACAAGAAAATCTCTTTGAAATGTACATATTTTTGGGAAAACAGGGCTTTTACCGGCGGCCAATATATCACCTTTACCGGCGGCTGAGACTGTCGCTAAAAGCATATTTTAAAAAAATTATGACAGCTGGAAGGACTTATACCGGCGACCATTATACACTTTTACCGACGGCCCCGACCCCCGCTAAACGTATAGTTTAAAAAAAAATATAGCCGTTGGCAACCTTTTTGGCAAAAGGGGACCTTTTTTTTTGGGAAAAATGTTGAACTTTTGAGGGGTTTTGAGGCCAAGGAAGGAGGATCTTTTAAGAGCATTAGTAAGGGATTATGGGGCTAATCCATTGATTTAACCTTTGATTCATCTCAAATGGGTGTGCTCTCTTTTCTCAATATATCTCATGCTTTGCCTTAATCTTTGTTTTCTTTCAAAAGCATGTTATAAGTAAATGAATGTTGTCTTCCTATCATCTTTAGAACTTTAAACTTGTTTTTCCATAGGACTACAACATATGATTTGTAATTCACATGAGTTTGTTTTTAATGGTTCAAAACTAACTTGTTTGATTTAAGTTACATTTGTTTAAACTCAAGTTAGCTTATCTTTACAAACCATGTGTTCTTCATTCTACTCTTTCTCATACATATGATTAACATCTTTGCATCATTCAAAGTTTCATCTTTCTAAAAAGAGATAGAGTGATTTCTAGTATTTGCATAAATCATAGACTTTCTCATTCATATGCATGTATCTAGAGATTGATATTTCATTTTCAATTCAGCCTACTTAGAGGAACTTCATTGCACTTAATTGTTCTCTTATCCGTGCATCAATAGGCATTTTATTTAAGAGAAAAGCCTCTTGTTGTAAAGGTTGGTGCTTACCCTTGAAAAGCACATGTTGTGTTGTAAAGATTCATGCTTAGCCTTGAAAAGCATAGTGATGTATTTGTAAGGTTTGAGGTGATCATAAACCTTAATTTGTGTTTGTGGAAATCCGGTAGGGTTACCGGGAGTGGATGTAGGCACGTTGGCCGAACCACTTTAAATACTTGTGTCATGGAGATTGCTCTCTTGCTTACCTTATGTGATTGATGCTTTTATTGTTTGTTGTTTCTTGTTGTTATCTTCTTGTGAATGATTAACTTAGAGACCTCTCTTTTTCACAAGATAATTAATATTCAACAAAGCATAAGTGACTTAAAAGCTAAAAGAATTAAAATTGGTCAAAGTCTTTGAGCTCACCCTATTCACCCCCCCTCTAGGATTCGATCTTGGACTTTCACTTTGCTTCTCTAGTCTCTTTTGTCGATACGATGCGTGGCGGCGTATATGACGAGCAATTTGAGCTTCGGTCAGCTCTGGCTGGGCTTTGACAATGAAGGATGTGCTCCTTCGGGCGCAGCAGCCGAGCCTGTCTTCTTTGTAGCTAGGCAATGATAGGATGCAAACGCGGTCCTTCGCCTGTTGTTGCGAAGCTTTGAATTTTTCGAGTTCGGCCCCTGTAGTTATGAAGGGTCGAACCAAAGGATTGTAGGTTTTGGCGGTGCTTGCGGAGGCCTTGTGATGCATGATCTGATTTTGGGCTTGTAAGAACAAGCTGGCTCATACTGGGTTGACTTGGGAGTCAGGTTGGAGATGAGTCTCCCCTCTTTCATGTAAGCAAGAGGGTATAACTGGTTCTCCTTGAGTGGGGCCAGGTATGCTGGTTTGGTGGATATTTGGGGCCTTCTTTATTTTGGTGAAGATCTTGGGGACCATGTCTTGGGATAGACCTAGTCGTTTGCGGGTCGAGGCTTCGTGGGGGTGCCACGGGCTTCGGGCCTTTTGGTGCTCGCCTTTGGTGTCATGGTAGTGACACGTTGGGAGGCGAGCTTCTGCTTCTTGGAATGAGTAGTTTATTCTTCGGGAAGTGGGAATGGTCTCAGCGTCCCAAAGACAATAGTCCAGGGAGTCGAGGTCAACCCGGAGTTCATAGAGTTACCGAGGGAGTTGATGCTTCGACAGCTAATAGGGCGCTTGTAACTGCGCGTGTTTTGCTTCTGTTGAAGCATGAGCTGGTGCTTGTTCTCATCCAAAGTAATGGTTAGCGAAGCTGCTAATGTTAGTTTTCGAAAAATTTCTGAAACAAGACCACATCCATTAGTAATCACAAGAATATAATGATCATAAATGGGAAGTTCTACGGCTTTGTCTTTTCAAATCGCTAGAGGGATATGACCCAAGCAATATGAACAAGGCAAAAGGTCATAGAGGGTATAATTATTCTGATCGCAAGTATGGTGAGCCCAGAATGAGCGTTCCAATGACTGTTGGAAACAATCGTGAACCTAAATTCGAATTATATAAGAAGCAGAGCTTGCTCGAGGTAAGAAGAATATAAGGTTGGAGTTACAAATCTGTCGGTCGCGAATACAGTAGACCCTGAAAGGGCGTACTAGTACCACTAAACACAAATGTTTGGAGACCGCATCCATGAGATGAGATTCTCTGTTTTGAAAGGTCAATATTGGATTCATCAAAGAGATCAGATGGTATTCCGATCCAAATACGGGCTCAACGATTTCCGCAAGCGCCAGTACCCAAAAGAGAATGAACCATAATTTCTCGGATCTGAACCCAAAAATGACGAGTTTTTTTTTAAAGGTCAAGATCGAGTTCATCAAAGAGAGCAAAAGGCTTTCCAATCTGAACACAGGCTCAACGATTTCCGCAAGCACCAGTGCTCAGAAATGATGAGACCAAAATTTCTCCAATCTGAATCCAAAAATGACGAGTTTTTTTTTTTTTAAAATCCTTTTTTTTTAAGTTTTTTAAAAAAAATCTTTTTATTTATGTATTTATTTATTTTAAGATCTTTTTGAAAAAAAAAATTTATTTATTATTTTAAATTTTTTTATTTTGAAAAAATTTATTTAAAAGACGAGAGAGTACACATAGGCCTCCTAACCTGGTCTTATGAAATCTCGATTGATAGAATTGCCCCCACGTAAGGGTAGGATTACTAAATAAATCCGTTTGGAGGACCATTACTTAAAACAGTCAAGCTGTCTCCACACGCTGGACAAGGCTTTTCTTGAATCAACCGTGATCAAAGAACGCAATTGGTTTAACCTTAGTGGTCTATGTCTTTTTATTTTTTTTTTTTTTAGATCTTAAATAGACTCATCGAAGAGAAACGATGGCCCAAATCCTTAGTCGAACAGGCTCAACATTTCTGCAAGCACGATGAACGATAAGAGAGGATCAAGGTTTCTCAATTTTGAATCCAAACTGAAAAATCTAATTTTTCTGATTTTTTTTTTTAGATCTTAAATAGACTCATCGAAGAGAAACGATGGCCCAAAACCTTAGTCGAACAGGCTCAACATTTCTGCAAGCACGATGAACGATAGGAGAGGATCAAGATTTCTCAATTTTGAATCCAAACTGAGAAATCTAATTTTTTATTTTTTTTTTAGTTCTCTAATGAACTCATCGAAGAGAAATGATGGCCCAAATCCTTAGTCGAACAGGCTCAACATTTCTGCAAGCACGATGAACGATAGGAGAGGATCAAGGTTTCTCAATTTTGAATCCAAATTGAAAAATCTGATTTTTGTTTTGTTTTTTTTTTTTTAGATCCCTAATGAACTCATCGAAGAGAAACAATGGCCCAAATCCTTAGTCGAACAGGCTCAACATTTCTGCAACCACGATGAACGATAGGAGAGGATCAAGGTTTCTTAATTTTGAATCCAAATGGAGAAATCTGGTTTTTTTGATTTTTTTTTTGAAAAGTGAAAGAGTGGAAATAAATTCGGAGAATTAGAAATTTCCAAACAATCTAATCTCATTTTTTTTAAATGCAGAATCCAACATAGGCTACCAATTAGAAAGTAGCCAAGGAATCCAGAAAAGAAGTATAAGCATAGAGCAAAATATATGATATGCAAATATTTCATTTCTAGCATCGTGTTCTCAAATGAACGAGTCCCACCGGGTGGAGCTAGCCTGATGGATCGCACGTTCTGCTCGTGCTACCGAGGTCGGCGATTGTGGGAGTCCATTGGGAATGAAACTTTCGCGCCCGGGGGCCAGAAGCGGGTATCAATATTTGTGTGTGTGTGTGTGCCAGATTTTCTAATTTACTTGGAATTGCAAGGGGTGATCCGGAGATCGACCTTCGCAAGTAAAAAAGGAAATCAACTTCTTTCAAGTTTTCCATTGCACATATATTTAAGAAAAGAGACATTTTTCTTGATTTGCCGTGAAAGGCGATTTTTTGGCATTTATTGCCGATTTTTTTGCGTTTATAGCCGATTTTGGCGTTTATAGCCGATTTACAATTCTTATCAATAATGAAAGACAAGAATTGTGATTTTTGTCTCTTTTAAAAAAATACAAACTATAATGAAAAGCAAGAAAATGAGGATCTAACTTCTCAAGAGATTGTGGGGGACTCGTTCAGATTGACGGTCGCAAGCCATGTGCGGACTTCGCCATCATCCATGTAGATGAGAACAGATGATGCTCTTGATTCACTTGGCTTGGCTATAACCTCAGGTTTTTAGAGGATAAAGACCAAAAGGATGTCATATGTCCAATAAAAAGCTAAGTAGAGGGGCTGAAAAGCCACGTCTAAGCGATTGGAGGCAGAAGGAGAAGGCAAGGACCTTGGGGGTACCCCCCAAGGGACTTTTATCACCTTATAGTGGTGGCCGGTGCAGAACTTTCGCAGAGTTTTCTCTCTTTCTTTCTCTTAGTTTTCTGATGCCTTTTCTTATCTGGATTTCCGGATTTTCCGAAGTCTATCTGGAATGCTTGGGATACTCTCCTATTTATAGGCTCTTGGTAACCATTTAGGAGAGTTTATGGGCTTTTATTGTCATTAAGCCGCATAATGGGAGGAGTTACAGGGTTTAATTCATTTATTTTGTAACTCCTTTTTCTTGGCTTCTGATTGGCCGGTGGAGATTGAGGGCACTTAATCACCTTTAATCGCCATGATGGGAGGAGTTTCATGGGTTAAATGTCATGAATCAATTGACTTGTAACTCCCGGATGCTTGCTTCTGATTGGGCCGTCCAAAGAAATGAATTAATGACTGCAATAAAGCTAGCCAATTAATTGCATTAAGTGGTCGCCGAGCAGTTGAAGAGTCGCGGACCGTGCCGCGTCTTTTGGGATTCTTCTGGCGATGATCATCAATGGATCTTCATGTAGATCGACATCGGATGATCATGTAACCTCAGGTATCGGTTGCCAACAACGGGTCGGTGCAATCTGTCATGTCGATTTCTCCATCGGTCAGGTAGAAAGCACACTTTTTTGGTTGACCGGTTGGCGATCAATGTTGACTTTGATACTCTTGACGATTGACTCGTGATTTTGACGGATGTCAGAGGATTTGGCACCTCAAAAGTATGAATTTTGGAAAATCCCAGGAGTAGGAAGCTTCAAATCGCTGAAAAATGACGAAAAACGGGCCTTCCGGGGCCAACCCGGCGATTCCGGGCTCCATGGTCGCAGGCGACCCTGGGGGATTTTCCCCCTTTTGTCCCGTTTTGCCGCCGTTTTTGATGTTTTTCGATTCTTTTTTCTTCTGTATTTTTTCTTGAAATTTTTTATCATTTATTGGCCTGATTTCCCTATAGAAAACTTGACAAGAATCCTTGCATTTTGGAGTGCAAAGTTTTCAATTTTCCTGGATTTTCCCCCTTTTGTCCCGTTTTGCAGCCGTTTTTTATGTTTTTTTATTCTTTTTTATTTTGTATTTTTTCTTGAAATTTTTGATCATTTATTGGCCTGATTTGCCTATAAAAAACTTGACAAGAATCCTTGCATTTTGGAGTGCAAAGTTTCCAATTTTCCTGGAAAGCCGAAGACTTTGTCGCGTAGAGCTGCCGATTTTCCGTCAGAAGCTGAAACTGGGTCAAACGATGTCAGAATGACCTGAAGATTGGGGTGAAGCCTCCTGAGCAACAATTAAGACCAACCATAGGCTTTTGTTTGAGTTTTGAAGCCGTTTGGAGTCCTATCACCAGTAGACTTTTTTTTGTCGCGATGAAGATGTCGCGGCTTGATGTGCGGTCAACCGATGTCCGATTGACTTGAAATTTGACAAGGAACCTATTGGAGTCATTATAAGATGATCCATAAGCTCTGTCTTGGAAACCATGGTCCCGGGGAGCTTCGCCGCCGAGAGGCCTGTTTGGCTTCCTAGCGTCAAAGCCTAGTCAAATGTTGTCGAAATGACCTGAAACTTGACGTGTAGCCCTTTGTAAGCATTTTGAAGCCGGTCATGTGCTCTATCTGATGAGTGATGGCCTCAGTGGTTCTCACCGCCGAGAGGCTTGATTTAGCTGTTCGAGGGTTGATGTAGGGTCAAACGTTGTTGGTTTGACTTGGAACTTGACGTGGAGCCTTTTGGATGTATTTTGAGACCATCCACAGGCTTTGATCGAAGATTTGGTGTCTCCGATGCTTTCGCCGCCCGGAGCTCCTTTTTAGCTGCTGGAGAAGCGAAGTTAGGCCAAATGATTTCGAAATGGCCCGAAACTTCTTGTGTACTCCTCTTTTGGCTGTCTTAAAGAATCTTGCAGTTTTTATTTGATTCTGACAAGATTTCATTTTTTAGGAGTAGCATTGCCTATTTATGGCAGGCTGCGACTTCATGTAGCTTTTTGGATATTGAAAAAGCAAAGTGACATTTTTGGTGTCAACAAGGTCTTTGCTGATACCTCTGCTGCTGTCCTTGCTGAAATCCCTGAGGCCTCTGCTGTCCCAGCTGTCCTTGGGGTCTGAACTGCCCCTGCCCTGAGGTGGTGCTGGCAATCTAAGCTACTGCTGCTGCTGGGGTGTCTACCTCAATGGCTGTGCTGCAATTGGTGGTCGTGGAGCTGTATTCTTCACACTTTGCCCTTGCTTCCTAGGGCAATCCTTGACTTGGTGGCCTTGCAAACCACACTTAAAACATGCTCCTGATACGACCCTACAATTTGACGACAGATGACCCTTACCACAGTGGATACATGCCGATCTCCTCCCTTGTTCTGACCGAGGCCTCTTGGCCTGCTGCTGATATTGCTGCTGTGAACGCTGCTGATACTGTTGCTGTGGGCGTTGCTGGTATTGCTGCTGATATCTTATATATGACTCTTGTCCTAAGTCTGAGTCTGCCTAAGGTTCTGATTGTAACGGGCTTTCTCCTTGATGGACTCCTCAGCCCAGTAAGCCTGCTTGAGGGTTTCCTCATAGGTGGCCAAAGTAACACTGGTCACCATTTCTTTGATGTTGGGGTTCAGTCCCATAATAAACCTCATAACCTTATCCTCTTCGGTCTTCACCAGAGATGGTGCGAACCGGGATAGGTTAGTGAACCGCTGTTTGTAAACCTGAACTGAGTCTTCTCCCTGCTGAAGGGTATCAAACTCTGCTATCGTCAGTGCTGTAATGTGGGGTGGAATAAACTTAGTACGAAACAATGTACTAAAATATGTCCATGCAGTCTCATCCTCAACTGAAACAAAAGGAGTCTAGACTGATTTCCACCACATTTCTGCTGTGCCTTAAAGCATATAAGCTGCTAGTTGAACCCCGCTCCTTTCCCGTGCACTTGAAGACATCAAATATCTTCTCTATCTGTACAACCCACTCATCAGCGTCAAGCGGATCCTCATTCCTAAAAAATTCTGGCGGATTCCTCTTCTTAAATTTATCAAACACATCATTACGATCTACTACCCTTGCTGGCATAATAACCTGTGTAGCCGGAACTAGCCTCTGTAATACAGCCATCATCTGAGTCTGTGCTTCTTGAGAAGCCACAAAGGCTTGCATCAGCTTGTTGAATCTACCTTCCATAGAATCACTGTCAGTAGCATTAGCATTGCTACTTTCCGGGTTACCAGTACTGTTAGAACACATATTTCTGCCAGCCATCCTGAAACATAAGAAACGTTAGTCCTATGGTACTCAATCTAGCAAACAAACTATACAATCTACAAAAGCTGAGATACCCAAAATAAGAATCCAATCCTCACACGTCTTAGTTTCTACTTGTTTATAAATCTAGAAACCAGTAATGCTCTGATACCACTTGTCACGTCCCCAAAATTTAAACCAGGGTTATATGTGAGATTAGGGCTAATTAAAACTTTTTCCAACATAAGTCAAATATAACTTAGCCCCAATCGTGTCCCAATTGGATCAAAGACCGCTGTGACGTATAAACATTTCCTCAATTATAAACAATCATTAGCAGAAGCTTTTAAAATACAAATGGTATCTTAAAGAAGTATAGTTTAAGAGCAATAACTGAATATCATAACTAAAGTTCAGAGTTTAAACATATAAAGTATTAATTACAACTTTAGGCCACATGAAAACCTGGGCCTAATCAAAAGATAACAAAAGTACAAAATGAATCTATTAAGATAAACATGAAGGCTCTCAAATACTGAGCCAGTACGGCTATACAACGCCATCCGTACTATAGTCTAAGAAGTCATCAGGCTCTTCCGTCGTCTCCTCTTCGATCGGGATAGAAGGGCTCGGTACCTATGCACCAAGAGTAGCATCGTCAACACGACGATTGGTAAAGCAATGTATAGATAAATGATAACAAGATATGCATATCAAATTAGAGTAAACAAGAGACAAGATCAATAGAAACATATGCATTTCAGATATAAAAAGTACATAGTAAACGAATCATTAACAATATAACAAGATAGGCAGTCCACATATGCTAATTACCACTAGATAGTGTCATTACCCTCCCATACTCACATTGAGTTGTGGTGGAGATATCAAGTGGCACGGATAAAAACTGGCAAACAAGTGGCACAGGATAAATCTCGGCAAAACAAGTGGCACAGGATAATTCTCGGCTAAATAAGCAAGTGGCACGGTAATGACCCGGCAAATAAATAAAAACCATCAAGAACAAGTCACACTATACAGACGTTCATCAAGGTCCTAACACAGGTGGTACCCCATCTGTGTTGGGCGATATACAGCAGAGTCGTGCCTGACACAAGATTCCTAGACAATTAATAGTGATGGACTAGGCTTTCTTGCATGAACAAGATTCATTAACAATTGAGGGACAACCTTCCATTATCAAATCAAGGGTCAAGACAATACAAGCAAGCTTCTTCAATATCAATACCATCAATTAATCAATACCATAAGTAGCCCTCATCAAGCTTTTACAATCAAAGCCGCCTAATCTCAACACTTCCATTAATCAATATACAAGATAAACAAGACATCAAGGGAATCCTAGGTCATCATCTAGGTTCATCATGTGATTCCCAAACCAAAGCAAGTAAAGCAATCTTTGGAACATGAGCATTTCATGTAAGAAGTACCAAACGGTACGATTCTGAATCAAGAGTAATAGACAATCCAATCCTAGGTACAATGCTGTTACTGTGATCTCGTACAACTCTATTCAGTCAACGAAAGGAATAAGGTTCGCGATACCCGAACAAACAATCTTCGTGCATAGATATAAAAGAGGGTATCCCGTTTCCCGTACCGTTCAAGATTGATATAAGTTGAAAGACCGAGAAAATAGGAATAACAACGAGAAAATGCATGCCCAAAACATTCCTCATATCAAGTCAAATGAGTCCAAAAAGGTAGCCAAGGTTCCATACAAGTCCAATAGAAAAAGAGGTCAAAAGGACCCTTCAAAAGGTTCCCAGCAGTTGTCCCGATTGACCTGGTCCAGCCCGGGTCGACCTGCATTAATGTGTAGAAATTGTGAACAGTAAAATGGTCAGGTGCTGTCCGCACCTAACCCTGTGTCTTCGGTCGACCGAGGCCCCTGGCTGGTCGACCGAGAACACACAGTTACAGAAAATTAGTTCTGTAATTGATGTGTATTTGGTCCCTTTCCATTCCCATAATCCCTAAACCTGTTTCACAACCATTCAAGGATAAAACACCACATCATTTCAGGTCCTATAAACCTATCAATCTATCCATTTCATTTCCAATCCAATTCATTAGATAATTAACTCAAATCATAATGTTTTCAATCCAAGTTTATCAAGATTAGAGCATTGGGTTATCTAGACATATTCAATCATCATTCCAAGGAAGAAACAACATATCAAAGCATAAATATATAGATTAACTTGCCTTAATGATGAGCTAAACCAAATTAGGAGAAATTTGAGGAAATCTCTTTTTAAGCTCAAAAATGGAGAAAGAAGCTTCTCGACCCAAAATCAATCTACAAGATGAACGCAATGTGTGGTAGTGAGTCTCCCTAATCCATTTCTTACTAAAAGGATGAAGATTAGCTATGGTTAAAAGCTTTGGAGGCCTTTCTTTCAATAGGTTGTCAATGGAAAGCTTAGGAAAGTAGATGGTTGGGTTCCTTGGAGCTTGAGGAAGAAGAAGTGATGATTGGCCGGCGAAGATGGAGCTTCGGTGGTCGTTAATGGCAAGGAGGTAGTGAAGGGAAGAAGAGAATGAATAGTAGTGAAGTAGAGAGATAGAGATGAGTGAAGGGATGAGTCAAACGGATGATGGGGCTTTATATCAGGATAAGTATGGAAAATATGGGTTTAGTCCATGGTTAGCTTAAGTGATTATTTGGGACTCTTCCTCTCGTCGAATCGAAACGCGATTGAAGACTAAAGTTCATGAAATGACGAGACCTATCCGATGCACCCAAACTCACAAAAACTCATAATCTCGATTAAACCCCTGAAAACTTCCCAAAATTGCAAACAACCCCCTACTGTACCCAAACGTACTCCCAATCACGTGAGATTTCACCCACACGATTCATATGTCAAATCCGACTCGCTAAGACTCTAAACACACTTACTCACTAATCAACTAATTAATTATAATTAATATAGGCTAAGGGTCGGGATGTTACACAACTTCTCTTATGAGTATAATGGGAAAGATGTAACCTTAAAGCATAAAATCAAACCCAGCATATGCATGAGATTTCAAGCCACTCACTTTTCAGTGGACTTAAGCTCCATTAAATCCTTTACGGCATGGTTGATTGCATAAAGAGCCATTTTCTTTACCTGCTTCACATTAAAAGATAAAAAAATAAAAATTAAAAATTAAAGATAAAATCACTTCATAAAAGGTGGCAAAATATGTTTTGTGTTAAGGGATCGCAGTCTATGCAGCTTGACATAGCAGATAGCCAGGGGCTAAACAATTTAAGCTGTCAATTTATGGGACAACCACCATCATAGTGCAGAGGAAGTCAACTGATACAGCTAAATATTTGCTCAAAAACTGGCTTCAACAAATGTGGGGACATGAGAGAAGATACTAACTGATGTGCATATACATTTGAGTTGATCATTATGAAGAAGGAATATCAATTACCTCTAGTTTGTCTTCCTTAGCAATGTGATCACGAGGAAGTCTACGGAACTCTTCAGTCAAACGGATGCGTTCATTAACATTTTCAGGTGAGACAAAGTCAAGAGCTTCCTTTGTACAAGACTAAAGAAGGAAACAAGAGTTTCAGAAGATACTCCAAGTCGCCAAGTAATCAATTGTACCACTCACGACAAGTAAAACAATTGAATTATACAATTGAAATCACATCTATAGTTATCATTCTACAATTACAAGAACCATGCAGTGGAAAATTGAAGTTGCCCAAGTTGGTGAGCTTGTAATGCCAAAGCATGTGTGATAAAATATCAAGTTCATCGTTTACAAACCTTGAGATTTCTAACTTGATGAGGACATCCAGCAGGAATAAAGACTGCCTCACCAAGTTTTTGAGCAAAAGTCCATGGTTCAATTCCTGAAAGAAAGAAAAAAAAAATAGAATACCCAGTAAAATACCTTCACCCAAAAAGATGAGAGAGAAATAGTTATTTTTTTTATCGAAAAGATAGAGAAAGTAGAAAGATGTAAAAAAAAAAAAAAGACAACCATACTCTTCCTTGAGCTTTCTTTTGTACAACCAAACTCTTCCTTGAGCTTTCTTTTGTGTTCCAAAGTCAAATAGAAATACTGATCGTGATTTGGGTGAACAACTTGATCATAAAAGTAAAATCTATATAATATGGGAGAGCAGTGTTTGAATCTGGGATATTTTGAGCCCTTGGATCTATGTACATAAATCCAAGGGATATTTTAGACCCTTGGATTTAAGAGGAGAATGCAAAAGGGGTCAACAAGTTAAGAGTCATTTACAGGTATTGCCATTCCTTTTTCATTTAAAAGAAAAGGGGCTAAAAGTTTGAGAAATTTATAAGTTTTTGCCATCCTCATCAAAAGCAAAAAGGGTCATCAAGTTTGAGTTATTTATAGGTATTGTCATCCCTTCTTCATTTAAAAAAATAAAAGCACTACTTCATTGATGATGAGATGGGACCAAGATAAGAAGATGAGATGAGCAAATTGGGTGAAAGATTTCATGATTCAGTTTTGTTAAGAATAAATGAATGAATGAAATTATATCATTTGGCAATCAATTGGATTTTTTTTTTTTTGTAGAGTCCATTTTATGGTTGGACTTGCTTTTGAGACGCATGGAACCTAGGTTCGGTCGGTCTGAGGCATATCCAAGTCCGGTGATGCGTTGTGCCTGAAGGCACGAGAAATTTCTAGTAAATAAATAAATCACAACAAAAATATAACATAACATATGCATCATTGTAGGTGCAGAAAATAAATGACCCACAATAAGGAGGTGCCTTAGAGGACTTATCCGAAATGATGGTGACTGGGAATGACTGGATACCGTCCGAAAGCCTGAAAGAGATGAACAAACGATCAAAGGACCTGGCCTGGGCGGCGCAAGGCTCTCCGATGCCAAAGTCAGTGTGGAAACTGGAACAATGGAAGGAGAGGGAGAAGAGAGACAGAGTAACGGCTCTGTGTATGAAATTGTGCGTACCTTTAATGGTGGTTTGAGCCTCTATTTATAGAGTTTGGGACGTATCTTTGGGAGATATCGTGGTGTGGGTCTCATGATTCGACTGGGAAGCCATGATCAGCCCACGTTGCCATAAATGCGGTCCAATTCAGCCCACGTCGCATTTAATGCGCGTCTTGTTGGGCCAGATCGTGTTGGACGCCTTTGGCGGTAGGGGATCGTGGGATCTGCCCTCGGGCCTTGCCCTGATGTGGCCTCAGCCGCTGGATGTCGTGTCTGTCCCACTAGCTCGTGCCCCTATCCCTCCACGTGCCTGGTGACGTGGGGGATGAGGGGCGTGAGTGGAGACTCTTTCTGGCTTCAGCTTCTATCCCGGCTTCTTGAGCCGAGGTGGAGCTTTCTGCCGAGATGGCATCCGGGGTGGCCCAGCCGAGGTGGAGCTCCCTGCCGAGATGGCGCCCGGAGTGGGCCAGTTCGGCGCTAGTGGCCCTGAGCCGCCTGACTTCGGCCGGACCTCCTGCCCTGGTGGCCGGGGTGAGCTTGGTGCCACGTGGATAGCACGCGGATGGCACGTGAGAGTGCTTAGTCTCATCTGATGGCTATGATTAGAGTAATCCTGTGGTTCCGGAAATCTCCCCACACAATTGCCCCCTAGCCTTTGACCTCTTAAGCGCCCTAGCTTTTAGGGGTTGAAGGCTAGAAAAACCATCTGGGGATACAGCGATCATCGCTTGGTGTCGCTTCGACTCTTTGAAGCAATAAATGCTCTGCCCTGTTCGTCTTGGGAACCGAGTTGACGGCTACACGCGTAGCTTCTGCGCTAATTGCGTTGTCTCATTGATGGGACGGGCACGGGCTTTGAAGTGTCTCTTCGAATTCGGAGGCGGTACCCAAATGAGGGTTCCCCTTCTACAAATAGGGTCGTCCCCTTCCTTTTCTCGCTTCTGATTCCTTTCGCCTTCGCCTTTACTTTCGATTTCTGCTCTGGTGCCTGAGGTCTGTTCGAGGAGGACGACCGTAGAACGCGCCCGGATCTGCTCTTGATCTGCCTCTGTCCCTGTAAGTCGCTTTGTCCTTCTGTCTGGTTCTTCTTGGGGTTTTTCGATTTCTAGGGTTTTTCTTCGTCGTCACCCCTTTTAGACATGGGCACCTCTAGATTCAGGGTAGATACCGATGAGGGCTTAGCCAGATTTAGAGCTGCCTTCAGCATTCCGGAGGGGGTCCTCCTAAAACCGGCGGACCTCGCCGACTGTGCCTTGTATCGCTGCCACGGCGCTGGATGCCGTTCCCTCTGATATCCGTGATCGAGGGTGGGGTCAGGCTTCCACTGCACCCCCTGCTTAGGGCCTGCCTTAGCCTTTGGTCCCTCGCCCCGGGCCAGTTGATGCCCAATGGCTACAAGGTCATCATGGGCACAGCGAAGCTGAACGAGATCTTGGGGACCAACCTAGGACCTCACGACATCGAGAATACATATGATATCTGCAAGGCTGGGGAGGGAAGATATTATCTCCGTGTGAAGCCGCAGCGAAGGGGCTTCGTCCTAGCCTTGGAGGATTCAAGTAAGAATGCCGAGGAAGATTTCTTCTGTGTCTCGGGGGACTGGGAGTTCGGCCCAGGTGAAAGCAGGAGGCTGTCGGTCCCACGTCGCCCTGGGGAAGTCCCAAGTAATCATCACTGCTTTTCTCCTTTTTGCTTTGCTTACCTCATTGATGCCGAACTGATACTCTTTTTTGCCTGTTGAGCAGAGGCGGGTGCAAGGCGACGCCGAGCTGTCAGCGAAGGTTGGAGGAGGAATACCGACGACATCAACAAGGTTGAAAGGTACAAGGGGCACGAAACCAGGTCAGCTTGGAAGCTGCTCGGGTATACGCCGAGGTATCGCGGCCACTACCAGAGGACCGGAGTACCTGAGGTGGACGAGACACACCCTGACCGTCCAACCGTATCAGTTGCGGTGTTTAGCGGGGTCCCCTTGACCGATCCCGTCGCCGACCGAACTGCGTCTGGAGCCGAGGCGTCTACTTCTGATCCGGAGCTGCCGGACTTGACGCAGATAGTGGACGCTTATCTCTCTGATCGAGGAGAGGACATGGAGGGAAGCTCGAGGGAGCCCGTCGTCAAGGACCTGGCCGCTAAGTCTCGGCAGAGGTCATCGTCTTCTGGGGCCCCATCGCCTGCCGTTACTCGTGCCGCTTCGGGTCCGGTGGGTGCTGGTGCTCCCCCTGCTCCTGCCCCCGCTCTGAGCGGGGGCGCCAGGCGACGCTCGCCGGACCGCTCGAAGGAGGGGTCCCCGCCCAGGAAGAAATCGAAGGCGGGGGATAAGAGTTCGAAGGCTGATCTGCAGCCGAAGGGCAAGACTCCCGCTCACGCCCCTGGAGCTAAAGCTCCATCCGAAAAGGGGGGTGAGAAGAGTGCGCCGGTCAGCAAGTCGACTGTCGGGCCAACGCGCGAGCCTCTCATCTCGGCGGGGCAAGGGTCCGGATCGGCCTCCGGGCCCCGAACTGCCCCAGCACCGTGGAAGCCGAGAATGGAAACACAACCCGGCAAACCCCTGAACGTTGAAGACCGACTGCTGGGAAATGCCGAGGTGATCGGGGCCCTTGCCAGGGCCTGTGCTCTGCCACGGGATATGGAGGAGCACGAGAAGTTTGATGACGAGAGCCTGATGTTGACAGCGATCCAGGCCGACATCCTGGTAAGTGTTTTTTGTGTATTCTTTCAAGTGGCCTAGCTCGGCTGTTCCTGTTTTGACCCTCCTCTTTTCCCTTGCAGAACGTGCAGAGGCTCCTAGCCATCCTAGGAAGGAGGGATAGGAACGCGTCGAGGGTGACCCGTCTGGAGTCCGAGCGGGAGAAGCTGAAGAAGGAGCTGGAAGTGCAGCGGAAGGGAATGGAAGAGCTCAAGGTGGCCAGTGCTGGAGAGTCTGCTCGGTTGGCATCGGCTCTGACTGAGATCGCCGAACTCTCGTCCAGGGCCAACCATACGAAAGGCGAGCTTTGGGCGAAAAACAAAAGGATCTCCGAGTTGGAGTCGGAGTTGGCCAGGTCGAAGTCTGAGTCGACGGCTGAGGTAACGAGGTTGCGAGGGGAGGTCTTGGCTGGTCGCGCTGAGAGGGAGAAGCTGGTGAAGGCGAACGTCGACCTGGAAAATGAGAAGGCCTCTCTTCTGTCCGAGGCCCAATCCGCCTTCCAGAACGGGGTGGACCGCGCCACCGAGCTGTATGAGAAACAGGTGGAGGAGATCACGTCCATTCTGTTCGAGGAAGGATGCCTGGCCGCACTGAGACGTGCGGGGGTCCCTGAAGACCACCCTGTCTATCAGGACCTGCCAAAGTATTCGGACCTGGATCCCGAGCCGAGCTCCGCACCCGCAACTGAAAGCGCCCCGGTCGAAGCTCCTGCAGCTGAAAGCGCCCCGGTCGAAGCTCCTGCTGCTGACGACGCTCCAGCTGCCCCGGTCTTGAGCGATGCCCCGGTCGCCAGTGATGCTTCGGCCGTGCCTCAGGGTGAGACCTCTTCTGCCCCTGGTTCGGGTGAGGTACCGGTCAAGGCCTCCTCCGCCAGCGACGCTCCGAGCAAAGTCACGGTTTTGGTCGAGTCCACTGGTCCATCAGATGTGGTGATCGACCTAGTGGAGTCGCCGAAACCATAGTAGCCGGGCTCCTTTTCATTTGTCTTCTTGCATGTAATGTTTTTGCTTCTCAGCTTTGTAACACTTTGTCTATTCAATGAAAGTCGAGCTTCTTCACTTGTGCATTTTTCTCTGCATTTGCTTCTCTTTCATTTCTGGATGTGCATTGAATGGTGCTAGAATGCCTTTATAACGCGCGACTCTTGAGGTAGAAGGAGTCAAACGGTCCTCATAGCTGTCCGCGCCAATTCTCCGTATTCTTGAGGCCATAAATAGTAATAAACATGGTGGCACGGCCTATGAGGGAAGTGGATGGATGTCTCCACGTGGCACCCCAAGGATCGCTGGTCTCCAGTCGTGCATCCCGAGTAACGCGTCGGAGACTTCGCCCCCATAACTTTCTTCGGAGGCTGAGCCCTTCTTCACCCTATAAGTAGGGGCGACAGGCTCGCCATGGGCGATGAAAAGAACAGAACGTAGAATCACATAGACATAGGAGTCATGGCTGGTAGACGTTCTGCAGTCTTTGATCCGGGGAGGACCCCTGTGCCTGTGGATGGCTTTCTTCAAGGGGGGAAGCCTGTCGTAGTCTGCGCGCTCTCTGAAGGAACTCTCCGTGGACCACGCGCTCTCTGAACGCGGGTTCACGCCCGGCCCGTCGAAATCGGATGGGTCGGGTTTCGTTGATGGAGAGAAGAAGAAGAAGAGGAAGAGGGGCGGTGGCGCATTCTCGTCCGACACGGCGGTGGCGCATTCTCGTCCGACACGGTCCGACGTCTTGGAGTGAGTGAAGATCAGAGTCTTCCAGCCTTCCTCTATTTTCTGTTTTTAGAGGACTGTGATCCTCCTTTCTGTACTTTGCTTTCTGTTCTGTAATTCTTGTAATAAAACAGTTTACAATGAATAAAAAGGAGGAATTCTGTGATCACCCAAACCGTGTACAATGCTTTTGAGTTCTTTTTCTCTTTCTTTGCATTGTTCTGGAATGCTTGCATTTTTGTGTGTTTGAGTGCTGGCATAGCTCCCTTCCTCTGGAAAGCTGCCCTTGGCCGAAATGGCTGGCTCTGGCCGAGACGAGCTGCCTTGTGCCGAAGTGGAGTCATCATTCCACTGGTCTCGGCTGTGGAAGCGTGAGCTCGGCAATGATCTTTGAGGGGTGTAAAAACCCTGATTTTAGGAATCCGGCCGAGTGTCCGAACTCGAGGCCTTCTCCAGGGTCCAGGACCCGGAGCTTTAGGAAAATGACCGAGTCTGGACTCGAGGCCTTTTCCAGGGCGGTAGACCCAATCCGGCCGAGTGTCTGAACTCGAGGCCTTCTCCAGGGTCCAGGACCCGGAGCTTTAGGAAAATGACCGAGTCTGGACTCGAGGCCTTTTACAGGGCGGTAGACCCAATCCGGCCGAGTGTCTGAACTCGAGGCCTTCTCCAGGGTCCAAGACCCGGAGCTTTAGGAAAATGACCGAGTCTGGACTCGAGGCCTTTTCCAGGGCGGTAGACCCAATCCGGCCGAGTGTCTGAACTCGAGGCCTTCTCCAGGGTCCAAGACCCGGAGCTTTAGGAAAATGACCGAGTCTGGACTCGAGGCCTTTTCCAGGGCGGTAGACCCAATCCGGCCGAGTGTCTGAACTCGAGGCCTTCTCCAGGGCCCAAGGCCCGGAGCTTTAGGAAACGACCGAGTCTGGACTCGAGGCCTTTTCCAGGGCGGTAGACCCAATCCGGCCGAGTGTCTGAACTCGAGGCCTTCTCCAGGGTCCAGGACCCGGAGCTTTAGGAAAATGACCGAGTCTGGACTCGAGGCCTTTTCCAGGGCGGTAGACCCAATCCGGCCGAGTGTCTGAACTCGAGGCCTTCTCCAGGGTCCAGGACCCGGAGCTTTAGGAAATTGACCGAGTCTGGACTCGAGGCCTTTTCCAGGGCGGTAGACCCATGCTGTTAGAATCAGTCAGAGAGAGACGACAAGTTGATGACAAAGTGAAAGCTGTTTTTATTGATTTTGAGACTCGATACATCTTTAGAAATAAAATTTCTTCAAGTGGGATGCATTCCATGGTCTCGGCAGTGGCTTGCCTTCCAAGTCTTCGAGCTTGTAGGCTGACTTTCCTGCCAGTGAGACTATTTTGAACGGGCCATGCCAGTTCGGGGCTAGCTTCCCTTTGTTTGGCTCTCTGTCAGCTGGCAGGGTTTTCTTTAGCACCAGCTCTCCCGCGGAGAACTTTCTCTCTCTGACATTTTGATTGTATGCCCTGGCTAACCGTTGCTGATAGTCGGTCAGTCGCAGGGCTGCTGCTTCTCGTCGCTCGTCTGCCAGCTCCAGCTCCATTGCCAGGTTCGTCTCATTTCGGCCTTGGTCGACCAGCTCTGTCCTCAGGGTAGGAAGGCCGGTTTCCAAAGGAATGACTGCCTCCATCCCGTAGGCCAGAGAGAAAAGGTGTTGCCGAGGTGGACCTCCTTGGAGTTGTTCTGTATGCCCACAGCACGCTCGGAAGCTCCTCTGTCCATCTGCCCTTTGCCTTGTCCAGTCGCTTCTTGAGGCCGTCCAGGATCACTTTGTTGGAGATTTCTGCCTGGCCATTACTCTGTGGATATGCCGGAGTGGAGTAATGATTTCTGATACCGTGCTCTTGGCAGAAGTCTTTGAAGGACTTGGAGTCGAACTGAGTCCCGTTATCCGAAATCAGGGTCCGGGGGATGCCGAACCTCGTAAGGATGTTTTTCCAAACGAAGTTCCTGGAGTCCCTGTCCGTGATTGAAGACAACGGTTCAGCCTCTATCCATTTTGTGAAGTAGTCCGTAGCCACTATCAGCCATCTCTTGTTTCCTGGAGCTCGGTGAAGAGGCCCCACAATGTCCAGGCCCCATTGAGCGAAGGGCCATGGGCTAGAGAGGGGACTCAGATCTTGTGCTGGCTGATGGAGGGAGTGGGAGAACTTCTGGCACTTCTCGCATTTCCTGGCGTAGACCTGCGCGTCTTTCTGCATGTAGGGCCACCAGTAGCCCTGGCTTATTGCTCTGTAAGCCAGGGATCGACCTCCTATGTGACTGCCGCAAATTCCTTCGTGGATCTCATACAGGAAGTCGTCCACCTTGCTTGGATGGACGCATTGGAGGTATGGACCTGTGAAAGACTTCCTGTAGAGTTTGCCTTCGGGAGAGAGCCAGAATCGCGCTGCCTTGAGTCTGATCCTGTGGGCTTCAGCCTTGTCCTCGGGGAGCTAGTCGTCCTTCAAGTAGGCGACAATTGGATCCATCCAGCTTGGGCCGGGGTCAGCACAGAGGACAAGCCGAGATGAATGGAGTTCTAAACTTGACCTCGATACTGACCCAACTTCGATGGTCATTTTCTTCCCTGCTTCGACAGCGGAGGCCAGGTTTGCAAGTGCATCTGCGTGCGTGTTGGTATCTCGAGATATTTGCCTGACCTCGGCTTTCTGGAAATGAGAGAGTAGTTTTTTCGCAAGGGCTAAGTAGGCCGCCATCCTGTCGTCCCTGGCCTGGTAGTCTCCAGCGAGCTGGCTAGTTACCAGTTGAGAGTCGCTGAAGATCTCCAGATGCTGGGCTCCGAGGATTCGGGCGCTGTTCAACCCTGCAATCAGTGCTTCGTACTCTGCCTCATTGTTTGTTGCTTTGAAGTCGAGGGTGAAAGCCTGCTCTATGACCAGTCCCTCTGGCGATTGGAGAACTATGCCGGCGCCAGCTCTCTTGGAGGTGGACGACCCGTCGACAAAGATCTTCCATGCCGAGGCGGGAGCCGAGGTGGGAGCCTGTTCGACCTCATTTTCTATTGGCTCGTGCCCTGTGCCCCCCAGTGCCGTGCCGAGCTGGGTCGGAGCCGGGTTGGGGGAGACGAATTCGACAATGAAGTCTGCCAGGATCTGGGCTTTGATCGCAGTTCGGGGACGGTACTGTATGTCATACTGCCCCAGTTCAACTGCCCACTTTGATATTCGCCCTGAAAAATCAGCTTTCTTGAACACTGAACGGAGTGGATGCTCCGTGATTACCACAATGTTGTGGGATTGGAAATAATGGGAGAGCTTGCGGGAGGCACTGACGAGAGCCAACGCAAGCTTCTCCAATAGAAGGTACCTGGTCTCGGCATCGAACAGGGTCTTGCTCGTATAATAGATTGGCTTTTGGATTCCCTCGTCCTCCCTGATGAGGACGGAGCTCACTGCGTGATCCGAGACCGCAAGGTACAAATACAGAATCTCCCCCAAAGTTGGGGTGGAGAGTAAGGGTGGTGACATTAAATAGGTTTTGTGCGCGGCCAATGCCTGGTCGCACTCGGGGGTCCACTGGAATTTCAGATTTTTCTTTAAAAGCTGAAAGAAAGGCCTGCACTTATCTGATGACCGGCTGATGAAGCGGTTGAGTGCTGCAGCCATTCCTGTGAGCTTCTGAACTTCCTTCGTGGTAGAGGGGCTCTGGATGCTCTGGATCACGGTGATCTGGTCCGGATTAGCCTCTATCCCTCTCCGCGTTACCAAGCTGCCGAGGAACTTCCCAGAAGCTACGCCGAAGGCGCACTTGGAAGCGTTTAGCTTAAGCTTGTACGCGCGAAGGATGTCGAAGACTTGGCCGAGATCAACCAGATGATCGTCGGAGTGCACTGATTGGACGACCATGTCGTCGATGTAAACCTCCACCGTCCGGCCGAGCTGAGCATGGAATATTTTTGTGACGAGGCGCTGATAGGTTGCCCCCGCGTTCTTTAGCCCGAAGGGCATCACCTTGTAGCAGTAAGTGCCGCGGGGGGTTATGAATGATGTTTTCTCCTCGTCTGGCTCGTAGAGCGGGATCTGGTGGTAGCCTCTGTAGGCGTCGAGGAAGCTCATTCGGTCATGACCAGCGGTGGCGTCGATCAGTTGGTCAATCTTTGGGAGGGGGAAACTATCTTTAGGGCAGGCCTTGTTCAGGTCTGTGAAGTCCACGCACACCCTCCACTTTCCAGTTTTCTTCTTGACCACCACCGTGTTGGCCAGCCATACCGGGTACTGGATTTCCCGGATGGCTCCTGCCTTCAGCAGGTTGTCGATCTCTTCGACGACCGCATCTGTCTGCTGCAGCCCTGTCCTGCGGGCCCTCTGCACTACCGGCTTGTGGTCGGGGTCCACATTTAGCTTGTGGCATATGACCTCAGGGTCGACCCCAGGCATCTCGCTTGGGCTCCAAGCGAAGACGTCGACGTTCTGCATCGAGAACCGAGAGAGTTCGGCCCTTTCCTCGTCTGGCAGCTGGGTGCCAATCAGGAAGAACCTGTCTAGATCTGCCGGGTTTAGCCTGGCCTCGGCCAGGTCCTCGATGCTTTTCTTCTCAGGATCTCGGCCGATTTCGTCGAGGCCTTTCTCGAACTCGGCGAGGTTGACGCGCTCTGGCTCCTTTGCTGCCGGGACTGCGGCCAGCATGCACTGCCTGGCTTGCTGCTGATCCCCCGCCACTGTGACTACTTCCATCTTGCCCTCCTTGTTCTCATGGACGAACTTCAGCTTCTGGTGGAGGGAAGATGGGACGGCTTCTAACTTGTGGAGCCACGTTCTGCCCAAAATGACGTTGTAGGGAGAAGGGGCATCCACGACCAGGAAGTCGGCCGACACGGAGGCTCCGCCAACTCGGGTCTCCAAGGTGATCCTGCCCTTGGGGTAGACTGGCGTGGCGGACAACCCTAGCAGGGGTGCGCGGACCTCCGTGAGGTCTGCTTCGGAGAGTTTCATCCTTTTGAAGCAGTCGTAGTAGAGGACCTCGGAGGAGCTGCCGGAGTCGACGAGGATCCTCTTCACTGTGAAGTCCCTCAGCTTCATGGTGAGGAGTAGAGGATCGTTGTGAGGGAGCTGGATTCCCTCTAGGTCTCTGTCCGAGAACGAGATGGCGGGTCGGTCGCAGCGGGCTTTCTTGGATGCCGGGGCGAGCTCGGCTTTCAATACTTCTTTCCCGTGCGAAGCCCGCCTGGCTTCGGCACGGGCCTGGGAGCTGTCCCGGGACGAAGAAGCGGGAACTGAGGACGCCAGATGGATCACGTTAATGATCTTCTCTGAATCCTCGCTGTCTGGGGCCTGGGCTGCGCTCTGGTGAATCCGGCCCTCGCTACCGCCGGCATCACATGCCTTGACGAACTCTGGAATGTGGCCTTCTTCGGCCAGCTTCTCTAGGTACCGCTGCAAAGTCTTGCAGTCCTCGGTCTTGTGCCCGTTACCCCTATGGAAGGAGCAGTAGAGCTGGCTTCGGCCGCCGGAGGTGGGCTCATTCAGCATGGGCTGAGGGTACTTGAAGAACGGCTTGGACCTGATCTTGGTCAGGATGCGGTAAATCGGCTCCTTGAAGACGACGCTGACGCTCTGACCGGCGCTGGAGGGAGGTCTGGGCTTCCAAGTGCCCCCAGACCTGGACGACGAAGGCTTCGCCGAACTGGAGACCCAGGCCTGCTTGGGCTCCTGCTTCTGGGAGGGCCTCCCGCCTCTCTGCCGAGGCTGGCTGCTCTTCTGCTCGGGCTCCGGATGCCCGTCCTGATCCCTGGCTCGGATCTCGTCTTCCTCCTGGGCGATGAAGCGCTTCACCCGGGACATCAACTCTGGCATGGATTCTGGGGGGTTCCCGGCCAAGTCTTTTCGCAAGTCGTTGCCGGGGATCAGGGCATGCTGGAAGGCGTAGATTGCTATCTCCTCCCTGGAGCCCTCGATCTGGCTGTAGACCGCCCAGAATCGCTGGGCGATCTTGGCGAGGGTCTCACCCTGCTTCATTCTCAGGGCGAGGAGGTCCCCTTCCTTCTTGGGGACGGCGCTGTAGGCTTGGAACTTCTTCAGGAAGGAGAGCTGGAGCTCCTTCCAACTTGAAATGGACTTCTCTGGGAGAGAACAGAACCATTTCAGGGGGAGGTCACCCAAACTGGAGGAGAAGATTTTGCAGTTTAGGTGACCCTCGTTCCCCAGATGGACATCTTCTGGGAGAAGTGTCGGAGGTGAGCGGATGGGTCGGACAGTCCGTCGTAGGGGACGAACCGCGGGACGGAGAACTTTCTGGGCAAGGGGGTGCGCTCGATCTCTTTTGTGAAGGGTGAGCCCCCCAGATCAGTGTGACCACAGATCTGCTTCTGGTCCCGCACGTCCAGGTTGTGCTGGAGAGCCAATCTGACGCGTTTGTCAAATCGCTCCTGCTCATCGTCCTTCTCTGGAGTCTGAGCTCTGGGCTTTCGCTTGGAGTGGTTTGGGCTGCGATGGCTATGAGCTCGGCCATCGCGGCTATGATGACTTCGGTTGTTGCTCGAGCCTTCGTCATAAATCTGGCTCCGCTTATGGTCCAGATAATTTCTGAGGTCCTCGCGGGGTGGCTGGGCTGCCCTGCTGGGGGCGTCCTTCTTCTTCCCTTGAGGCTCAGAGACCTACCTCAAGGAGGCGGTTTGCGCTGCCCTCAGCTGCTGTTGGAGCTGCTGGAGCTCTCGGACTAACCGCTCCTGCTTCTGGAGAAGAGCGTCTTGGGCTGCGACGTCTCCTCCAGCGGCTGGAGGTTGATCGCGGCGCGTCTCCTCTACGGCAACAGCTTTATCTTTGCGGGGACGCTCGCGCCGGTGCTCGTCGCGTCGGGGTGGCACGGTTTCGTCCGCTGAGAGCGAGGCCTCGACTCCCTCTTGGAAGGGGATCTCGACAAAGAGTTGGGAGCCCAGGCGACCCTCGCCTGCGGATGTGCCTTGGACCGTTCGGGACCGTCCCTGAGGAGGGACGTCCGTCGACGGTGCTAGCCGCTCGAGGATTGCCCTCGAGGACTCTCCGCCCTTCTTAGCTTTCGGTGGCATGGCTTCTGAGAGATTGAGGTTTAGAAGGTTGGGAAGGTTGGGATATTACTTCCCCACAGACGGCGCCAATTGTAGGTGTAGAAAATAAATGACCCACAATAAGGAGGTGCCTTAGAGGACTTATCCGAAATGATGGTGACTGGGAATGACTGGATACCGTCCGAAAGCCTGAAAGAGATGAACAAACGATCAAAGGACCCTGGCCTGGGCGGCGCAAGGCTCTCCGATGCCAAAGTCAGTGTGGGAACTGGAACAATGGAAGGAGAGGGAGAAGAGAGACAGAGTAACGGCTCTGTGTATGAAATTGTGCGTACCTTTAATGGTGGTTTGAGCCTCTATTTATAGAGTTTGGGACGTATCTTTGGGAGATATCGTGGTGTGGGTCTCATGATTCGACTGGGAAGCCATGATCAGCCCACGTTGCCATAAATGCGGTCCAATTCAGCCCACGTCGCATTTAATGCGCGTCTTGTTGGGCCAGATCGTGTTGGACGCCTTTGGCGGTAGGGGATCGTGGGATCTGCCCTCGGGCCTTGCCCTGATGTGGCCTCAGCCGCTGGATGTCGTGTCTGTCCCACTAGCTCGTGCCCCTATCCCTCCACGTGCCTGGTGACGTGGGGGATGAGGGGCGTGAGTGGAGACTCTTTCTGGCTTCAGCTTCTATCCCGGCTTCTTGAGCCGAGGTGGAGCTTTCTGCCGAGATGGCATCTGGGGTGGCCCAGCCGAGGTGGAGCTCCCTGCCGAGATGGCGCCCGAAGTGGGCCAGTTCGGCGCTAGTGGCCCTGAGCCGCCTGACTTCGGCCGGACCTCCTGCCCTGGTGGCCGGGGTGAGCTTGGTGCCACGTGGATAGCACGCGGATGGCACGTGAGAGTGCTTAGTCTCATCTGATGGCTGTGATTAGAGTAATCCTGTGGTTCCGGAAATCTCCCCACACAATCATTATCTTAAATTGTACATGATGGTTACCTCCTCTACAGGAGAACAATAAATGTGCCTGAATGCTCTTGAGTGCTTCCTCAGGTATTCCTCTAGCTTATAAACATCTTGTCGTCGAAAAATATCCCAAAGCGTAATACCACCTTTCAATTTAGGCTTGGATTTCAATTTGTTGTCAGAAATCCCATGAGGTTGCCTCCTCTTCCTCTTTCTGTTCCCGCCTTGTTTCTTACCTGCACTCTTTTCAGAAACTTCAGGAAGATCTTTGCAGTCACCCATTTTCTCCTCTGCCTTGATTTTAGTTTCCTCCACTGGTGGGAAATCAGAAAGCCCTTTTTTTGTGTTCTGGATCTCGATGAATGTGTTAAGCGATTCGCCAGTTGCAACTTTAATATCAGACGAGTCAGCATCCCTACAGGTCTTCCCAGAATCTACAGGTCCTAATCTTCTGCCTTTCTTCTTCCTACCATGAATCTCCAAACTCTTTCCAGAACCTTCTGTGAAGTTCTCACCTTCCTCTCCATTAACATCATCCTTAACTCCCACAATAGGATGGGAATATGGAAAACCATTACCACCGTGTTGTTCATCAACTAGTACACCTACAGCTGGTATCACGTGCACTTTATCAACCTTTTCTTGCACCAATTGAACAGTACCAATTTGTTCTCTTTTATCTTGATCATAGTGCTGCTTCTTCAACTTCGCTATACTGGAAAGTTGACTTTCAGTAAGAACTACTGTGGCTGTATGTGTCAAGACATTTACCTGAACCATAAAACAAAGGAACATATGAACTAACTGGATATTCCAACTGCAATAACTAAGAAGGTTAAAAGAGAGAACATTTGTCTTTTTTAAATAGGAAAAATAATTTCACAGAAATTCCAGTCTAAACTTCAGTTTAGGAAACAAGGAATCAAGAATCAAGATTAAGCTGCAAAAGTGAATTGTACATGTAAGCTCAACAGGCACAAAAACCAAAGTGGTTTTTTGACATTCACTCAAAAACTTCAAAAAACAATAATTCAATATTAAGCTGCAAAAGCGAATTGTATATTAAGCTAAACGGCACAATGACAAAAGTAGCCTTTTGACATCAACTCAGAAACTTGAAGGAATCAAAACTAATAGAGTTGTGTCCAAATATTCAGTGGCAATAGCCAACAGCTCTCCAGATTACAAGTCCTTCTTTCAATACATATTTACTTAGGTCTTAGGGCCTGTTTGTTTGCATAGAATATATATGAATTTCACTGTTAAATGAGCTCGACTGAAGGATTAAAGAGGTGAGTGAAGAAGGATATGAGGAGAGCGGCGAAAGTATGAGGTAGTGATGTAGATAGGACCTTGACCTTCTTGGGATTTGAATTACTAGGGTGATGGCTGGGTATTCAGTTCCCCCCTTCCTTTGATTCAATTTCTGTTGATGTTATATGAGTCATTTTTGGATATTTACCTTTAATCTTCATTTTCGGCCAATTGGGGCAAGAATTTTTATGTATTTCAATTTCAATGCATTCTATGCAAACAAGCAGACCTTAGAAATAAATGAAATAGAATCAGATTGCAGAAACCGGCTAACAATATCAGAATTTATCAAAGTACCATACAGCCACCAGTGATCAGATAGTTACAGTTAAAAGTTAATGACATCAATAAACTCACTATGTACATTTGATCAGTTAATGTTAGCAATAGTAAATAAATAATGTCATTGATTCAATTATTTAATTGTAAATTGGGTTCCAACTACCAAGTTCCAACACTTAAAACACCCAACAGTAAGTTTCACATCAATTCACCAATAAATAAATAATGTCATTGATTCAATTATTTAATTGTAAATTGGGTTCCAAATACCAACTTCCAACACTTAAAACACCCAACAGTAAGTTTCACATCAATTCACCAAAACCTAATGCCTCTGAAACGGCAGCACAAAATCATCAGATGACATTATTAGATTAAACTGTCAGGACATTCCAGCACAAAAAAACAACTCTCCGTTTGGCTTTTTTTTTTTTTTTGACATCAAGTTGTGCACATTGACTATACTTTTGGCGGATCTGAAGTGAAGTGAAGCCTTAATAAATGAAGAGAAAATAGAATATTAAGAGGTCTATGATGAAATTTTATTTTTAGTCGCTTGATAGGAATTTTTTTAATTTTTGGGTAAAAAGTTGATATATATATTTTGTCTTTTTAGTGGCTTGAGAATGTTGTTTTTTTTTTTCTTTTTTTTTTTAATGAAGGGAAGAATATTGAAGTTTTATACGTTTAAGATGATCCCCTAGTCTTCTTACGTCGGGTGAATGGAGGCTTCACTCCACTTCACCATACTAGTGAAGTGGACAAACAAGCCGGAGAATTTTGAGAAATTGTTTGACAATATTATATTAAATTACTTTGCTGAAAATATGCTTTACAAAACTTATTTGATAACATTATAAAAGTTTAATTTGAAGAAACGAAAATAGAAATGGAAGAATAATAGAATTTACAATTTGGTGTAAACTCTATAGAAGAAAGATCACACCCTCCTCATGAACTTCAAAACAATCATGAATATATTATATATATATATATTTATGGGAACTGGTCTTATAAGGATGGTCCTTACGGTCCACATAGTTCGGAATGGCCATTGGGGCCCACCTTATGATCCATCCAAATTGACCACACATTCAAAACCCCCTTATTGGCACCGAATCCGATGAATTTGCATGGATTCGGATGAACTAGACCGTTGGATTGAGGGTCAATTTTTGTTGTTTGATATAAAGCTGTTAACCTTGTGGACCACGGATGAAGAGGTTAGAGGTATTAGATTGACTTTAAATTTGATATATAGGTTGGCCCCACTTGGATCTTTGGGTCCCCCTCCATCCCATGACCAGTGGGGTCTCATAGTGGGCCAACTGTTAAATCTTCTACCTTTTTAAAAAATAATTCTTGGAATATTTATGATACTAAATAGTAAATACTAATGGCTTATTAATAATGTATAGATGATAGATCCACTCATACACATGATTTTGGATTTTTTCTTAATTCTTTTATTATCAGATTTTTTAATATTTGAATTATAATATATAATTTTTTGGGCATTTCATCATAAATATGTCACTACTAGAAAATAGACTTTTAGCAGCCGCCATTAACCGTCGCTAAAAGTCACATGGCGATCGCTAATACTCTTTAGTGACCGCCAAGTATAGGCCGCAAAAACTTCGTCGCAAAAATGCATTAGCGACCGCCACAACCTCTTTTGCGACGGCTTAGCGACAGTTGATTAAATACTGTAAACATGTTTAGCGGCCGCCATTAACCGTCACTAAAGGTATAAATGGCGGTCGCTAATACTCTTTTTTTTATTTTTTAAATACTGATAAACAGTTTTAGCGGCCGCCATTAGCCGTCGCTAAAGGTGAAAATGGCGGTCGCTAATACTCTTTTTTAATTTTTTAAATTAACTTTTTTCTATTTTTTTACTTTTTGCGACCGCCAATGGGGGTCGCTAATGTTCTTTTTTATTTTTTAATTTTTTTTTTTTTTCCTTTTGCGACCACCATTACTGCCTTTTGCGACCGCCAATGGCGGTCGTTAATGCCTATAATTTTTTTTTAAAATTCTTTGCAAATTTCCTAATTTTCATCCTACTTTTTATACCTATATCTGCACCTGAATATATTATCTACAACTAGAACAATCAATTAAAAATACTAATAACAAAACAAAGTCTTATATTAATAACATTTAAAACATTACAAAAGTTTGAACAAATTATAATCATTACAATTCCACTTTAAATAAATATATATTTGTTGGGCGGGGTGCCGTGATCGATCCGATGCTCTCAAACCTGAAGACAAAAAAGGAAAATAAATATTAATAGTTAATTATAAAAATATGCAATATATAGTAAATATAAAAAAAATTAAGTATTAAAATCAAAATCTTGAAAGTTAAACATACGTTTCAACTATACGAGCAATTCGGGAATCGAAATCTCGAGTCGTCAGTTCCGGTAAGTCACGAATGACTATAGGCTCATGCCCGTCTAGTTTTACGGGCACCGGAGCCCGTTTGCTCAGTTTGGGCGCTCGAAGGCTAATTTTCTAAGTTTTAAATTAACGTTTTAAGTTAAACCTACGTTTCAACTATACGAGCAATCCGGGAGTCGGAATCTCGATCCGTCAGTTCCGACAAGTCAGGAATGACTATGGGCTCGTGCCCGTCTAGTTTCACGGGCATCGGAGCCCGTTTTCTCGATTTGGATGCTCGGAAGCTGATTTCCTAAGTTTTAAGTTAAACCTACGTTTTAACTATAGGAGCAATTCAGGAGTCGGAATCTCAAGCCGTCAGTTCCGGCAAGTCAGGAATGACTATGGGCTCGTGCCCGTCCAGTTTCACGGGCACCGGAGCCCATTTTCTCAGTTTCAGTGTTCGGAAGCTAATTTCCTAAGTATTAATTTAACGTTTTAAGTTTAACCTACGTTTCAACTAAACGAGCAATCCGAAAGTCGGAATCTTGAGCCATCAGTTCCTACAACTTCGCAACAAAGAGTCGAATGATTAGGTGGCTTTTTATTTGAATTTAAACATTCCTTTCATGGGAATACAATTCGAGGTTCAAAATTTCAAGAGACTTATTTTCTTCCAAGGAGTATATTTGGAATTAAGGAATAACAAATATGAAAATACGGGCTTCCATTCGTAAAATTTGTGAAAAATGTCGACTGATCCGTAGGCGGGGACGAATTATAGTAATTTGTTCCAATCCGAAACATAAACAGAGACAGGGGTAATCTTTCTAACAAGGGACTTTCTAAACGGTCCGATGTACAAATAAAGGATCTGTTTTGACATGAAATGGATATATCCGTATATCTCTGACTCATATTTATGAGATGATAAAATATGACAAAAGCTATACCAAGAATTGGTTCACGTAAGAATGGACGTAGAATACAAAAAGTGCGCGTGCCAGTTTTCGATTTTTCCAGGGGTCGTTTCCCGTTTCGGACCCCCGGCGGGCCATTTTGGAGTCTAAGTGTGGGAAAATCCTATGTTTTCGCTCGTAATTCTCTAACCGGGAGTCTAATTTGGGAGCCGTCAGTTCCTACAAGTCATTCTACCCTCGAGCGAAGTGCTCGTGCCGATTTTCAATTTTTCCGAGGGCCGTTTCCCGTTCTGGACCCCCTGCGGGCCGTTTTGGAGCTTAAGTGTTGGAAAATCCTATGTTTTCGCTCGTAATTCTCTAACCGGGAATCCCATTTGCGAGCCGTCAGTTCTTACAAGTCACTCTACCCTCGAGCAAAGTGCTCGTGCCGGTTTTTAATTTTTTTCGGAGGCCATTTCCCCTTCCGGACCCCCAGCGGGCCGAGCCTAAGTATTGGAAAATCCTATGTTTTCACTCGTATATCTCTAACTGGGAGTCCCATTTGCGAACCGTCAATTCCTACAAGTCACTCTACCCTCTAGCGGAGTGCTCATGCCTGTTTTCGATCTTCCCGGGGGGCCATTTCCCGTTCTGGACCCCCGGCGGGCCGTTTTGGAGCCTGGGTGTTGGAAAATCTTATGTTTCGCTCGTAATTCTCTAACCAGGAGTCCCATTTGTGAACTGTCAGTTCCTATAAGTCACTCTACCCTCGAGCGAAGTGCTCGTACCGATTTTTGATTTTTCCGGGGGCCGTTTCCTGTTCCGAACCCCTGGCGGGCCGTTTTAGAGCCTGAATATTGGAAAATCCGAAGTTTTCGCTCGTAATTCTCTAATCGGGAATCCCATTTGCGAGCCGTCGGTTCCTACAAGTCACTCTACCCTCGAGTGAAGTGCTCGTACCGGTTTTTAATTTTTTTAGGGCCGTTTCCCATTTCAGACCACCGGCGGGCCGTTTTGGAGCCTAAGTGTTGGAAAATCATATGTTTTCGCTCGTAATCCTCTAACCGGGAGTCCCAGTTGCGAGCTGTCAGTTCTTACAAGTCACTCTACCCTCAAACGAAGTGCTCGTGCCGGTTCACGATTTTTTCGGCGGCCTTTTCCCGTTCCTAACCCCCGGCGGGCCGTTTTGGAGCCTAAGTGTTGGAAACTGTAACACTATAACATGATTGCAACACCCATTTGTAGTAGATAGTGTTTTCATTTTTCACAAAGATAGTAGATAAAGTTAAAGGCAGATGGATTGTGTAACCTGCAAATAATGGCATTTTCCAATGAACCTCCTTGAATGAGTCGAGCTTTATGCAACTTCTCTATCTGCACAACCTTTATGAAAACTGCTTCAAGAATTTTTGAAGTATAGCTTGGATGACACATTGACAACTAATCAAATACAAATGAATAAGACTATTGGTCAGATTAAAAAAAAATAAAAAACTAAGTACAATCAACTAAAACATTGGAGCAACTTTGTTGGGGGAATAATCAAATAAAGTTCATCTAAAAGCACCTTTTTTTCTATATATAACTATAATTTATAGGGAGCAATATTCACATGAACATAGCAGCAAGTACAAAGCTAGAAAGAAAACCTAGAAATTACTCATTGAGTCAACCACCTCCATGAGTTTAAAGATTTCTTTTTCTAATACTTTTTTTAATTGAAACATGAGTTCAATTAATAAGAAGTTGTTGCAACCGTTATCGTTGAGCGTTCCCTGTAGAAAATATGATGTTTTTGCTTCTTTGTTTGCCTTTTAAAGGTTTCTCTTTTTCTTTCTGTGTTATGATACTCTTATTTGTAGTAATAATAAGCATAATCCAATAGCATTGGATTGTCAGCCAGACCAATAAAAGTGCTTTTCATTGGGTTTGATGTAGATATTGTTGTGCTTTCTACCTGCCCTTAAAACTCATGCCATCAAAATTTAGAACCTTACTTAAAGGGATCTTCTGCATACCATGGGAAACAGGGGAGGCGTTTGTCTTTAATGCTCCAGGGAATCAATAGTATTTGCATTCATATGACATGATTTTTTTGATTGATAACCAAAGATTCCATTAAAAGAGAGAAACCAAAACAAAATGCAACAAGCAAGGCTATGCTACAACAACATTATACCAAAGCGAGATAAAACACCATTACACTGACCAAACAACAAAGGGGACAGATCTGTCTACTCCTTGCTTAGCCAATGAGTCTGCAAACGCGTTAGCTGACCGCCCAACATGCTGAAATATGATTTTTAAAGGTAGATGTAGTTGAATCTGACTACATCATAATTTGTTGTGGGCTTTCATTTTGGGAGAAGGCCAGAACATATTATGGTTTCAGGTGCGATGAAAGGTCTTGTCATTTGATACTAAACTGGTGTGAGCTCTATGACATCAACAGGAACATACTTTAATTGGGTGTATGGCAAAATTATATTAAGTGACTGCAAACAATGGCGGATTAACAGGAATATACAACATTTGGTTGTATGGCAAGGATAATGAATCGGGATGAATGGTGCATTAAGTATTCATTTTACATGAGTTGAACATGTTGGATTTGGCTCAAAAGGTCCATTGGGCCTTGATGGATAGTTTACTTAGGGCTTAAGTAAACTAGGGCAAAAGTCTTTATATATACTCTCTAGGGTTATTCTTTGTAAGTTACATCACATATTAGAAAGCAAGCAAGGGAGAACAAAAGAGAGCATTGTAAGGGGAGAGACTGTGAGAGCAAGATTGAGATCTATTGGGGGAGAGAGTAGGCTAAGTGTTAGAGGTATATCCTTGTAACAAGTTGCCCAATTTCCTGCATAGTGAAATCGAGCAGAACGTTCATAGTCCCGTGGACGTAGGCAATTGCCGAACCACGTAAATCTCTTTTGTCTTGTGTGCTTGTGGTTGATTGAGCGTGCTTTACCCTAGTTTATTTCCTAACAATTGGTATCAGAGCAAGGCTAGTGTTTTCCTAGGATTAGGGTTGCACGCACATAAGTGCAGATTACTGTGATCAAACGATCATCAGGGGTGGGACATAGATCGGACACATTTTGGTCTCAATCCAGAGAAACAGATCGCTTGCTAGAAGAGGCAACAGAGATCGCCAAACCTCTGTTGCATAAGCGTTCAGAAATTCCGACGAGGGGTTCTTACGCGGACATCACCGTCAGTTTGCCAGATCTCCGCCGTTCATCGTCGCCGGAACAGAGAAGAGCAGCTTGACTCCTAAACTGCAGAAGGCGGGCCACGCGGATCAGATTAAAGGAGACACAGATCACTGCGCTAACTCGTGCGCAATTCTCGCCGGACTGGTCCGCCGTCGCCGGCCATAGCCGGTCCCCTCCGCTGCGTCATCACCGGAAAGGAAGAAGGAAGAAGCAGCAAGACGCTGCGTTTTCCTTTTCGGTTGCAGAACCCATTCGACGAAGAAGAAGAAGACAGACCCAGATTTGGGTCAGTTTGCAGGTCAGTGTCCAGGTCAGTTCTGACCTGGCCCAGTCCGTTAAGGAAGCCCAGCTCAGCAGTTCAGGTCCTAGGTCAGTTCTGACCTGACCCAGCCTGTGCAGGAAAAGCCCAGCGCAGTAGCAGCCAGCAGCGCTGACGTCAGCAGCACGTCAGCAGTTCGGTCAAACACAGAGTTGACCAGATTAACGGCCAGAATTCATTCTCAGTTTTCGGAGCCATCCGGACTCCGATTTGAGCTCCGTTTCTTCCTATAGATTCGCGTCGACGAGATCTACAAAGTTAACGGAACGGATTGACCGTTTGAAGTTCTAAAAAAGGATCAGATTTCAGATATAATGGCAAACAAAGCTACAGCAGCAGGTATCAAATTTGAAATTCAGAAATTTGATGGCAAAATTAATTTTGGCTTGTGGCAAAGGAGAATGAAAAATATCTTGATTCAACAAGGAATCAAAGTAGAATTGCTTGGCAAGGCAAAGAAGCCTACAAAGATAGAAGATGATGAGTGGGCGGATATCGATGAAAGAGCCATGAGCTCTATTGAGCAGTACCTCTCTGACGAAGTTATGTTCAACGTGGAAGAGGAATTTGCAAAGGACCTATGGGAAAAGCTCGAGAAGCTGTACATGGGTAAGAATCTGACAAACAAGCTACACCTGAAGAAACAGTTGTATGGGTTGAAGATGGAAGAAGGATGTGATCTGATGGAGCACATGAACACTTTCAATAAGATGATCAGTGATTTGTTGAGGCTCGATGTGAAATTCGATGATGAAGACAGGTCACTGTTATTGTTAAATTCTCTCTCTGACCCATATGAGCACTTTGTGACTACCCTGCTATATGGAAAGGAGACACTCAATTTTGAGGAGGTTACTCAAGATATCATCTCTAATGCTGCCAGAAGAAAGCCTAGCAAAGGTAATTCACATGCAGAGGGACTTCTAGCAAAGGAAGGCTCGCATAACCGTGGCAGGTCCAAGGATAGGGGTAAGTCAAAAAGAAACAACTCTAGATCAAAGTCCAAAAGCAAGAAAGATTCAGAATGCTTTCATTGCGGGAAGAAAGGGCACTGGAAGAAAGATTGCCGGCATTACAAGGCGGGCAAAGATGGGAAGAATAAAGCTGGGGACAAATTAGATAGCAGTGACTCCGCTAGCGTTGCCTCAGAAAAGGAAGTGGAACTCCTATCGGTCTCGCAAGGTAACAATCTATCTGAAACATGGATTTTAGATTCCGGTTGTACATATCATATGTGTCCTAATCGTGATTGGCTTGATACTTATGAGCCATGTGACGGTGGTAGTGTTTTAATGGGTAATGATGCTGCATGTAAAACCATTGGAATGGGAACCATAAAAATCAGAATGGCAGATGGAGTTGTTAGAACTTTGGGTGGTGTGAGACATGTTCCCTCACTCAAGAAGAATTTGATATCCTTAGGCACACTAGAAGCTTAAAGTGAGTAAAGGTATTCTGGTATTAATGAAAGGTACCAGAGTAGGTAACAACCTTTACAAATTGATGGGAAACACAGTTGTAGGTGGAGCTGCAGTCTCCACGGAAGACAAAAACAGCGTTGATGAGTCTCAGTTATGGCATATGCGGCTAGGGCATTTGAGTGAGAAGGGCATGTTAGAACTTCATAAAAGACAGTTGTTGAAGGGTGTGAAAACATGCAAGCTGGATTTTTGCAAATTCTGTGTTTATGGCAAGCAGACAAAAGTGTCTTTTAAAATTGCAGGAAAAGATTGTAGAAGTAAAGGCATTCTTGACTACATTCACTCAGATGTGTGGGGACCGTCCCCGGTTAAGTCAAAAGGTGGAGCTGAATACTTTGTGACTTTTATTGACAACTTTTCAAGGAAAGTTTGGGTTTACTTCATGAAACACAAGTCTGAGGTCTTCGAAAAATCCAAAGAATGGAAGGCAGAAGTTGAAAATCAAACAGGAAGAAAAGTCAAGTATCTGAGAACAGATAATGGGGGTGAATACAAAAGTCAAATGTTTCTACAATTCTGCAAGGATGAAGGCATCACAAGACACTTTACAGTTCCAAAGACTCCTCAGCAAAATGGAGTTTCGGAAAGAATGAACAGGACTCTTTGGAAAGAGCAAGGAGCATGAGACTACATGCAGGGTTGACTAAAAGTTTTTGGGCAGAAGCAGTTAATCACGCATGCTATGTGGTTAATCGGTCACCATCAGCAGCTTTGGATTGCAAAGTTGCAGAAGAAGTCTGGACAGGTAAAGAAGTTGATTATTCCACACTCAAGTTATTCGGATGTCCAGCATACGCACACATTCCCAGTGATGAGAGATCCAAGCTAGATTCCAAGTCACTCAAATGCATATTCCTCGGATTCGAGAAGGGAGTGAAAGGGTACAAGCTATGGGATCCAGTAAACATGAAAAAGATCATCAGCAGAGATGTAATGTTTGATGAAAAGTCTATGATGAACAGGGAACAAGATGGTGAAGTCAAAGGGCACAGTGCTGAGAAGGCAGTTGTTGAAATAATTCCTCTTACAGATAATAAAGGCAAGAAATCAGTGCAAAGTCAAACAGAGGCCAGAACATCTGGTGGAGAGGAAGAAGTAGAGGTTCAGCAGGAACCCACAAGTCTAGCACAAGGAAGAGCAAAGAGAAGCATCAAACCACCTCAAAGGTTTGGATGGGATGAGGATGAAGTCCATTTTGCTCTTATCACCAGTAGTGGTGATCCAACCACACTCCAAGAGCTATGAACAGCAGTGATAGGGAGGGTTGGATGGGTGCTATGATGGATGAGATAGAATCTCTCGAAAAGAATTCCGTCTGGGAGTTAGTTCCAAAACCCAAAGATAGAAAATCAGTTGGCTGCAAATGGGTGTTTCGGAAGAAGGAAGTCCCACATGAAAACGAAACACCAAGGTTTAAGGCACGTTTAGTAGCAAAGGGGTACTCACAGAAAGAAGGGGTTGACTATGATGAGATCTTTTCCCCAGTTGTGAAGCACACATCTATCAGGGTATTGCTGGCATTAGTAGCACAGTTCAATATGGAGCTTGAACAGTTAGATGTAAAGACAGCTTTTCTTCATGGTGACTTGGAGGAAATAATTTACATGGAGCAACCTGAAGGATTTAGAGAAGTCGGAAAAGAAGACTATGTCTGCAAATTGAAGAGATCATTGTACGGGCTAAATGATGCAGGCCCTAGGGGCTTGCGTAGGAAGTGCTAAAAGCACAATGGGTGCCGAAGCACGTGTCCTAAGACACAATCAATCTCCGAAGAGACAATAAACGAGGACGCACCTCAATGGGAGAACCCAATTTCATTAATCAACTCTGAGAAATAATTCTCTACAATGCCATATAAATAGGAAAACACAACTTAAGCCCTAAGAAACCTAATTAAAATAGGAAACCAAATAAATAGGAAACCTAATCCTAAATACAACTCATCAAATAAAATAACAATTAAATAAGTCCTAAATCTAAGTGGGCCCTACACATATGGCCATGAGGTCTACGCTGCATCATTCTCCCCCACTTGAAAAAGAACTCGACCTCGAGTTCGGAAAATGTCCACCTGGATCAAAGATCAATCTGACGAATGTCCGATTAGGCGGTCGATCTATAACTTCTTGGCACAGCTTCATGCATAATTGCTTTTGATGGCTGAAATATGTGTTGATGTGCCTTACTTGTAGATTATGCACTATCAAATCATAATCTCTGACTATCCGCTGGTCATCTCTCAGTTGGCATTGTTGATCCGCAAAGACAAAATCAATGGGAGAATTAATGTGGGGAATTTCAATAACTGGCTCTTCATCGCTTGGTGTGTGCACGTCTGGATGATTAGTACTCAGAGAAGAAATTTCAAAGCCAACTGTAGATATGGAATTGTCGGTGTCTAACACTGGCAGCTCGGTTTGTAAATCCGTTGGCACTGGTTCCTCAACACGGTCTGTGACATGTGACGACTTTTCTTCTTGAGGAGCAACTTCCATTAGATGAAATCTTTTAAGCATCCGCTCCACACGAATTGCTTCCCAAAATGCGTCATACATATCTTTGCATGCCGTCTCCACATTTTTCAATATACTTGGTCTCAAACCTTTGAGAAAGGAATTGAAATCAAGTGTATCTCCCAATTCACATAAATAATGTAGCCTTTCAAATTCATCGGCATATTCCATGACAGACAAGTTTCCTTGTGTCAAAGTAATATACTGCTCAAAGTAGTCTGTATTTGCATAATATCTTTGCCCATATCTGATCGCATATGTCATCCTTGTAGCCCTATTGTTGATTTCAGTAAGCCTGCTATTTATGTCAAGAAGTTGCAGTGCCATCTTGGCAGATGTGTAGATCTGACTTACACAATCACGCTGTCAAAAACGGATCTAAATTCTGACGGCGGATGGCTGTGATAATGCAAAAACAAGATCCAACGGTTGATAATGGTCAAAGCGGCTGCTGACCGAGTTCTATTGATGGTACTGGGTCTCTTGCGTGAATGGGTCAGGATCACAGAAATCAACTTGAACTAGGCCTGGGATGGATTGGGCCCAAATGCAGATGTCACCAATTAGCCAATCAAACGGTTTGAAGCAATGGGCTGTAAGTACACCTGGGTCGGAACGGACCTGGTCCAGAATCTACTTGGCCCGGATCTGGAAATTCAAGCCCAACCTGACTTAGGCCCGATCTGACTGTAAGTCAGGCACACGTGCTTCTTGAGGAGAAGAAAAAATAGGGTTTCGAAACACTTACTGTTGCTCTTTGTCGACAGAGGAACAGTGAGGAGGATGGGAAGCGTTGACGATGGCGACGATCGACCGGTTGGCAGTGGAGTGGAGTAGCGGCGACGACGGTGCCAGGTACTCACATCTTCCCGAATCTCCTTCCTTTCTGCTACTTCTGTTCTTCTTCTTCGTCAATCTGCTCTCTCTTTTTTTTTTTTTTTTTCTCTGGGTTTGGCCAAGAGCAGAGGGTGGGATTGGGGACAACAGTGTAAGCTGGTTGCTGGGATGGGAACAGTGACGATGATAGGGAGGTGGCTAGGTTGCTGGTTTGGTGTTTGGGGTGTTGCGAGCAGGGAAGTGGGTCGGGCCTCGGTTAGGGATGGTGTTTGGGGATTCCGATGGAATGGGTTTGGGGATTCCGGTGGAAGGGCTGGGTTCGCTGCTGGATGGGTTTAGGGTGTTGATTTCGATGACGATTTCGGGATTGTGATTTTTACGATGGCTGATTCGGCCGATGTGGGTGGGCGATGCAATGGATAGGCCGAAAGGGGTTTTGGAATGGCGATGGTGGTCTAGAAGGGGTAGGCCGAAAGGGTTTGGAATGGCGATGGTGGTCTAGAAGGGGTTTTGTCTGTGCATAGGGTTTTGGAGTTTTGGAGGAGGAATTTCCAGTGGCCCTAGGGTTAGGGTTCTGTGGAGCAGGGTCTCTGGAAGACGGTGGCTACTTTGGGGATTCAGTTGCGTCTGGGAAGGGGGGGAGGGATTCGGCAGAGGGGTTTCTGGCGGAAAGGGCTTGCGGGGAGGTTGTCGATAAGGGTTTTGCGGCTTGGGTTTCGGTATGATGATTTGAGTTGGAGTTGGGAGCGATGATGGCTATGGGATGAGGATTGGAAGGAGGGATAGGGGTAATCACGCCAACGATCGGGGATCGTTGGGCTCTGATACCAATTGATGCAGGCCCTAGGGGCTTGCGTAGGAAGTGCTAAAAGCACAATGGGTGCCGAAGCACGTGTCCTAAGACACAATCAATCTCCGAAGAGACAATAAACGAGGACGCACCTCAATGGGAGAACCCAATTTCATTAATCAACTCTGAGAAATAATTCTCTACAATGCCATATAAATAGGAAAACACAACTTAAGCCCTAAGAAACCTAATTAAAATAGGAAACCAAATAAATAGGAAACCTAATCCTAAATACAACTCATCAAATAAAATAACAATTAAATAAGTCCTAAATCTAAGTGGGCCCTACACATATGGCCATGAGGTCTACGCTGCATCACTAAAACAATCACCAAGGCAATGGTACAAGCGCTTCGACTCCTACATGTTGCGGATTGGCTACTATCGATGTGAGTATGATCATTGTGTTTACTTTAAAGTGCATGATGATAATTCATTTATTATGTTGCTACTCTATGTGGATGATATGCTTATTGCATGTAAGAACATGTCAAAAATAAAAGAACTGAAATCTCAGTTGAAAAAGGAGTTTGACATGAAAGACCTTGGGTCGTCCACAAAAATGTTGGGTATGGAAATAAGGAGGGACAGAAAGGCTGGAAAGCTGTGGTTATCACAAAAGAAATACATCTCAAAAGTACTTGAGAAGTTTAACATACAGAATGCCAAGCCCGTGCCTACTCCACTTGCAAGTCACTTCAATTTAAGTGCCAGTCAATCTCCAAGTACGGACGATGAAATTGAAGATATGTCCAAGATACAGTATGCTAATGCGGTGGGATGTTTGATGTATGCCATGGTTTGCACAAGACCAGATATTGCTCAAGCAATCAGTGTGGTGAGTAAGTACATGGCGAATCCAGGGAAAGAGCATTGGAATGCAGTAAAGTGGATTCTGAGATACTTAAAAGGCACCAAAGACTTGGGAATATTGTTTGAAAGAAAATAGGGACCAGAAAGTGTAGTGGGATATGTAGATTCTGATTTTACAGGGGATCTGGATAAAAGAAGATCCACCACAGGCTATGTTTTCACATTAGCTAGCGGACCGATAAGCTGGAGATCGGTGCTTCAGTCTACAACAGCATTATCCACTACAGAGGCAGAATACATGGCACTTGCAGAGGCTTCTAAGGAAGCAATTTGGTTGAGAGGTTTGGTGAATGAAATCGGGATTAAGCAAGAATCAATCTCAATACACTGTGATAGTCAAAGCGCCATATGTTTGGCGAAGAATCAGGTATATCATGCCAGAACAAAGCACATTGCTGTTATGCATCACAGAATTCGAGATTGGGTTGCTACAGGTGAGATTTCCGTTGAGAAGATTCACACAGATGAAAATGCAGCTGATATTTTCACTAAGCCAGTCACTACAGAGAAGTTCAGGCATTGCTTGGACTTGATCAATCTCTCCTCTTGTTAGAGATTGAAGGTGCACCTCATCTTCGGAGAGGTGCAGATATGGTGGGAGAGCTTTCCCACACAGTACAGGTGTTATAAACACAGCATAACAATTCTTCAAAAGGTCAGACATTTTTCGCCAAGGTGGAGATTGTTGGATTTGGCTCAAAAGGTCCATTGGGCCTTGATGGATAGTTTACTTAGGGCTTAAGTAAACTAGGGCAAAAGTCTTTATATATACTCTCTAGGGTTATTCTTTGTAAGTTACATCACATATTAGAAAGCAAGCAAGGGAGAACAAAAGAGAGCATTGTAAGGGGAGAGACTGTGAGAGCAAGATTGAGATCTATTAGGGGAGAGAGTAGGCTAAGTGTTAGAGGTATATCCTTGTAACGAGTTGCCCAATTTCCTCCATAGTGAAATCGAGCGGAACGCTCATAGTTCCGTGGACGTAGGCATTTGCCGAACCACGTAAATCTCTTTTGTCTTGTGTGCTTGTGGTTGATTGAGCGTGCTTTACCCTAGTTTATTTCCTAACACATGTCACACAAAATTTCCTACACATGTATAGCACCAGACTATAAAGTATAATTAATTCATTAAACCTTTTCAAACTCGGAACACAAGTTATGTGAATAAAAAATGCTGGACTGGGATAAGTATCAAACTATGAAATGCAAACTCAAATATGTAATTAGTTGAATTGTGAATCTGCTAACTAAGATTCAAACTACCCTAAAGTCCATTTGAGTTGTATTAGAATGAGTTGAGTCTTGTTCCTAGCATCAAAACCCAGACCCAAATCCTATTATATTAATATGGTTTGGATCAGGTCCATGGTTTTACCTAAATAACATATATGATTATAAAAAAAAATTCAAAAATATAGAATTCCTATTATAGTATTCAGAGCTGAGCTTGATTCAACATTTAATTATAATAGTTGAGTCCATAAGGTCTTGGTACCTGAACCCAAGCCATAAACATCCGACAAATGACCAATCTGGTCCACTCTATACCTGACCCATTTACAGCCCTTCATCATAAATGTGATTGTAACTATGGGACTCCACTGTCTATCAAAACCCTATCATATATGTAACGAAAATTCCCTTAAAAGCTGATGAAGAACAAGGTGAGAATCATACAAGATCTATTCAACTTGCAACTAAGATCATTAATAAGGCTTCCTCTTCTTATGAATCTGCTAGAATAAAATAGTACAAAAGCATTAGAATTCCATCATGAGTTACTTATTGCCATCAAATACAGATGGGGGCATACATGGGATGTATGTTAGGAATTTTGTGTATTGCAATTTGATGGATGCATATCATTTTAATCATCATTTGATTTCTCACACTTGCATTATTTTAGAAAACATTGAAATCTTATTTTATCCATGCATTGTTTTTAAATATGGTAAAACTCATGTTTTATGCATGAATTGGTTTTAATTTTGGATGCAATTGATTTTGTAAAAGGAATTTCAAAATTCAAGCTTAGCCTAAGTTTTAAAGTTTCAAATGATTTGTGGCTTTTTATGATTCATGATTTTAAAAATACTTAGATTGATTTAAATCATGTTTCAAGCTTGATTTAATGGCCCCAACAAGTCCCACATCAAAAATCTTTGAAAATTGCAAAAGTATGCAAAATGGGAAAAGTGACCCAGGGCCCAGTGTACCCGGTCGACCGGGTACACATCCCGGTCGACCGCGTACACTGCGGGTCGACTGGGCAGAGAGCCGTTTGGCTCTCCAACGGTCATTTTTCTGACCGTTTGGATGGGGTCGACCGGGCCTGTCATGGGGTCGACCGGGGACACGCAGAAACTCTGTTTTCTGTGTATAAAAAGACTTCATTCCCTTTTAAAAAGGTTGGAACTTTTGAGCAAACTTGGAGCCTTCTTGGAGGTGTTTGAAGAGAAGATAAAGGGGATGAACCAAGGGGATTAAGAAGGTCATTAAGGAAGCTCAAGCTTGGATCATGAAGTTAAATCTCCAAGTAAGCTTTGCTTAATTTAATCATATGTTTCATGCTTGGTTTTAAATCTTTGGTAAATATTTTTAGCATGATAACTATGATGAAATGAATTCATTACTTCCATTCAATCTTTGATATTAAGTTGTAATGAATTCTTTTCTTTGATTCAAACTTAGTTTAGTTTTAAACTTTGTTAAACATGTTATGTTTAAAACTTTGATTTCTTTATAACATGTTTCATTAACTTGTTTGAATCATCTTTGTTGTTTTCATTCATTTGAATCTTAAGTCAAACCTTTGTTTTTGAAAACAACATAGCATAGCACATGCATCACTTGATTAGGCTTAAACTTTCAACTTGTGATCTTTTGATTTTCACATCATTAACAAGTTTGTAGTTGTTCAAGTGATTTGCATATAACTTCAATCAAATCTTTGTGTGCCTTAACTTTCAAATGCTTCTAGCATATATTGATTAAGCCTTCTTTTTAAACTTGATTGAAGTTTTCCACACACACATATCACAAGCATTCATCTTTGCATTTCATTGTGTTGTGTGAGTTAGATTTTCATTTTCTTATCCGCCTACTTAGAGGCAATTTTTATTGAGCTTAAATTGTAATCTCATAAGAGTGTTTTGTGAAGACACTTTCTTTGAGAGAAATATTTACTTGTAAGGTTATTGCTTAGCCATTTAAAAGCATTGTGTAAAGGTTGTTGTTTAGCCTAGAAAAACAACATTGTAAGGTTATTGCTTATCCTTGGAAAGCATAATTGTAGAGGTTATTGCTTAGCCTTTTGAAAAGCATAATAGTGGAAATCCGGTGGGGTGTGAGGAACACAAGCCGGTAGTGGATGTAGGCACGTTGGCCGAACCACTATAAATATTGTGTTGTGGTGCATGCTCTTGTGGTGATTGTATGTATTTAGCTTCCGCATTGTGCTTGTTATCATCACTAGTGACTAGTTAGTTTATAGAAAATTAAAATTGGTCATAGTTAGTCACTATTAGTAGCTCACCCTATTCACCCCCCCTCTAGGGTTAGGATCCCCAAGGACTTTCAATTGGTATCAGAGCCTCGTGCTCTATATTAGGATCAAGTGTTTGAAACTCTTGATTAGGTGTAAAAACCTAGAGTTAAAACCCTAGTGTTGTGCCACCATGAAAATCATAAGAATGGATTCCACTAGTTTAGACTTTGTAGATTCTTGTGTAGATTCCTCTAGACCCCTCCTTCTTCCATCTATTGGAGATTCTAACATTAAAATGAATGAATCTAAATCTAAATTAAAAGAAGAGGATTATGATGAAAATGAAGCTTATGAGGAATTGTACACATGGTCCTTTGAGCTTTCTAAGAAGAATAAAAGATTAAAAGAAGAATCTAAAAGGCTAAACCAAGAATTAGTCTCTTCAAAAGATGAACTTAGAGAAAAAGAAGAATTAATAAATTGTACAGAATCTAAGTTCATGATCTCTTTGCATAACCTATATAATGCTCAAGATGAATTAAAAGATTTAAAGATAGGTTATGACAATCTTAATAAGGAAAATTCTAAACTAAGAGATCAATTACAAAGACAAGACAAAGACTTTAACAATCTTGAATCTAAGTCAAGTATCTCTAAGGAAAATTTATCTAATGCTCAAATTGAACTAAATAAAACAAGATAAATTGTGATGAGCTTAAGAAAGAAAATTTAAGTCTAAGAGATACTTTAAAAAGACAAGATGAGAACATTATCCATTTAAGATCCAAGTTGACAATTTCAATGGAAAACTTGTCAAATGCTCAAAATAATTTAAACACCTTAGAACTTGGATCTAATGTTGTTAATGAACTTGAAATGAAGTTAAAACTTGCCAATGAAGAGCTAATCAAATTTAAGGGAATTGAACAAGAACTAACTAAAGTTAAAAATGAGAATTCAACCCTTAAAACCAAAGTCACTCAACTTGAAACATACAAACAAAAGTATGAGTGCAAATTTACCCAAAGTGAAGAAAGATTGGAAAAGTTATTTAAATTGGGTAAATCAAAAGGAGATAGGACGGGTCTTGGATTTGATAGGAATACCTCATATGACCCTAAATTCACCAACACTTTTGTGAAAGGTGAGTCCTCATTCTCTAGCACTCACACTTCTTTGCCCATGTCTAAATGTAATTATTGTGGCATTGAAGGACATTTTAGGTTTGAGTGCAAACAAAGAAGAAGCAATGTGTCTAAATCCATATTTGAACCAAAGAAAGGTAAATCAAATTCTATGATGGATAAGACACCAAAAACCAAGGAGAACTCCATGAAGCTTAAACAAGTAAAATCAATTAAGAAGGAGTCTCCTAAGATAGATTCTAAAAAGTTTAAACAAGTTAAACCAACTTTAAAAGAATCTATAAATAAAAAGGTTCTCAACCTACCTCCCATATCTCAAATGAAAGAACTTTTGAATAAAGTTGCAAAGTTAAATTTAAAATTCAAAAGTCAATTAAAGGGAGGAGATAAGAAGAAAAGAAAAATGGTTCAAACCCCAAAGAAGCAAACTCACCAAAAGACTAATCACCAATCTAAGCTAAACTTAGTTAAATCTATATCTCATGGTGATAAGTCTAAGTTAATAATTTATCAAGTTAAATCTCCTAGAGTTGGTGAGAAGTTTAAGTTAGACCTCAAAGTTCATCCATCCCAAGACCTTAGGTGGATTCCCAAAGTTAGACAAATAGACAAACCTTAGGGCCTTGGACCTCATTGACCAACCTAACCTTAATAGTTAAATCTTTTTTGTTGGTCATGATTGCATTTGCATTTTATGTTCTTTCTTAGTTACATTTTTTAAAAAATGCATTTGTTTCTTTATGATCATTTGATTTTGTCTTCATGTACTTCCCTAAGTCACATATCATGGTTTTCAAAATCATTTGATTGTATTTCTCACATGTTAGATTTGCTTTTTGCTCTCATATAGTTATATCTTTTGTAATGCATTTCTACATGATCAATTGATTATGATTCCAAAAGCTTTCATAGCTAGATCTCTCATAATCAATTGATGTTGCAAATTCATTTGTTTGTATGTCATAGTAAGATTATCTTGAAAAACAAATGATTTAAAACAATTTAGTTTTTCCATAAATTTCTAAGTTATATCTTTTGATATGGAAAATATGTTTTCTTCAATTTCATACTCATTTTGTCCATTGTTGGATTTTGTTTATGATTTGAAGATTGCATGAATGGAAATGCTTTAAAACTTTTTGTTGTATTCATCAAAGCATGTTCCATGTTTTCATTTCCTTATGCTTTTGCTTATGTCATCCTTTAATGGAAATGAATGTTGTGATAGACTATTTGCATGTTTGCTCTTTTAGTTACATTCTTTATGCAAATGTTTTATTTGTTCCATGTATGGTTGTGTTCTTTAATTATTTTTTTTGTAACCATACTAGAACCCAAATCCATCCTTTATGCTTTCTAGTCATTTTTGTGAAATGGATGGTTATGATGTTTGATTCATGTGTATTTGTCATACTTATACATGTTTCAACCTCATAGTAGTGATTGATCATATGAACCTCTTTGAAATTCATTCCTTGTATCTCATAGTTATATCTTTGATGGATTTCTTAGATGTTGAATTCTTATGATCTTGACACTTTGGAAATTGCATGTACTACTAAGTTATATCTTTTATGCAATTTCTCTTGTTCATCACTATGCTCAATAGTTATATCATTAAAGTGATGAATATTCATTTATGTTGCTTGTTGGAATTTTGTGTTTGTCACATGCTTGCTCTTAAACATGTTCCATATTCAATTGGTAATCAAATGATATCATTTTCAATTAGTATAACTTCCAATTGATGTTATATATTTGTGATAAACCTTGTGCACATTGGATTAAACTTGATAGTAATATGTCTTTGTTCCATGTCACATTCCATTAGTTTCATAAATGGTCATGTTTGCCACCTCTCTTGCTTATTTGGTTAAATCTCGTGACCACCATGTTTATGTGTTAATAATCTTGGTTGGTTAATGATTGAGGTAGGCATCATGGTTTGAATTTCATTTCACTCATCTTACACTTGATAGTCATATTTTATGATTGAGTGAAATGATTTCAAAATTTACATAGCATATGATTTTCATAGTTATATTATTTGATGCTATGTTTAGTAAACCCCTTATCATCATGGATAGCTCTAACTTGGATTAATCCTTCTAGTTACATTCCTTAAGTCCATTTTAGAGTGATTGAGCTAATAAGTCATACTCTTAAATCTCAATTGATATGGTTCTTATTTCAATTGGTATCCATGATAGATTAACCTTTTGACCTTGCTCTTCAATTTTCCTTAAGCTTATAGGTCAATTGGTTTCTCTCCAATTTGGTAATTTGATCATTGAGCCTTATAGTTAATCATTATCAATTGGTATCTAATCCTTCCCTTGAAGTTATCCCTCAATTGGTTAAACCATCTTCTTCTTGCATCTAATAGTTATATTCTTGTCAAAAGTATGACAAAAGAAGATTATGGATTGAGGGGGAGTAAACCTTCTAAGGAAGCATTAGAGATGATCAAATTCACCATTGCTATTCCCTTATAACTTACTCACATGCATAATAGCCTGTTAAGTATTTCATTTTCGATTTCATTTGTTAACAGGTGCTACTAAAGGTATTTTCCTTGTTTCATGTGTGTAGGTACCTTTCTTCAATTGCTACCTTTGCAATTTAATGGCAAAGGGGGAGAAAGGATTAAGGGGGAGAAAATGCTCTAGCTACCCAAAAAGGGAGAAAGATCAAAGGGGGAGAGAGCACTCAATGGCAAAGGGAGAGAAAGACCAAGGAGAGAGAGTGCTTGGTCTAAGGGGGAGAGAAGATAAAAGAAAGAAAGCTTGGAGCTAAGGACAAGAAGAATGAAGATCAAAATAGCTAAAGCCCAAGCTAAGTGAAGGAGCATCCGAAGATTTCAAGCCGTGTCAAGCCAAGGAGCTGAAGACTTAGTGTGAGGTTTAGTGTTAAGTTAAGGTTTGCCATCAAATTGCAAAGGGGGAGATTGTTAGGAATTTTGTGTATTGCAATTTGATGGATGCATATCATTTTAATCATCATTTGATTTCTCACACTTGCATTATTTTAGAAAACATTGAAATCTTATTTTATCCATGCATTGTTTTTAAATATGGTAAAACTCATGTTTTATGCATGAATTGGTTTTAATTTTGGATGCAATTGATTTTGTAAAAGGAATTTCAAAATTCAAGCTTAGCCTAAGTTTTAAAGTTTCAAATGATTTGTGGCTTTTTATGATTCATGATTTTAAAAATACTTAGATTGATTTAAATCATGTTTCAAGCTTGATTTAATGGCCCCAACAAGTCCCACATCAAAAATCTTTGAAAATTGCAAAAGTATGCAAAATGGGAAAAGTGACCCAGGGCCCAGTGTACCCGGTCGACCGGGTACACATCCCGGTCGACCGCGTACACTGCGGGTCGACTGGGCAGAGAGCCGTTTGGCTCTCCAACGGTCATTTTTCTGACCGTTTGGATGGGGTCGACCGGGCCTGTCATGGGGTCGACCGGGGACACGCAGAAACTCTGTTTTCTGTGTATAAAAAGACTTCATTCCCTTTTAAAAAGGTTGGAACTTTTGAGCAAACTTGGAGCCTTCTTGGAGGTGTTTGAAGAGAAGATAAAGGGGATGAACCAAGGGGATTAAGAAGGTCATTAAGGAAGCTCAAGCTTGGATCATGAAGTTAAATCTCCAAGTAAGCTTTGCTTAATTTAATCATATGTTTCATGCTTGGTTTTAAATCTTTGGTAAATATTTTTAGCATGATAACTATGATGAAATGAATTCATTACTTCCATTCAATCTTTGATATTAAGTTGTAATGAATTCTTTTCTTTGATTCAAACTTAGTTTAGTTTTAAACTTTGTTAAACATGTTATGTTTAAAACTTTGATTTCTTTATAACATGTTTCATTAACTTGTTTGAATCATCTTTGTTGTTTTCATTCATTTGAATCTTAAGTCAAACCTTTGTTTTTGAAAACAACATAGCATAGCACATGCATCACTTGATTAGGCTTAAACTTTCAACTTGTGATCTTTTGATTTTCACATCATTAACAAGTTTGTAGTTGTTCAAGTGATTTGCATATAACTTCAATCAAATCTTTGTGTGCCTTAACTTTCAAATGCTTCTAGCATATATTGATTAAGCCTTCTTTTTAAACTTGATTGAAGTTTTCCACACACACATATCACAAGCATTCATCTTTGCATTTCATTGTGTTGTGTGAGTTAGATTTTCATTTTCTTATCCGCCTACTTAGAGGCAATTTTTATTGAGCTTAAATTGTAATCTCATAAGAGTGTTTTGTGAAGACACTTTCTTTGAGAGAAATATTTACTTGTAAGGTTATTGCTTAGCCATTTAAAAGCATTGTGTAAAGGTTGTTGTTTAGCCTAGAAAAACAACATTGTAAGGTTATTGCTTATCCTTGGAAAGCATAATTGTAGAGGTTATTGCTTAGCCTTTTGAAAAGCATAATAGTGGAAATCCGGTGGGGTGTGAGGAACACAAGCCGGTAGTGGATGTAGGCACGTTGGCCGAACCACTATAAATATTGTGTTGTGGTGCATGCTCTTGTGGTGATTGTATGTATTTAGCTTCCGCATTGTGCTTGTTATCATCACTAGTGACTAGTTAGTTTATAGAAAATTAAAATTGGTCATAGTTAGTCACTATTAGTAGCTCACCCTATTCACCCCCCCTCTAGGGTTAGGATCCCCAAGGACTTTCAATGTAGGCCCTTTACAACCTTATTTTCAGTATGTGATTTATGCTTTCAAATACCTAAAAACCACAGAAGCGCCAGGTGATGAGACCCAGGTATTTGTTCAAATAGTAAACCAAGAGGTAGTGTTCATCTCCCATATTAAGACAGCTGCAAATCAGGAAATACATATGTAGTAGTCTAATAAGACTAACAACTAAAATGAGAGAGAGTAGACTTGAACATTTCTTCTACTTTTCTCAAAAAATGCTCCGCATATCACGTTTCATGATATCCTTATTACTAAATATTATTGAACTTGGGCTTGATGCAAACAGAACGGGTCTACGTTTCACTAATGCATGCAAATGAATAAAAGTTTTCAATTTCATTGCTACCATCATAAAAGAAGAAGAAGAAAGAAGCATGGTGTAGACCACAGATATCTGTAAAATAACACAATATTTGTCCAGGAAAAAAGACAGTATGTCAAATTCTCAGTGGAAAGAAAATAGATAAAACAACCAAGCATGGTATCAGACAGAGCAATCTGATCCAATGAATCCAATGATCTCTATCCTACTACGACCCATTGAACACGCTTTCTTGCTAAAGAGAATCGGCCATATAGAAGAATCATTGGATAGAGCCTTGATACAGATCAGAAGAGCTGATACGGGAAATGCTACCAGACCGATTGAGTACAGTTGCTTGGCCCGTTCTCGACCGAAACGACCCTTTGGACGACCGATGGCAGGAGAGAAAGATTCGACAGATTGAGATCGATCTCCCCTCCCCTCTTTCAAGATCAGATCCAGAGGTTTTTCTTTTGATTAAACTCCCATCGCTCCACTTCTTCTTCCCTCTTCAAGCTCGTCCTTCTATTCCCGATTGGAGAAGAGATTCCATTCCTTCCATTCTCGCCACTGATTCTATTGAAAGTTAAGTCACAACTAAAATGGAATGAACTAGTAATTCAATTGATTTGACTTCTTTCAATGAAAGTTTCCAATCATAAGGGATTCGGGCTAACTTGGGGATGTAAACAGGCTTAGTTCATGTCTGGTGAATCCAAACTCGGCCCAACCACCCAAAGCCCTAGTATAACATATTTATATAATATGACTTTATTTTATATAATATTAATACATTATACACATTACATAAAAAACATGTTATTATACTATATATTATACACATTATACACCTGGTACATGGGTATTCAGGTATAGATTTTACCTAGACCGAGACCCAGACCCATTATTAACTATATCAGATAGGGATTGCAATAGAGAACGGAGTTCACACAAGATTAGGTAAGCCCAAACCTATCGTGCTTATAATGTGATACCAAACCTGTCATACATCAGTTTTTCTTATAACTTCAGCTATAAATATATAAATTATATTATATGAGTTGGGGTAGGGATGTGGTGTAGAACCACAAAAAATGTAAATCCGCCCCAAACCCGACTCATGTTTGAGTCCAAATATCAATACGTACCCTGAACTCCCAGCTCTCAATTATCTTCCTTACAATAACAAGGGACAGATTGGAAATGGAAGTGAAAATGACAATTTCCACCAGCAACAGGGAGGCATGAACATCTAGTTGGTTGGGGAGATAAATCAGTTTAAGACAGATTGTCCTTAAGAGGGATTTGATGGTTAGGCTCTCTTCTCTAGCATCTAATTATATGCCCAAGAGGACCATTGCCCTGGCATTTTATAGAAGTGAAGAGAATAGAGGTTGAAAATCTTTGTCCCTTGGACACATACTTTCAGTTGAGAATCATAAATATAAACAATACAAAGAGTGAGTTTGAGTTATCTTATTTTGGTTTCATGGTCATACATACTGTATCAGATGATCCTCCATTGTTGTGTTTTAATCATGTTGGGTTTCATTTGGTTACATTAGAATCTAATGTGATAGCTGCTGATTCCCATGGTTTCTCAGTCTTGTTTCAACAGATAATTTAGGGCTTGTGATTTGGGTATATCCAAACATTCGCCTAATAATTATGGATGGTGGTCAAGTTCACCATTCGAAGTCAAGTCATAGTGATATGCTCTCTTGAAGACCACAATTCACTTGATTGACAGATATGGACTGTTATTTATTTTTGGACTTAAAGATAAGAACACAACCATCAATGAACCACATACAAATATATATATTTAGACAATTTTAGATGTGGGTATAGATATTTTGTGAGGGGATTATCAATATGAGATGGAAGGAATATTTTCATTTTGAATGGTTTGCAATGATCACATGATGTCAATACAAATCTTGAATTTGGTTCATATATGTTCAAAGGTGAATTTGAAATCTTCTCTTTCTTATTTTGAAAAACCCATATAAAATTTTAATGGAAGAAAGTTTCTTGATGGGTTTGGTATCAATCCATGTGAAGAGTTATTATCTCAAATTTCCCTAGAAAATTTTGCTGCTCTAACGCCATCCATTCACACTAATGTGGAAAAGAGGAGAGCTGAAGACCTTGGCTTAGTAAATCAAAGCTAGATTTATCTCAAGCATTAGGAGATCAAATTCATTAAATCATGCTAAAAAACTATTACATAGACAAGATCATACTGACATTTGGCTTGATTCTAGGTGTGACATTAAGAGAAGAGATAAACCAATAGACTTAGAAGGCACTCTTTCAAGTAGTTGACCAAAATTGGTGAGATAAAGGTTTCATTGTGGCACATATGATTAGCAACATTAAAAACATAAGAGTACACTAGAGTAGTGATTCATAAAAAATAGCCCTCATGTTGACTACTCTAATCCTTTGATGGGAACCAACAAATAGATTTAAAAAGTTTATAAGAATGATAAACTAGGGGACCAGATCACTCTGATGTTCCATTGCTGATTTTTCAGCGTTTTTTTTCCTTCTGGTCCTTTTATATTTGTGAATCATGGAAAAATGGACAGCTCTTAATTATCTTATTCATGGACAGCTCTGCTAAAAGCTTAATCTGGTGAGGTATCATCATCTACATCATTGCAATTTTATACCAGAGATTATTTTAAAATCAATTACAGCACTCATCCAACCAACAAAAAAATTGTAAAGAAAAAGAAAAAAAAAACTTAAAAAGGGGTAAAAACCTACCTTTTGCATTAAAACAACTCCAAATTAACATTAATTGTAATAGTAGTAATAATAAATTAAATCATCACATAAGGAGAAAATATCCCAAAAATATGAGAATCCCTAATGTCAGTGCCCGGAAACCCAGATCCTGGAAGAAGATAAGACTCAATAATACCCAGTCACAGTCTTCATGCCAATTTCAAATACCCACTTCTTAATTTCTCCTATCAACAATCTTCCACGAAAAAACATGGGTATGTTCAAAGTTCATACATACACCGAGTTCTAACAAACCCATTTCATAGAAAAAAAAAAAAAAAACCTTTCAACAAGTTCTATCAAACCCATTATCACTCAAACACATTTCTTCATCACATGTTCCTCGTCTAGTGCATTTTTAAGAACAAAATTAAACTAACATTAATAAATTACCGACTGTACGTGCATCTGTTTGCATGCAGAAGAACACCCTTGGATTTCCAGGGAGAAGACTTGGGCAAGCACCTAAAATCAAATCAACAACAAACAACAATAGATGCTTTGAATATTCACATAAAGCAATGGAAAAAGAGGAGAGGGAGGAAGAAGAGAAGAAAAGAATAGAGAGGAAAGAGCGAATGTGCAGTGAAGTGTAATGCAGTGGGGGTGTGATGCAGGGGAAGGTGGAAGAGACTCAACTGTGAACGTGGTGTTTCTTCCTTGTGTGAATGGCCCCTTCTGGAATTCTGTGTCAACGTTCTTCTCGACCTAATGAGTATTCCGTGCAGATGGCCTTCTTCCCAGAGTTCTAGGTGAATGGGGGTTGTAGGTGCAGAAAATGATGACCCACAATAAGAGGGTGCCCTACAGGACTTATCCGTGAAGATGATGGTGTCTGAGATGTCTGGATGCCGTCCGAGAGCCTGAAAAGGAGTAGCAAACAGTCAGAGGACCCTGGCCTGAGCGGCGCAAGGCTCTCCGATGCCAAAGTCAGTGTATGAACTGGAACGATGGAAGGAGAGGAGGAAGAGAGACAGAGTAAGGGCTCTGAGTATGGGATGTGCGTACCTTGCATGGTGTTTTGGGGGTCTATTTATAGAGGTTTGGATCGTATCTCTGAGAGGATATTTTGGTGTGGGTCCCATGATCTGACTGGGAAGTCATGATCAGCCCACAAAGTAATAAATGCAGTCTAATCCGGCCCACTCAGCATTTAATGCCAGTCGGGTCAGCCCACATTGCATTAAATGCGTGTCTTGTTGGGCCAGATTGTGTTGGGCGCCTTTGGCGGTAGGAATACCTGCGGATCTTCCCTCGGGCCTTGCCCTGATGTGGCCTCAGCCGCTGGATGCTGCCACGGGGCGATCTGGCGAAGATAGTGGGCGGCTGGACGTCATATCTGTCCCACCAGCTCGTGACCCAATCCCTCCACGTGCCTGATGACGTGGAGGATGAGGGGTCCAAACGAAGGTTCTTTCTTGCCTCGGCTACTGTCCTGGCCTCTTCAGCCGAAGTAGCTTTAGCCGAGGTAGGGTTCCTTACTGAGATGGCATCCGGGCTGGCCTTGCCGAGATGGGATCTCTGCCGAGATGACGCCCGAAGCGGTCCAGTCCGGCGCCTGTGGCCTGGAGGTGTCCGATGTCGGCCAAGGCCTCTGCCCTGGTGGCCGGGATGGGATCGGAGCCACGTGGACGGCACGCGGATGGCACGTGAGGATGTTTAATCCCATCTGATGGATATGATTAGCTTAATCCTGCAGCTCTGGAAATCTCCCCACACAATTGCCCCCTAGCTTCCGAGCTCGCGTAGAACGTCAGTGCCGTGAGGTCGGGAGCTACGAGCCGGGTCTATCTGGGGGAGAGCCTCTCTCGGCCCTGACTCGCTGTCGCTTTGGGTGTTCGAGGTGATAAATGGCGTCCCCTATCCAATGCTGATTGACAGTTCGACGGCTCCACGTGTCGTCTCCTGGCTGGCTGTCTGTCTCCTCGAGGTCGTACGCGCCGTTTCGTCAGGGGCGCAATCAATTTTTGAAATGATTTGCGCGCCGCTTCAGGGAGGCGCAATAAATTTCCGAAATGATTCGCGCGAAATCCCAGGAGGGGGGGGCGCCCCTTGGCACGCCCGATTAGGGTTTCTGTAAAAAAGGGGGAACTCTCTGCTATTTATAGGGCAGTTGAGGTCTGTTCCATCCTTCGTTTGCGATTCTGAATCAGAGACGAGCGTCAGAAGAGGGAAGGCTACTGTGAGGGAGCTTCATCCGAGAAGTGGTGCGCTGCTGAGGTTGAGCCTCCTCGCTGTCCAGCGTCTTTGTTCTGCTTCCGTAAGTTCTTTCTGCTCTGCTTCTTCTTCTGCGGGTTTCTCTGCTTTTAGACTGGGATAGGAATGGGGATTTACAACCACTGGTTAGAGAGCGAGGCAGCGATCGAGGGTTTTAGGTCAGCCTTTAGGATCCCTGCTGATGTCCAAGTCAGGGGTGCTGATCCCCATGGCTACAACCCTCGCGCCTTTCTGGGAGGCTGGATGCCTTTTCCGCTGGTGGCTGTGATAGAAGGCGGGGTCCGATTCCCCCTTCATCCGCTTCTCAGGAGATGCCTTAGTCAGTGGCGTCTCTGCCCTTGCCAACTGCTGCCGAATGCCTTCAAGATCGTGATGGGCACGGTCAAGTTGAATGAGGTCCTGGGCACCGACTTCGGCGTCTTCGATCTTGAGGACGTCTATGACATATGCAGGTCCGGGGAATCTTATTATCTCCGGGCTAAGTCAGGCCGAGACGGCTTCGTCCGATACTTGGAGGATTCGAGCAAATATGCCGGGGACGATCTTCTATATGTTTCGGGGAACTGGGAGTTTGGGGAAGCCGACACCGATAGGGGCTACCAGGTCCCCCGCCACTTCGGCACCATCCCAAGTAAACATCCTCCGTTTCTTAGGTGATCTTGAATAGCAATGAATATGGTGGCGCGGCAGACGAGGGAGTCTGACGGATGTCTCCACGTGGCGCCATGATCTTGAATATCAATGAACATGATGGCGCGGCAGACAAGGGGGTCCGACGGGTGTCTCCACGTGGCGCCGTAGGGTTCGCTGGTCAATAGTCGCGCCTTCCCAACAGCGCGTGGGAGACTTCGCCCCATAACTCCTTTTGGAGTCTGAGCCTCCCTCCATCCTATAAATAGGGGGAACAGGCTCGCCATGGGAGAAGGAAGGAACATAGGAACCATGTCTGAGAGGTGCCTGAGATTACTTGATCCGGGGGAGATCCCTGCGTCGTTGGACGGTTGCCCCCAAGGGGGGAAGGCGGTCGTGGCCTGCGCGCTCTCTGAAGGAACTCCCCGTGGGCCACGCGCTCTCTGAACGCGGGTCCATGGGCACTGGCCCTTGGCCAGACAGAGTGAGGATGCGCTGCGAGGGGACGGTGGCGCATTCTCGTCCAACGCGACCCTGTGCGCCCGTCGTATGGCAGGCGGGATTGGGCCTCGCTGGTCCGGGAGGCTTCTTCAAGCTCTGCCGCTCCTACTGCCACCGAGGGTGTTGCAGAGCCCAGCGGGGTCCAGGGATCGCTCAGAACCTCCAGGAGCCCTCTGCCTGAAGAGTTAGTGACGCCTGAAGAGTCAAGTGAAGATCAGAGTCTCTGTCATTTTATTTTCTGCTTCATTTTCTGTTTTCAGAGGACTGCGATCCTCCTTGCTGTACTCTTCTTTCTGTTATGTATTTCTTGTAACGAAGCAGTTTGCAATGAATGAAAATGCACTTTCTGATTACCCAAGCTGTGTTCAGTGCTTTTGAGTTCTTTTTCTCCTTTCTTTGCGTTGTTCTGGAATGCTTGGATTTGTGTTTGAGTGCTGGCATTGACTTTGGCCAAAAGGGCTGGCTTTGGCCGAGACGAGATGCATTGTGCCGAGATGGACCCATTCCATTGGTCTCAGCTCAGCGGAGCGAGTTCGGCAATGGCCTCCTGACGGGTGCATGAACCCGGACTCCAGAGAACTTGTCCTTGGCCGGACCGCCTTGAGGGGTTTATGAACCCAGACTTTAGGAAAGGCTGAGTGTAGGAACTGCAAGCCTCTTACAAGGCATAGAGCCTGTGTGCCCTGAGACACGGAATTTTAGGAAAGGCTGAGTGTAGGAACTCGAAGCCGTTTCCAAGGCGTGGAGCCTGTGTGCCCTGAGACACGGAATTTTAGGAAAGGCTTGAGTGTAGGAACTCGAAGCCGTTTCCAAGGCGTGGAGCCTGTGTGCCCTGAGACACGGAATTTTAGGAAAGGCTGAGTGTAGGAACTCGAAGCCGTTTCCAAGGCGTGGAGCCTGTGTGCCCTGAGACACGGGATTTTAGGAAAGGCTGAGTGTATGAACTCGAAGCCGTTTCCAAGGCGTGGAGCCTGTGTGCCCTGAGACACGGAATTTTAGGAAAGGCTGAGTGTAGGAACTCGAAGCCGTTTCCAAGGCGTGGAGCCTGTGTGCCCTGAGACACGGGATTTTAGGAAAGGCTGAGTGTATGAACTCGAAGCCGTTTCCAAGGCGTGGAGCCTGTGTGCCCTGAGACACGGGATTTTAGGAAAGGCTGAGTGTATGAACTCGAAGCCGTTTCCAAGGCGTGGAGCCTGTGTGGCCGGAGTCGACCAGAGATTGATGACAAGGCAAAAGCTGCTTTTTATTGATTCCGAAGTTCGTTACACCTTTAGAAATAAAACTTCTTCAAATGAGATGCATTCCACGGTCTCGGCAATGGCTTGCCATCCAAGTCTTCGAGCTTGTAGGCTGACTTTCCTGCCAGTGAAGCTACTCTGAACGGGCCGTGCCAGTTCGGGGCAAGCTTCCCCTCATTTGGTTCTCTGTCAGCTGGCAGGGTCTTCTTCAAAACGAGCTCCCCCGCGGTGAACCTTCTTTCCTTGACATTCTGATTGTATGCCCTGGCTAACCGTTGCTGGTAGTCGGTTAGTCTCAGGGCTGCTGCTTCACGTCGTTCGTCCGCCAGCTCTAGCTCCATTGCCAGGTTCGCTTCATTCCGACCTTGGTCGACCAGTTCTGTCCTCAGGGTAGGAAGGCCGATTTCTAGGGGAATGACAGCCTCCATCCCGTAGGCCAGAGAGAATGGTGTCGCCGAGGTGGACCTCCTTGGAGTTGTCCTGTACGCCCACAGCACGCTCGGAAGCTCTTCTGTCCATCTGCCCTTTGCCTTGTCCAGTCGCTTCTTGAGGCCGTCCAGGATCACTTTGTTGGAGACTTCTGCCTGACCATTACTCTGTGGATATGCCGGGGTGGAGTAATGGTTTCTGATGCCATGTTCTTGGCAGAAATCTCTGAAGGATTTGGAATCGAACTGAGTCCCGTTATCCGAAATTAGGGTCCGGGGGATGCCGAACCTCGTAAGGATGTTTTTCCAAACGAAGTTCCTGGAGTCCCGGTCGGTGATGGAGGACAACGGCTCAGCCTCTATCCACTTGGTGAAGTAGTCCGTAGCCACTATCAGCCATCTTTTGTTCCCTGGAGCTCGGTGGAGAGGCCCCACAATGTCCAGGCCCCATTGAGCGAAGGGCCATGGACTAGAGAGGGGGCTCAGATCCTGTGCTGGCTGATGAAGCGAGTGGGAGAACTTCTGGCATTTCTCGCATTTTCTGGCGTAGACCTGGGCGTCCTTCTGCATGTAGGGCCACCAGTAACCCTGGCTGATTGCCCTGTAGGCCAATGAGCGGCCTCCTATATGGCTGCCGCAGATTCCTTCATGGATCTCGTACAGGAAGTCGTCCACCTTGGACGGGTGGACGCATTGGAGGTACGGGCCTGTGAAGGACTTCCTGTAGAGTTTGCCTTCTGGAGAGAGCCAAAAGCGGGCTGCCTTGAGCCTGACCTTGTGGGCTTCAGTCTTGTCCTCAGGGAGCTGGTCATCCTTCAGGTAGGCAACGATTGGATCCATCCAGCTGGGGCCGAGGTCAGCACAGAGGACAAGCCGAGATGACTGGAGTTCTAGACTCGACCTTGATACTGACCCGACCTCGATGGTCCTCTTCTTTCCTGCTTCGACAGCGGAGGCCAGGTTTGCAAGCGCATCTGCGTGCGTGTTGGTATCTCGGGAGATCTGCCTGACCTCGGCTTTCTGGAATTGGGAGAGTAGCTTTTTTGCCAGGGCTAAGTAAGCCGCCATCCTGTCGTCCCTGGCCTGGTAGTCTCCAGCGAGCTGGCTAGTTACCAGTTGAGAATCGCTGAAGATTTCCAGGTGCTGGGCTCCGAGGACTCGGGCGCTGTTCAACCCTGCGATCAGTGCTTCGTACTCTGCCTCATTGTTCGTCGCTTTGAAGTCGAGGGTGAAAGCCTGCTCTATGACCAGTCCCTCTGGCGATTGGAGAACTATGCCGGCGCCAGCTCTCTTGGAGGTGGACGACCCGTCAACGAAGATCCTCCATGCCGAGGTGGGAGACTGTTGGATTTCTGTTTCTGCTGGCTCTTGCCCTGTGCCCCCCAGTGCCGTGCCGAGCTGGGTCGGAGCCGGGTTAGGGCAGGCGAATTCGACTATGAAGTCGGCCAGAATCTGGGCTTTGATTGCAGTTCGGGGACGGTACTGTATGTCATACTGCCCCAATTCAACTGCCCACTTTGATATGCGCCCTGAAAAGTCAGCTTTTTTGAACAAGGAGCGGAGTGGGTGCTCCGTGATCACCACAATAGTGTGGGATTGAAAATAATGGGAGAGCTTGCGGGAGGCGGTAACAAGGGCCAACGCAAGCTTCTCCAACAGAAGGTACCTGGTCTCGGCATCGAGCAGGGTCTTGCTCGTGTAATAGATCGGCTTTTGAACTCCCTCATCCTCCCTGATGAGGACGGAGCTTACTGCGTGATCCGAGACCGCTAGGTATAGATACAGAATCTCCCCCCGAGTCGGGGTGGAGAGTAGTGGGGGTGACATCAAATAAGTTTTGAGTGCGGCCAATGCCTGGTCGCACTCGGGGGTCCATTGGAACTTAAAATTTTTTCTCAAAAGTTGGAAAAAAGGCCTGCACTTATCTGATGAGCGGCTGATGAAGCGATTGAGTGCGGCGGCCATTCCCGTCAGCTTTTGAACTTCCTTTGTGGTGGAGGGACTCTGGATGTCCTGGATGGCGGTGATCTGGTCTGGATTGGCCTCTATCCCCCTCCGCGTCACCAAGCTGCCGAGAAACTTGCCAGAAGCTACGCCGAAGGCGCACTTGGAAGCGTTGAGCTTGAGCTTGTAGGCGCGAAGGATGTTAAAGACTTGGCCGAGATCTACCAGGTGGTCGCTGGAGCGCACAGATTTGACGACCATGTCGTCGATATACACTTCCACCGTTTGGCCGAGCTGGGCCTGGAACATCTTCGTGACGAGGCGCTGATAGGTTGCCCCCGCGTTCTTCAGCCCGAAGGGCATTACTTTGTAGCAGTAAGTGCCGCGGGGGGTGATGAATGATGTCTTCTCCTCGTCGGGCCCATAGAGAGGGATCTGATGATAGCCGCGGTAGGCGTCGAGGAAGCTCATTCGGTCATGGCCAGCGGTGGCGTCAATCAGTTGGTCGATCTTCGGGAGGGGGAAACTGTCCTTAGGGCAAGCCCTGTTCAGGTCGGTGAAGTCCACGCACACCCTCCATTTTCCAGTTTTCTTCTTGATGACCACCGTGTTGGCCAGCCATACCGGGTACTGGACTTCCCGGATGGCCCCTGCTTTTAGCAGGTTGTCGACCTCTTCCACGACTGCATCTGTCTGCTGCAGCCCGGTTCTGCGGGCCCTCTGCACCACTGGCTTGTGGTCGGGGTCGACGTTGAGCTTGTGGCACATGACCTCTGGGTCGACCCCGGGCATCTCACTTGGGCTCCAAGCGAAGACGTCCACATTCTGCATCAAGAACCGAGAGAGTTCGGCCCTTTCTTCGTCCGACAGCTGGGTGCCGATCAGGAAGAAACGGTCTGGGTCTGCCGGGTCTAGCCTGACCTCGGCTAGGTCCTCGATGCTCTTCTTTTCAGGGTCCCTGCCGATCTCATCGAGGCCCTTTTCGAATTCGGCCAGGTTAACGCGCTCTGGCTCCTTTACTGCTGGAACTGCGGCTAACACGCACTGCCTGGCCTGCTGCTGGTCTCCCTTCACTGTGACTACCTCCAGCTTGCCTTCTTCGTTCTCGTGGACGAATTTCAGCTTTTGGTGGAAGGAGGAGGGAACTGCCTCCAGCTTGTGGAGCCACGTCCTGCCCAGAATGACATTGTAGGGGGAAGGGGCATCCACAACCAGAAAGTCGGCTGTCACGGAGGCTCCGCCAACTTCGGTTTCCAAGGTGATTCTGCCCTTGGGGTAGACTGGCGTCGCGGACAACCCTAGCAGAGGTGCACGAACCTCCGTGAGGTCTGCTTCGGAGAGTTTCATCCGTTTGAAGCAGTCGTAGTAGAGGACCTCGGAGGAGCTGCCTGAGTCGACGAGGATCCTCTTTACGGTGAAGTCTCTCAGCTTCATGGTGAGAAGCAGGGGGTCGTTGTGAGGGACTTGGACCCCCTCTAGATCTCGATCCGAGAACGAGATGGCTGGTTTGTCTCGGCGGGCTTTCTTGGATGCCGGGGCGAGGTCGGCTTTCATCACTTCTTTCTCGTGCGAAGCCCGCCTGGCTTCGGCACGGGTTTGGGAGCTTCCCCGGGACGAGGAAGCTGGAGCCGAGGACGCCAGATGGATCACATTGATGATCTTCTCTGAGTCCTCGCTGTCTGGAGCCGGGGCCGTGCTCTGGTGAACCCGGCCCTCGCTGCCGCCGGCATCACCCTCCTTGATGAACTCTGGAATGTGGCCCTCTTTGGCCAGCTTCTCCAGATACCACTGCAAAGACCTACATTCTTCAGTCTTGTGCCCGTTGCCCTTATGGAAGGCGCAGTGGAGCTTGCTCCGGGAGCCCTCGCTGGGTTCGTACTTCATGGGCGGGGGATACTTGAAGAACGGCTTGGATTTGATCTTCGCCAGGATGCGGTATATCGGCTCCTTGAAGACGACATTGACGCTCTGACTGGCGTTGGAGGGAGGTCCGGGCTTCCAATTGCCCCCAGACCTGGACGACGAAGGCTTCGTCGAACTGGAGGCCCAGTCCCGCTTGGACTCCTGCTTCTGGGAGGGCCTCCCGCCTCTTTGCCGAGGCTGGCTATTCTTCTGTTCGGGCTCTGGATGCCCGTCCCGATCCTTAGCTCGGATCTCATCTTCTTCCCGGGCGATGAAGCGCTTCACCCGGGACATTAACTCTGACATGGACTCTGGAGTGTCCCCGGCCAAGTCCTTCCGCACATCGCTGCCGGGGATCAGGGCATACAGGAAGGCGTAGATGGATATCCCCTCCCTTGCGCCCTCAATCTGGCTGTAGATTGCCCAGAATCGGTGGGTGAACTTGGCAAGAGTTTCACCCTGCTTCATTCTTAGGGCGATAAGGTCCCCTTCCTTCTTGGGGACGACGGTGTATGCTTGGAACTTCTTCAGGAAGGAGAGCTGGAGTTCCTTCCAACTGGGAATTGACTGCTCTGGGAGAGAGCAAAACCACTTCAGGGGGAGGTCACCCAAACTGGAGGAGAAGATCTTACAGTTTAGGTGGCCCTCATTTCCCCAGATAGACATCTTCTGGGAGAAGTGTCGGAGGTGTGCAGATGGGTCGGACAGTCCGTCGTAGGGGACGAACCGCGGGACGGAGAACTTCCTGGGCAAGGGGGTGCGCTCGATTTCCTTCGTGAAGGGAGAGCCCCCGAGATCGGTATGACCGCAGAGCTGCTTCTGGTCCCGCATGTCCAGGTTGTGCTGGAGAGCCCGCCTGACGCGCTTGTCGAACCACTCCTGTTCGTCGTCCTCCTCTGGAGTCTGAACTCTGGACTTTCGCTTGGGGCGGCTCGGACTGTGATGGCTATGAGTTCGGCCATCGCGACTATGGTGACTCCGGCTGTTGCTCGAGCCTTCGTCACGAATCTGGCTCCGTTTCTGGTCCAGATGATGTCTGAGGTCCTCACGAGGAGGCTGGGCTGCCTTGCTGGGAGCGCCCTTCTTTTTTCCTTGGGGCTCAGAGACCTCCCTCAAGGAGGCAGTTTGCACTGCCTTCAGCTGCTGCTGGAGCTTGCGAATCATCCGCTCTTGCTTCCGGAGTTGCTTCTGGAGGAGGGCAGCCTCGGGAGCCTCTCCGGGGGGTTGAGCGTGGCGCGTTTCTCCCACGGCCACGGCTTTGTCCTTCCGAGGACGCTGATGCTGATGCTCATCGCGTCCGGGGTGGCGGGACCTCGCCCGCTGAGAGTGAGGTTTCGACTCCCTCTTGGAAAGGGATCTCGACAAAGAGTTGGGAGCCCAGGCGGCCCTCGCCTGCAGTCGTCCCTTGCACCACGCGGGACTGCCCCTGAGAAGGGACTTCCGCTGGAGTCGTGTCTTGCACTGCGCGGGACTGCCCCTGAGGAGGGACTTCCGTTAGCGGTGGGTGGCAGCGCGAGCGCTGCTCCTGAAGATTCTACGCCCTTCTTAGCTTTCGGAGGCATGGCTTCTGAAAGAGTGAGGTTAGGAAGATTGGGAAGGTTTTGAGAGGTTTGGATGGCTGGGATATTTCTTCCCACAGACGGCGCCAATTGTAGGTGCAGAAAATGATGACCCACAATAAGAGGGTGCCCTACAGGACTTATCCGTGAAGATGATGGTGTCTGAGATGTCTGGATGCCGTCCGAGAGCCTGAAAAGGAGTAGCAAACAGTCAGAGGACCCTGGCCTGAGCGGCGCAAGGCTCTCCGATGCCAAAGTCAGTGTATGAACTGGAACGATGGAAGGAGAGGAGGAAGAGAGACAGAGTAAGGGCTCTGAGTATGGGATGTGCGTACCTTGCATGGTGTTTTGGGGGTCTATTTATAGAGGTTTGGATCGTATCTCTGAGAGGATATTTTGGTGTGGGTCCCATGATCTGACTGGGAAGTCATGATCAGCCCACAAAGTAATAAATGCAGTCTAATCCGGCCCACTCAGCATTTAATGCCAGTCGGGTCAGCCCACATTGCATTAAATGCGTGTCTTGTTGGGCCAGATTGTGTTGGGCGCCTTTGGCGGTAGGAATACCTGCGGATCTTCCCTCGGGCCTTGCCCTGATGTGGCCTCAGCCGCTGGATGCTGCCACGGGGCGATCTGGCGAAGATAGTGGGCGGCTGGACGTCATATCTGTCCCACCAGCTCGTGACCCAATCCCTCCACGTGCCTGATGACGTGGAGGATGAGGGGTCCAAACGAAGGTTCTTTCTTGCCTCGGCTACTGTCCTGGCCTCTTCAGCCGAAGTAGCTTTAGCCGAGGTAGGGTTCCTTACTGAGATGGCATCCGGGCTGGCCTTGCCGAGATGGGATCTCTGCCGAGATGACGCCCGAAGCGGTCCAGTCCGGCGCCTGTGGCCTGGAGGTGTCCGATGTCGGCCAAGGCCTCTGCCCTGGTGGCCGGGATGGGATCGGAGCCACGTGGACGGCACGCGGATGGCACGTGAGGATGTTTAATCCCATCTGATGGATATGATTAGCTTAATCCTGCAGCTCTGGAAATCTCCCCACACAGGGGTGCTTCCTCAATAATGGGTTCTGTGACTGGAGATGATGATGGCTGCCTGAGGGTGGAGAGGGCTAGAAAGGGCGATGGAGAGGGGATGAAGATGGTGATGATGTGGATCCGGGGTGCTCGGTGTGCATAGAGATGGTGATGGGCGTGGGCGCTGTAGCGATGGGGGCACCAAATCCGAGAGGGAGACGCTGCGACGAAGAGTGATTTGAGCGCGAGAGAGAGGGAGAGGGAGAGGGAGGGAGAGGGAGAACCAGCGGTGGCGGCTCCAGCACAACAGATCGTCTAGCGGTGGCGTGGTTGGTGCGGCAGGAGGGTAGAGCGCGGGAGCAGGGCGCGGGAGCAGGGCGCGGGAGCGAGGGAGAGGGAGGGAGATCGGGAGAGGGAGATAGCAGAGCATGGGAAGGCAGAGCGCAGGAGCAGGGGAAAAAAAGGGGGGGGGAAGGGAAAAAATGAAGAATGGGTTTCTAAGGGGGTTCTTAAAAGGGGCTTTAAAAACCACCATAAAAGGATGGTTTTATTTGCGCCGGCCAACAGCGGCTGCTCGCTTTCTGCTGCGCCAAAGCCATCATTTCTAGTAGTGTGTTTTTTTGATGATTCATGATCATTATATGGTGTGTAAATGATTATTTTATATACTTTTATGTTAGATCTATATATTTAGAATTTTAAAAATAATTTTATTTAATCTTTATTTTTTTGTAAAAATAATTGTTGTTACTTGTTAGAGTATTTATGATACCAAAGGCTTATTAATAGTGTGTAGATCTACATCTACTCATAGTCATACACATGATTTTGGGTTTTTTTTTAATTATTTTATTTTCGAATTTTCTATTATTTAAATTATAATATATCATTTTTTGAGAATTTCATCATAAATATATTCTTTTGATGATTCATGGTCATTGTCTGGTGTGTAAATGATTGATTTACATACTTTTATGCTAGATTTATATATTTAGGATTTTTGAAAATGATTTTATTAAATCTTTATTTTTTTGTAAAAAAATTGTTGTTACTTATTAAATTATTTATGATACTCTAAATACCAAATGCTTACTAATAGTGTGTAGATAATAGATCTACTTATAGTCATACACATGATTTTGGTTTTTTTTTTTTAAATTCTTTTATTTTCAAATTTTTTAATATTTTAAGTTCCAACACTTAAAACACCCAACAGTAAGTTTCACATCAATTCACCAAAGTCTAATGCCTCTGAAACAGCAGCACAAAATTATCAGAAGGACACCATTGCTTGCATGAAATTGAGTTCATAAGAATTCATGGTCATATGAGATCCAATGTAGGATTATTAAACAGGTGAGAGGTAAGGATATAAGGTGGAGATGTAGATGGGGCCTTAACTTTCCCACGATGTGAATTACCACGGTGATGGTTGGGTATTCAATTCTCATCTCCACTTGATTCATTTCCTTTAAAGGGAGTTGAGTTATTTTATTGTCATGTTTTGGATGTTCACCTTTCTTTCTTCAATTTTAACCTCTTGGATGAGGGGGAATAGTATACTTCAAACTGGTCAAACTTGGAGAGCCATTTTTCAAATAATCAAGATATTAAGCATACTGCATCAGAAAAGTCACAATGAAGTTTAGCAACAGTATCGCCCCTCCCCAGTTCCTCAGCAAATCCATAAGCAATATATGTCTTTGGCCGTAAGTCAGGTTTGCGGCTTTTCTCAAGCAACTTTACAGCAAGATTACGGAGACCAAACCTAGGATTTGTACATTCCTGATATGGCAAACCACAGATGAATTCAGCACCATCATGTCGTGTTAAGAGCTCCTCAAAGGCATTAGCTAGTGGCCAATCCTTCAGTTTGAGCATTTCAGGCCATTGATTAAGGCGATTTCTTCCTTCTAAGTATCCTTGGAAAAATCGGTGTATGTTAATCTCAACCTGCAAATCATCATAAAGTTCAATTCAATTTCAAATGTGAGGTACAATTAATCAAGTTGAAACACTATTGCATCAGCAAAATAGCCAAAACTTAGCCATAAATGTTGGAAACAAGATCTAGAAAACCTTATTGTCAGCCAAGATCCTCCATGTCAAATCATTAAGAGATGTAAAGCGGAAACATACCTTGATCCATTGAGAAAGTTATTCACAGGTTGTTGATCTTCCAATCCAATATGGTTGCCCAGAGAAACTCTCTTGATTCTTTCTGATGATGGGATGTCAGAGAGAATAGGAACTTGCCATATGAATTGGGGACCATAACCCTAATATATAATAATGAGATTTGCTAATTCTAATTTGTCCCCTCATCAAATTAGAATTAGTATTCTGGTATCTATACATTAATCCCATGACAATTATACCCTTAAGCCTTAAAACTTTAAGTCTTAATTAGATCACTTCAATTAGGCTTAACCAAAGATAGCATAACACATTTAATGGTTACATGTGTGGCCCCACATGATGGAATTTTCCAATAATCTCCCACTGGGCCATATATGTAACTTAACAAATGTGTATTACTGTATGAGCTCCAAAATTCTGCTATCATAATCTTAGGGTATATCCAAACAATCTCGTCCATTGAGTATGCCGGCATAGGATCAAAGCAGTTTTCATCACATTGAACATGATTAAACCCATCAATGGTCACGTACACCAACATAACGAAATGACATAGATCAATCATGGATGCGTAGCATGGAAAATACATGCAATGTGATCTATACATGTCTATTTCCAGCTGGTCCTACTTTATTCCTTAGTGAGATCAATATTGAATACAATGTAACATAGTGAAATGCACTGAAACTTTATTTCTGATCAGAAAAATATCAAAATACATAAACGCATAAGTATGTCCAAAATTAAACATAAAGCAATAGAATATAAACTGATACAAACTCCCATTATAGTGTGATATCCTCACACAAAATAACACCCATATGAGCAGTGTGCTCATGAAAGACCTTGGGTGGTAATCCCTTTGTAAGCGGAACCACTATCATGGAGTTTGTCCCAATGTGCTTTATAGATAGCTGTCCATCCTGTATTCTCTCCTTCACAATGAGGAACTTAATGGCAATATGTTTTGACTTAAATGAGCTCCTGTTGTTGTTTGAATATAGCACTGCTGACTTATTGTCACAATATAGTGTGAGTGGTCTTTTAATACCCTCTAAAACTCGCATCCCAGTGACAAAATTCCGCAGCCATATTCCATGGTTGGATGTTTCATAGCATGCTACAAACTCTGCTGCCATGGTGGAATCAGTAACGAGTGTCTGTTTGGCACTCTTCCAAGAAATAGCTCCACCAGCTAACAGGTAGAGACAGCCTGATGTGGATTTCATACTGTCTTTGCATCCAGTAAAATCGAAATCAGAATACCCTATGATCTCCAGCTGATCCGATCTTCTATATGTGAGCATGTGATCTTTTGTTCTCTGTAAATACCTCATAACCCGCTTGGCTGCTTTCCAATGATCCATTCCAGGATTACTTAAATATCTGCCTAACATGCCAACAATGTACGCAATATCCGGACGCGTATACACCTGAGCATACATTAGACTACCTACAGCTGATGCATAGGGAATCTTTTGCATTTCCTTAATTTCAAGGTTAGTTTTAGGGCACTGATTGAGACTGAACTTGTCTCCCTTAGCGACATGGGTGTCACTTGGTTTGTAGTCCTGCATGCCAAATCTTTTGAGTACTGTATCGATATAACGTCTTTGTGATAATCCAAGAATACCCCGAGAACGATCACGGTGTATCAGGATCCCTAATACAAAGGAGGCGTCACCAAGATCTTTCATCTCAAATTTCTTTGATAGAAATCTCTTGGTTTCGTGCAACATGCCTATATCATTTGTGGCAAGCAGTATGTCATCGACATACAAAACCAGGAATATGTGCTTACTCCCACTGAATTTGTGATACACATAATTATCAACAGCGTTTGTCTCAAAACCAAACGAGATAATCACATGATGAAACTTGTGATACCACTGACGAGAAGCTTGCTTGAGTCCATAGATGGACTTTGTCAATTTACAGACCATATTCTTTGGGTCTCCCAACTCAAAGTCTTCCGGCTGTACCATATAAATTGTTTCGTCAATGTCACCATTGAGAAAAGCTGTCTTGACATCCATTTGATGAAGCTCAAGATCAAAATGTGCAACAAGTGCCATGATTGTCCTAAAAGAGTCTTTCGATGAAACTGGAGAGAAAGTCTCTTTAAAGTCAATCCCTTCCTTTTGGGTAAAGCCTTTAGCTACAAGACAAGCCTTATACCTCTCCACATTACCATTCGAATCCCTTTTGGTTTTAAAAATCCATTTGCAACCAATGGGCTTCGCACCTTCTGGTAATGGAACAAGTTCCCAAACCTTATTGTCTTGCATAGACTTATACTCCTCATTCATGGCATCAATCCACTTTTGAGAGTTGGAACCTTGCATGGCCTAGTGGAAATTGATTGGATCATTTTCCACCATTCCAATTTCTTCCTCATGTTCTTGCAGAAATACGAAAAAATCGTCCGGAATAGCATTTCTCCTTTCTCTAGTGGATCGCCTTAATGGCACTGGTTCTTGAGGTTGTTGAGTTTGTTCCTCAGGAATGATCACCGCATCTTGAATAGGGGTTTGATCAACATTGTCTGGCTGAGGATCCGAATTCGCTTCTTGATCAATGACAGGCATAGAAACCGGCACATTGTCAATAGCGATAGTGGGAATCGAAACCGATTCTTCCTCAAAGACAATGTCTCTAACCTTATTTCTCCCCCAAACTCAACATCCTCAAAAAATATTGCAGTTCCCATCTCAAAAATTGACTTAAGTGTGGGATTATAAAACTTATAGCCCCTAGATCGCTCAGAGTAGCCAATGAAGTAGCTGCTAACAGTTTTGGAGTCCAATTTCTTTTCATGTGGCCTGTAAGGCCTTGCTCAGCTAGACATCCCCAAATGTGAAAATGCTTTAGACTAGGTTTTCTGCCTGTCCAAAGCTCATAAGGTGTTTTTGCAGCTGCTTTAGTTGGCACTCTATTCAGAATATAAGCTGCTGTTTTGATTGCTTCTCCCCAGAGTGACTCTGGTAAAGAAGAATGAATAATCATACTCCTTACCATATCCTTAAGAGTCCGGTTTCGCCTTTCAGCAACACCATTCATGCTAGGTGACCCTGGCATGGTGTACTGTGGGACGATTCCACATTCCTTTAGGAATTTAGCAAACGGTCCTGGACGTTGTTCACCTGAGCCATCATATCTACCGTAGTATTCACCACCACAGTCAGACCTGACACACTTTATTCTTTTGTTGAGTTGATTCTCAATTTCAGCTTTAAATGTTTTGAACACGTCCAAAGACTGTGATTTATCATGAATGAGAAATAGATACCCATAGCGAAAGTAATCGTCTATGAATGATATAAAATACTGTTGGCCATTCCAGGAAGCCATAGGGAATGGGCCACAGATATCTGTGTGTATCAATTCTAAGATGTCTGTAGTTCTATTGGCACCTAATTTCTTCGTTTTGGTCTGTTTTCCCTTGATGCAAGCAATACAAACATCAAAATCTATAAAGTCAAGGGAATCTAAAATTCCATCAGACACAAGTCGCTCAACTCTAGGCTTAGAGATGTGACCTAAGCGTTTGTGCCATAATGTGGCTGAGTTTTCTTTATTCAGTTTGCGTTTAGTACCTCGTGATTCCACATGCAAAGATTCATTATAAGAAACAATGGTATCAAGCAAATATAAGTTGTCATATACACATAGAGAACCAGTTCCTACAACGTTCGAATTTATAGATAAGCTGAATTGATTGTTTCCAAATGAACAAAAATAACTAAACTTGTCCAATAAAGAAACTGAAACCAAATTCCGTCTAAAAGACAGTACAATAAAAGTATCTACTAAATCCAAATAATAACCAGTTTTTAATAACAACCTAAAATGCCCTATTGCCTCTAATTCTACCGAGTTGCCATCGCCCACAAAGATGTGTCTTTCAGCATCACTTGGCTTTCGGCAGCTCAGGCAACCCTGCATAGAAACATTGATGTGAGTAGTAGCACCAGAATCTAACCACCACGTGTTTCTAGGTACTGAAGCTAAATTTACCTCAGAACAGACCAAAGTAAGAAATGTACCTTTCTTGGCACGCCAAGCGTGATATTTGGTACAGTCCTTCTTCACATGTCCAGGCTTGTTGCAAAAGAAACAACCCTCATTTGCTTGCTGTGGTTTCTTTTGAGCTGGACCCTCACTTGTTTGTTGTTGTTTCTTTTGGGCTGGACCCTTAGCAGCATCATTATTCTTTCTGGACCCTTAGCAGCATCATTATTCTTTCTCTTTTTGCCCTTATCCTTAGAGGCGTTAGCCAAATGAGCACTTTTTGTCCTGTCTTGCTTCAATCTCTCTTCCTCTTGCACACAATAAGAAATGAGCTCATTAAGAGTCCATTTCTCCCTTTGACAGTTGTAACTGACTTTAAATTGACTGTATTGTGTAGGAAGTGATATTAATACTAAATGCACAAGCAAGTCGTCAGACAGCTCGAGCTTCAGTGCCTTAAGCTTAGAAGCAAGATGAGACATATCCATAATGTACTCCCGTATATTCCCCTTGCCATTATACTTCATAGAAATCAAGCTTTGCAAAAGCGTGCTTGATTCTGCCTTATCGTTTTTCACAACACGCTTTTCAATCTCGGCGAGGAATTCTTTGGCTGTCGTTAACTTATCAGATACCGCACCCCTAAAAGCCTCCGGAATGCCGCGCTTGATGATCATAAGACTCATGCGATTAGAGCGATCCCACTTCTCAAAGTTCTTCTTTGCATCAGGAGAACTTTCAGCCGTAAGAGAAGCGGGTTGCTCAGTCCGTAGTGCAAGGTCTAGATCCATGCAGCCGAGAACAATTTCTATGTTCTCTTTCCAATCCTTAAAATTAGTCCCATTAAGCACAGGTATTGAGTTGATATTAGCAGATATAGTAGAAACACTTGCTGTAAAGAGAATAAAAAATTAACAGACAAATAAGCTCATATTAATAACCAAATACGATAATCAACATATTCAAATAATGGTAAGTCTCATCTCAAGATACCTAGCACAACATTAATATCAAGTTTTTGGACAGTAATATTAATTGTAAATGGTTCTCTTGTGGAAGTGATCGAACATTGACAATAATTTATGTCAAATAATAAATCTATCTTTAGATCGATGTATTATTTACATGGAAAACCTGATAATCGTCACATGTTTATCACCACGGGTGTGTATGCAATTCGGCCAAGTATTAACCTTCCTTTGGGCCGACTAAGACCCGCATGAATTTACATACACACAAACATCCAATATTCCTCATGAACAATCTACATAAGAGAGGTCACTTTGGTGACATCTTGTTTCAATTAGCCCATTTAGAATGATGGACAATTTTATTTAATTAGAAAAGATATACCATAAATTATTTAAATTTTTATTGAAGAAAACCTTAGGTTTGTTGCGCCGCCAAACAAACCATATGTACCTCATGCTGCTTACAAAAGAAACGACGACTCAAAACTAGATCTTAATCCATAAATAAATAAAAACATCGACTCAAAATTGAGATCTTAATCCATAACGACACGTGAACATTTGTATTAGATCTGATACATAATGTGATCTCTTGATCCATTAAGTTCAAACATATGTATCAGATCTTGATTCATTATGACAGGAACATATTGCAGGCATATATTAAATAATTAATTGTTCATAGATCTGAATCCAAAGCATATATTGATAACATCAAACATATATGGTACTGTGACGTCAGCAATTCTCTGCAACAACGTTGCCGGGCCAAATACAGATTTGATGTCAAGCCTTGATTCATTAACTAATAGTCTGGCGCTAGAACAGGATTGGAAAAAGAAAAGAAAAATATATACTTGCATTGCACATATCCCTAGGTGAATAAAGGTCAACAACAAATTGCATGGATCCATAAACAAGAGTACCATGTGCATAAAGGTCATGAGGTATGTGCTGAATGGTGCACAGATTGCTAGATGTGCACTTGATCCAATAAATAAAATAAAAAAAATACTCAAACGTTCCAGATTGAAGTGCATATTGCTTGAACCGCACGGACATCAATAAAACATAAACTGGATCCATGTCATCGATCAATCTTTCGATTAAATCACTCATAAAATACTACTGGCTCATCTCGGATCGCCAGATCTGAATGAAGTATTTCAACATGGATTGATCCGTGCAAATCTTGAACATAATCAACCTGATTCCCAATGACTTAACATGGAGAAGCTCTGATACCACTTGTTGGAAACAAGATCTAGAAAACCTTATTGTCAACCAAGATCCTCCATGTCAAATCATCAAGAGATGTAAAGAGGAAACATACCTTGATCCATTGAGAAAGTTGTTCACAGGTTGTTGATCTTCCAATCCAATATGGCTGCCCAGAGAAACCCTCTTGATTCTTTCTGATGATGGGATGTCAGAGAGAATAGGAACTTGCCATATGAATTGGGGACCATAACCCTAATATATAATAATGAGATTTTTTAATTCTAATTTGTCCCCTCATCAAATTAGAATTAGTATTCTGGTATCTACACATTAATCCCATGACAATTATACCCTTAAGCTTAAAACTTTAAGTCTTAATTAGATCACTTCAATTAGGCTTAACCAAAGATAGCATAACACATTTAATGGTTACATGTGTGGCCCCACATGATGGAATTTTCCAACAATAAAATCTAACAGTTTTGGTATAAGGGGACAAAGGACATCGCAAGAAATGCATAACATCAGAATAAATAAATATTTAACTACTCAATTATAGCAGGAAGACCCAATGCAAGATTCTGAAGACTTGCACATACACAGAAAAGAAAAGGTAAGGACAAGAAAAGTGAAATAAAAGCAATCTTCCTTGTTTCTCTAAATGTAAAAATAAACAAGAGTTAGATCCACGGAAATCCAGAAGAGACGAAGCTCTAGTTCATTTGTAATTGATGTATGCCTTTCTAAGTAAGATGCATATGATCATACCATAGCACATCTTAGTTCAAGATTGGTAAAATAAATAGAGATATAAAATGAATGACCCAAATGATAACCTCACACCAATCTAAACTGTCAATAGCTTTCACCGACAAAGACTTGGACTTATTATTCTTGGTCCTTGTTATCTCACGAAATGCTCGCAACATGACCATTGGCTCCCAGCTCAAACCCAATGTACGTTCAAGAACATTACGAACTATGACTGGCTCACCTTTGCTCCAATGTCTCTGGAAATGATCTAAGTCTCCATGCTGAATGTCACGCCCCCAAAATGTAAACCGGGGTTATGCGTGAGATTAGGGCTAATTAAAACTTTTTCGACAATAATCAAATACAACTTAGCCCCAATAGTGTCCCAACTGGATCGAAGACCGCTGTGAGGTATAAACATTTTGTTAAATATAAATAACAAATAACGGAAGCTTTGTCATAACAAGTGGTATCTTAAAGAAGTATAGTTTAGAGCTAATACTGAACTGTTAACAAAAGTATTATTTACAATGCTAGGCCACATCAAAACTTGGGTCTAATCAAAATGAAATAGAACAAAAAGATCTATCATGAAGGCTCTCTCGTACGGAGTCATCACGGCTATAAAATGCCGTCCGTACTATACTCTAAGGAGTCATTAGGCTGATCTGCCTGAACTTCCTCCGTCGTTTCCTCCTCGGGGTAATAGGATAGCTCGGTACCTACGCACCAAGAGTAGTATCATCAACACAACGGTTGGCAAGTAATATATATAAAAATCCTAAGATATGCAGTACGAATAAGAATAAACGAGTAGACACAGTCATAAGAAATGTGTAGCAAGAAATACATCACATTCGAATCATAAACAGATTAACAAAATAGGCATCCACATATGCTAATAGTAAATGAATTGGGCACTGATAACCCATGTTCAAATAATCAAATAACAGATAATATAACAGACATCTCTTGGCTCATGTGGCTCGGTCCCCGAGGGTTCTGGCTCACCGTCTTGCCTTGAGGGCAGAAAATACAGAGTCCTCACACAGGTGGCGTCCCAGCTGTGCTGAACGTGTCAGCTAAGTGGTGCCCGACGTAAAGAATCCTAAACAGACAAATCAGTGAGGAGCTAGGCTTTCTTGCGCGAACAAGATTCATTAATCAATGGAGAAACTACTTTACTTCAGATCATTTCAAATCAGAATTCAAACAGATTTCAATAGTAGTTCTCTTAAGCCTTTACATTCAAAGCTACCTAGCCTCAACACTTCAAACAGACCTCAGAACAAATGGAACTTCAAAGGGGATCCTAAGTCCATCATCTAAGTTCTCAATGTGATCCCAAACAAAATAAAGTGAAGTAAACAGAACTATAGAACATGTTTGTCACATGTAGACAGTACCAGACGGTACAATTCGGAATCAAAAGCAATAGACAATCCAACCCTAAGCCTAGAGTTAAACCCAAAGTATCGTACAACTTACTCAGTCAACGAAAGGGGTTAGGGTTCAGGATATTCGGACGAATAGTCTTCGTGCATAGATTTAAAGAAAAGTATCTCATTGTTGTCCCGTACCGTTCAAGATTGAGTTTAGTCAAGTCCCAATACAACCGGATTAACCGTGAAAGATGTCGGTTCAAAATATTTTCACATGTAGTCAAATGAGTCCAAAAAGGGTAGCCAAGGTTCCATTAAAGTCCTTCTAAAATGGGGTGAGAAAATCCTTTCAAAAAGGGATTGGCAGTTGTCCAGGTCGACCTGCTTCATGGTCGGTCGACCTACCCCAAGGTCAGTCGACCCCCAGTGGTGAGTGAAAAATGCGTGAACAGTGAAATGGTCAAGTTCTAGAGAACCTGACCCTGTGTGGTCGGTCGACCAAGTGCAATGCAGAAACAGAACAGAGGTTCTGTAACTGCAGTGAAATGGGTCCTTTTTCCATTCCTTTCTTCCTCAACCTAATATAAAATCAAAACATGGATAAACACCATCCATTCTAATTCCAATAACCTATCAAATCAAGTCAATAGCCTTCTAATCCAATTCATTAATTTAACAAGTCTAATTATCATGTTTTCAATCAAATAAAGTATCAATTGAACCATTAAAATCTAAAATATGATTTCTTCATACAAATCAAGGAAGACAAACATATCAAGTATAATTATAGATATCTACTTGCCTTAAGATGAAGAGCTAAGAAAATTCCAGGAGAAAATTGAGTGAAAATCCTCCTTGAGCTCAAAGGTGGAGAAAACAATACTCAAACCCAAATCACTCCTACAAATGCATGCCAAGGGGTGAGGTGAGTCTTCCTAATCCATTTCTAATCAAAAAGAGAAAGATTCATTATGCCTACAAGTTTTGAGAGCCTACCTTAGAGTTGTGAGTGGAAGACAAGCTTAGAAAAGGGGATATTAGTGAACTTGGAAGCTTGGGGAAGATGTTTGGAAGCTTCACCGGCGACGACGGAGCTCCGAGAGGTGTCAACGGTGAGGAGGCTGAGATGGTGGCTGGGTGTTGGAGTTGGAACAATGAATGAAGAAGGAGAAATAAGAGATGGGTGAAGGGTCCTTTTATTAGGTTAAGTTATAAGAAAATTTGCTAAAATCATCGATGAAATTAATATAATAGCGACAACCATTGGTAGAATTGGAACTGGGGCAGGTCCCCATATCAATTGCAAAAGAAGTGATGAAACAGAAGAGGAGTAAACATGGACTTTATTAAAATCAAACTTGTAACATCCCAAAATTCCAAGATTGTAATTAGCTTAGTTAATTATGCTTTTAGATAATTAAACTCGTTTATACGCCAAATAGGTCCGATTAATCATTAGGATCGCACGTGCGAAGTTGGGTTGAGATTCGGGCCCGTTTGAATACAGTAGGGGTGTGTGTCGCTATTTCCAGAAAGGTTTGAGGACTTTCTTGTATGTTCCGCTTTTTGAAATTTTGGCTCCATCGGGTAGATTACCTAATTTCCCGAACTTTGTCCTTCTGTTACATCCCGATCCAGGCCCTCGAACCTGACCCAAAACCAGACCTGACCCGAACCCAACCCAAGGCCCTAAGGGCTGTTTGGTAATTCCCCACCCCATCCCCTTTTAGGTCACGATGGACCACTCCCCCCCTTCTCATTCACTCCACAGCGCAGCCCCTCCCTCTCATTCTCATCTCTCTCGTTCTCCACACTCCCTCCCAAGCTCCTTGCTGCCGCTGGACTCCGAACACGCCCGCCATCTCCTTCTCCTCTCCCTTCTCCACTCTCTCATCTCATCTCCCATCTCTCATTTCTCTCACTCATTTCTCCCTCACCCAGCCATGCTACCCCACTGTCCCGACACAGTCATTGTCGCCGTCCGCGACCACCACCTGCACCATCACCGCCGGCCACCATCATCTCCGACCAACCCCCAACCCATCTCTTTGTTTGCCCCATTTTCCCTTCCCTGTTTCTCTCTTTTTTTTCCCTGTTTTCCTCCCCTTGCTGCCCCCGTGACTGAGCACCCATCTCTCATTCTCTCTCATCTCATCTCTCCCCCACCTCACTCCACTCACTGTCAACGTGAGTTGACTTTCTCTCCCACCCATCTCACCATTTCATCATCTCTCTCTGTTCTCTCTCATTCTGTCTTTCTTTCTTTCATTCTGTTTTCTTCATTCTCCTTGTCAATGGACCATCGAGACCCACCATCACCACCAATCAAGTGGGCCCCACAACCTCCCAACCTCAAATCATCACCATCATCTTCGCATGGACCCCGCGAGCAGCCCATCCTCAATTTGCAAGCCACCACTCCGTCCACCCATCTGTTTGGTAAGCTCTTCTTCCCCTTAGGTTTAGGTTATATACTTTGGGTGTAGAAATGTGTGATAAGATAGCTTAGAGCTTTCCCTTTTCTTTTGGTTTATGTTTTATTTTAGTTTTACTTTGCTAATTTTCCCTTAGGTTTGGTTTGTTGGGCTTTGAGCTAGGGCTTCTGGATTTGGGCATTTTCAACAGAAGGCAAGTAGATATATATATATGCTTGGATATGTTTGTCTCTCCTTTGATTTGATGATTGATGATGATTTAGATGACCACATGCTCATTGATGTCTTTGACTTTGGAAAACATGATAATTGGATCTATATGTTTAATGAAATGGATTCTTAATTGGATGGTTAGAATGAATGGGTTGGTTGTTGGTTTGAATGGACTTGATGAGAGGGGGTATGGATGCATGTGGAGAGGGCAAGGCCCTATTTTCCTTGTTTGCATGTGTGAATGAAGGGAGGGAGCGAAACTCCCCATTTCTGAACCAATCTCCGAATTCGCTTCAGAATTCTGGGAGTGGTCGGTTAACCAAACCTGGGTGTCAGTTAACCGAACTGCAGATCCGTGACCCTCGGTGACTTGTCGGTTCCCACTCTAGAATGATGCATTTTGAAGGAGTTGGGCACTCGGTCACCTTGTCGGTCAACCTTCGGTCGACTAAACTACAACTCGGTGACCTGTCGGTCCCATTTCCAGAGAGCATGGTTTCTGGATGAGTTGTGAAGTCAGTCGTTATGTCGGTCAACCCTCGGCTAACCGAATTGGTTGGTTAACCGACCCTGATGTTTATCTTGACCAAATTCCCCCTTTTTGAAAGGGATTGTCCCTTGGTCTATGGACTTAGGTGGAACCTTGATTACCCTTTTTGGACTCGTTTGACTATGTACGAGGAATGTTTTGAGCCGATGATTCCTCGTAGTTATTTTGGTTTTCTCAGGTTTCAACTTATCTCAATCTTGAACGGTATGGGACAATGGGATACCCTCCTTTATATCTATGTATGAAGACTGTTTGTATAGGTATCGCAAATCCTAGTTCCTTTCATTGACTGAGTAGGGTTGTACGAGACTTCGAGAATAACAATTGACTTAGGATTGGATTGTCCATCGCTCCTGATTCCGAATTGTACCGTCTGGTACTGTCAACATGTAACGAACATGTTCATTAGCTCTGTTTGCTTTACTTTGGTTGGGGATCACATTGAGAACTTAGATGATGAACTTAGGATCCCTTTTGATGTTCCATTTGTTCGGAGGTTTGTTTGAGGTGTTGAGGCTAGGTGGCTTTGAATGTAAGGCTTGAAGAGAACTAGTATTGAAGTTGGTTTGAAGTTTGATTTGACTTGGAATAAAGTTGTTTCTATAATGTTGTTGAATCTTGTCCGCACAAGAAAGCTTAGCCCATTACTGATATTTGTTTAGGACTCTTTGTGTCAGGCACCACTCAGCTATTAATGTTCAACACAGTTGGGGCACCCCCTGTGTGAAGACTTTGAATTTAGGACCTTGAGGCAAGATTGGACCAAAGCCCACGGGGCCCAGCCACATGAGCCTAAGAAAACCGTCTGCAGTTCGGATTTGGTGATTGAACACTTTGATTGAAGGGTTGTGATCCCAAACTATTGATATCTCCACCACTAGTCAATGTGAGTAAGGGAGGGCAATGCCACTATCCCGTGGTAATTAGCATATGTGGACCGCCTACTTTGAGAGTATGTTTATGATTCGAATGCTATGCATTTCTTATGATCAGAACGTTATGCACCTCTTATGATCTTGTCTATCGTTTACTCTGATTCATTATGCATATTGGTTGATGTTTTTGTTGGAAATAGGGTGGGCCTCTAGGATAGCTTTCAAAGACTTTTGACCCACTTGACGCAGGGATCAACTATCCAGAAGGCTATAAAACCCAATCCAAGATCTATGTCCTCAATCTCAGCCATCATGATCAGTAAATATAATCTATCTAGAAGATAGAAACAGCAACTAACAGGCATCCATAATAATCTACAACATGCAAGGAAGTGGATTATACCTTTGGAGCTCGGTTGGGCTTTAATGGAGGAGTTGCGTCTTTCTTTGATGATGAAACGCTTTCACTAATCAAATAGGGATCTCCAAGACCTTTTGATCTTCCACGCTATGACCCGTATTAGATTCTCCTTTTTCTCAAGAAGATGGTGGGATTTCCAAGAGAAAACTACTAGGAACTCTAGGGAGGAACTAGAAAGAGAACTAGAAGAGGGAGAGGAGAAAAACCATGTGCAACTATTGCACAAAAGGACCTTGGGCGTGAATCCCAATGCTAGGAAAGTGCATGCACGTCCAAGGCCTCTTCTCCTCTTATTTATAGCTTTTGCAAGTTGCCTTCTCTTTACTAATTACAATAGAAGACATACTTCCATTAATTAGTAACTTATCATATCATAATTAGAAGTCTCACTTCAAATATGATTAGTAACTTTCCAATTCCTTTCTAATTAAAATAGAAGTCTCACTTCTACTAAAATTAGTAAGTCTACTATTACCACTATTAGAAGTCTCACTTCAAATAGAAATAGTAACTTTCCTTTTAGAGTTCAACTAGAATTAGATACTTTCTAATAATTGGGCTAGCGTGGGGACCACTAGGGATTCCTTAGAAAGCTGGCTCCAACTGGGACTCGCGACCCCACATCTCATGTGTAATCCGGGCCCACAGTTAATTGCAAATAACTCCACTATATAAATGCAATTGAACTCCAGTCGTAGGAATATTACATAGAAGACCCTAAACTTCCACATTATCACAAGTAGACCCCTCTATCAATATCCATGGATCAATTGGACCTGTCTTCCAAATTAGATCCATATCTTATTATCCTTGAGCCCCAATTAATTATAATGATCATAGGTACCTTTCCAATTAACTCTTAATCGAAATGGGTGCGCACTTACCAATGATAAATCCATTAATTGGCACAAGGGGATATTAGAGATAGATTCCATCTTGACTATTGAATGTTCCCACAGCTCTACTACCATGTACCCAAATCACCGAGGTGTTGACCTACAGTTGGCCTCACTCATTGGTGACTCAAAGCAAATGAATAGATAGAAACTTGAGTTCATTAATGTCTCAGGATTGAGAGCCTATTGCTAGGGAATTATGAGAGCAGACCTTAAAATAAAGACAGTGTTTATAAGGTGCTTCTCATGGTCCTTCAATACATCAAATGTACCAGCACTATGATCCAGAATCCTCCATTCTGATGATCGAGACAAATCACACTATCTCATAGTGATCAAAGTACTGCAACCTTATCAGTATGAGATGTCCAGTCTCATCACTGGTTGTGATAATATTTAAGTATAAGATTTGCCACACATGTCTCCCGTATGTGGATCTCATCCATACACATGTGTTACATCTAATATACTTGTGGACCCCGGTTCATCTCATGAACCATCATGTCATTCGTATTGGTTATGCGCAAGTATATAACAAATCACCATTCATCTCATGAAAAGTAAGCATGAATATATGAATAAATAAAGAAATTAATCAATTTATTATATCATCTACTGGATTGAGTCCATAAAACTAACAGTTTTATATATATCTGCCTGCCGATCGTCGTGTCTGATGCTGCACTAGGTGCATTGGTACCTGGTACATCTACCGTTGGGAAAGTAGAGGCGTCGTTTCAGGCAGTTTAGCCTGATGGTGTGTGTTGACGGTATTGTCGTCGTGACTAGCACACAAGTGCCTTCATACTTTGGTTAGTTCATATTTATTCTCTTTTGCCTTAGGTTTTGATAGAAGTCATTAATTAATATACTTTTGTTATCTTTTGCTAAACTTAAACTATAGAAAAGAAAGATGTGCATACTCTGAAATGTTATATCGTACCATTTGTTTAATATGATGTTCCGCTGTGTTTTATGGTCACCGAGGAAATATTTATACCTCACCGCGGACTTCGATCCTATGGACATTGATTGGGGCCAGGTTGCATTTGATTAATATTGTAGAAAATTTTTAATTGGCCCTAATATCACGCATAACGCCGGTTTCAGTTTTTGGGGCGTGACAAAACTTGTTACATGGGAAACCATTATTATTTAAAACCCGGGAAACAATAGGATAGGCTGGATGACCTCACCGCTGATGCCAAACATCAAAAGAAACAACAAAACTATGAAAAACAAAAATTGTAGGTGCAGAAATTGGCGATGTTGTAGTCCCTTTTGCCATTTCTAAGAGATAAAGCCCATCTTTAATCATTCCGCAATGGAGGATGGTTCCCGTGCTCCGATCCATGACAACAAAACCATCATGGTGAAATTCAAAGAAAACATCATTATCCTTGGTAAATTGAATGACAGATAACAAATTGGGAGAGATGTTAGGAGCATGCAAAATATTACAAAGATGAAAAGAAGAAGAAGAGTGAAGAATTGAGGAGCCAGTATGTTTAATTTGCACACCTGAACCATTACCTACAACCACCTGATCAGGGCCTTGATAATCAGAGTGAATGGCCAAGTTGTTGAGGTCTGAAGTAATATGATGGGTCCCAGTAGAATATGGGTACTAGACTTGAGTGTTTGAGTTGACCATGTGCGCCTGAGGTGGAGGAGGGTGATCACTTTGATAAACCTGATTGAATCGATGATAACAATTGAGAGTGATTGTCCCAAAACAGGGTTTGCAAATATAATTTATACCTAGCTATATCTCTACTGGTGAGAGTAAAGATGTTAACCGAGTGTCGTATCCTCTTGGACAAAAAGGCTAAGTTGTGTTAGTTCCTAAATTCCTAAACTAATCCTAATAGAAATCGAAGTATTGATTTGATGGGTTTGATTCCTAAATTAGAAAGTAAAGACAAGGTTTGATTCAATCAAAGAAAAGTCTTAGGGTATGAATCCACTCTAACCTCGCAGAATGGCGAGTATAGACCTAGAGTTTCACTATCAACGCTCAAACCTTCAAAGCGTCAACAAATAGGATAATTGGTTCAGATCTGGGCATAACATATCTCTAAAGCATAGATTATCCAAAATCTAACAACACATTCATTCAAGCATATTATATGAATGATATTCGATTCTACAAGAATAAAATACGAAAAAAGAGATACTGCATTAATAAATGTAATCCAATCAATGGATAACATTCATGTCATATAACCAAAAGCGTTCAAAGTAAAACCCTAAAACCTATACATCACCAAAATATAAGATTAGGGTTTCATCACAACCCTAAGGTGGAGAGTTAGTTACTCATTGAGAGAGATTTATGAAGAATCCTCGATGAAATCCCCATTGGTGCTCCTTCCAAAGCTCTAGAATCAGCCTCCCGAACTTCTCCCAAGATTTGAATGACCTAAAAAAACGAGTTTGGCATCCTTTTTATAGATTTTGGACCAAAATTCTCTTCAAAATGCGCCTGGATGTGGAAGTCACCCGGGTCAGGTGTTCGGATTCAAATCTGGGTCTTGCGTTAGATGCCCAGTGGCAGAATTCCCTGGTTCTCTGGTTTTTGCTCCATTTTGCTCGCTTTCTACCTAGTGCTCCTGTACATATTAAAATAACATAACTAAGTTAATTAATCTCATCGGAAGGTATAACAAAGTCCTCAATGAGGGGCCTACACGGTGGATTTAGGTTCTCATCAAAGAGCAATATCACCATGACGATTGCATACTTGACAGCGGCTGGAGGATTGGAAATAACCTTGACCACGTCCACAACCTCGACCACGGCCATGCCCACGACCTCGTTGAGAATCACCACCAGATCCACGATTTGATGAGCAGCCACGATTATATTTGTGTGGGGGTATTTTCGCTAAAGCCAAGATCAAAGCTGGTCCCGGTCTTGAGAACTTAATCTCGCCTCCACTCGGCCAAGACGAGTCGCGGCTAAAGGGTCGCGGCACTCGCCGAGATGAGCACCCCCGAGGTCAGGTGGCACAGGACACTATACACTGACCTCGGCACGGCAGATTCGACGGATGCTGATGGGACTGTCGACAGGATGGAGGCGCGTACTAAAGCATGCCCTGCGACCCATCATTCCTGACAAAACGACGTATACAGAGCACGTGCGCCCCCAAAGCATGGCCCCGGGCCAGGTCCGATGGGACCTGGCCCAAAAGTCAAACCGCCGCCTGACCCGACAAGATTGGCATTTAATGAAGCATGGGTAGGTAAGGTGAGCATTTAATGAATTGTGGGCTAAGTGGACAGGGCCACTCGAGTGGCCAGGCCCATCTTGGAACTCACCCACGCAAGTCATCTCCGTCTCCTATAAAAAGCATATCTGTCTCCATTCTAAGGTACGCAACCCATAATACACAGACTCACTCTGCTACTTTCTTTCCATCTCCCTTATTTAGTCCCTGAACTGACTTAAGCATCGGAGAGCCTTGCGCTGCTCACAGCCAGGGTCCTCTGAAGTGTTTTCTTCTCTTCCTCTTCAGGTTTAACCGGAGCCACGATCATCTTCATCTAAACTACTCAGGTCGGGGGTCCTAATCCCTGATCCAAAGCCCGTAATTTTTAGGCACTTACAATTGGCACCGTCTGTGGGGAAGTATTAACCCATACCCAAAAACCTTTCCCAAAACCTTTCTCAAAACTTTTCCAATCGCCATGGCTCCGAGAAACAAAAGAGGCGGAGAGCACCCGAAGTCTCTCCCTTCTGGGCCACTGGTTCTCCCTGGGCCATTGCCCTATGTGTCCCATCCAGAGGAGCACAACGCGAGAGGGGAGGCCGCAGAGGCGGACAGTTACCACACTGAGTCTGCCTCGTCCCCGTTGGAGATAGGGAGTCCACCGCGGCTGAATGCTCCCCTACAGGGCGCTTCTCGAAGGGTAAAGCCCCGGCAGCGGTGGGATCGCACCGATTCGAGTGCCACTCGAACCACGAAGGCAACAGAGTCGACCCCGCCCAAGCGGCGATCAGGGCTCAGAACCTCGCCCTCCAGGAGAAAGACGATCTTATCCGCCAGTTCAGGCAGCAACTCCGGGAGAAAGAGACAGTCCCAGAGCCGCGAGCGGAGTCAAGCCCGGTGATCTTGTAGGCAGAAAGGATCCCATCACCGGCAAGGACTTAAGACAACATCTGAACGACAAGAGCCGCGAGCGGAGTCAAGCCAGGAGTTCTTGCCATAACCACGTTGACAGGGGGTCAATGCTGAGATCAGAGGCGGGAGATCAGAAGGCTCTGATTGACGACCTGGTCAAACAGGCCATCCAGAACACCCTGAAGGAGGCGGGGCTCGCTCAGAACCGGCCAGACATCCCCGACTTTGCTGGCCTCGACTCATCTCCTTTCTCCAGAGGAATTATCGAATATCCCCTCCCAAAGAAGTTCAGCATCCCGATGTTCGTCCTCTAAGACGGAACCTCAGACCCAGCAGCACATCTCCGGCATTTCACCCAGAAACTATCCGTTTGGGGTGACGTCGGGCACCTCAACTGTAGAGTCTTCTCCTCCAGCCTGGGGGATCTTCCCCTCAAATAGTTCTGTGCGCTCCCGGAAGGATCGATCACGAACTGGTCTCAGTTGCGAGACTCCTTCCTGGAGAAATTCCAGGCGCACAGAGTCATTCCAAAGACTGACAGCGACATCATGGCCCTCAGAATGAGGTGGAGTGAAAGCATCACTCAATTCGCCGAGAGATTATGGACGGTTTATAGCCAAATCGACAACTCCTTCGAAGATGTCGCGATCAGGTCCTTCCAGCATGCCCTCCTGCCAGGGTGCGAGCTCCGGAAAGAGCTCGTCCGAAACCCTGTCCTCTCCGTAACAGCCCTCATGGCGAGGGTGAACAAATATATCGAGCAAGAAGAGGACGAGGCGCGGGCCAATGAGAGTTTTGGCGTCTCCAAGAACCGGTCTCGGAACGAGAACCGGTCTCGGAACGAGGATCGGTCCCGGCAGGAGGATCGAACCTCCGGTAGGGAAAAAAGAACCTTCCGCAGAGAAGAGACGAGCCGAGACCACCACTCGGGTGGCCAATCGTCAGCCCCGACTCGCACTTCGGGAGGAGGCAAAAGATATAGACCATCCTACTCTTCACGCAAAAGGGTCAACACGGTCTTCAAAGAGCCGATTCACCAGATACTGGACAAGATCCAGGGAAAGCCGTACTTTAAATGGCCGCAGCCCATGAAGAGCGAACCCTCCACGAGGGATCAAACCAGGTTCTGCGCTTGCCACAAGCAGAGCGGGCATAACACTGGGGATTGCTACTCCCTCAAAGACCATCTCGAGAGGTTCGTCAAGAGCGGGCACCTGAAGGAGTACTGCAAGGGAGCAGACAGCAGAAGCAATGAGCAACCTCGGCGCCCAGCCAGGAGAGTCATGACAGCGACGGGTCAGAAAGAATCATAAGCGTCATTCACCTGGCTCCCGCTAAGCAAAACAGCGGCCAGGCCCATGCCGAAGCCAGGAGGGCCTCCCATGGGAAGCAGGTCATGGCAGCGGAGCTCGGACCAGCTTCCAAAAAGGCTCGGAAAGAGAGGCCAAAATCTGGTTCTCAGACGAGGACCTGGAAGGAGTCCAGCTCCCTCACAATGACCCGCTGATCATGACCCTGAAGCTGGGGAACTGTAAAGTGCAGAGGATCCTCGTCGACCCCGGCAGTTCATCCGAGATCCTCTACTTCGACTGCTTTACTAAGATGGGGCTCACCGAAGAAGACCTCCAAGAAGCCCGGACCCCCCTGATAGGGTTTAGCGCGAAGCCCGTATATCCAAAGGGGAGAGTCTCCCTCAAAGTCCAAGTCGGAGGCGCGTCAGTAGTGGCTGACTTCCTCGTCGTAGACATGCCATCCCCCTACAATGCCATCATGGGGAGGAGCTGGCTGCACCAGATAGAGGCTGTCCCCTCCTCCTACCATCAGAAACTTAAGTTCCCTTTCGAAAGGAACGGCGGGACCGAGGTGGTCACAGTCGACGGAGACCAGCAAATGGCCAAGCGTTGCATGATGGCCATCATGTCCGGCGAAGAAGAGCCAAAGCAAGTACACATGGCGGAGCTGGAGGCCGAACTGGACAGAGTTGGCCGCGATCCAGAAGAAAAGAGCATCGAAGATCTCACCGAGGTCAGGCTCGACCCGAGTGATCTCGAGAGGTACTTCCTGCTTGGGAGTCAGCTCACCGAGCTGGAGAGATCCGAGCTGCTTAGCTTCCTGTTGCAAAACAGGGAAGCCTTCACTTGGACCCCACAGGAAATGCCTGGCGTGGACCCTGAGATCATGAGCCACAGGCTGAACGTGGACCCTCAAGTCAAGCATGTGGTCCAGAAGGCAAGAAGATCTGGAATCGAGCAATCTGCGGCCGTGGTCGAAGAAGTGGAGAAACTGCTAGAAGCAGACGCCATCAGGGAGGTCCGGTACCTGAAATGGCTGGCGAACACCGTGGTAGTCAAAAAGAAGACTGGGAAGTGGCGGGTCTGCGTCGACTTCACCGACCTTAACAAGGCATGTCCCAAAGACTGCTTTCCACTCCCAAAGATAACCAAATGATCGATGCCACTGCAGGTCATGAAAGGATGAGTTTTCTTGACGCCTACCGCGGCTATCACCAGATACCCATGTACTGACCAGACGAAGAAAAAATGGCATTCATCACTCCTAGGGGGACCTACTGCTACAAGGTGATGCCGTTCGGACTGAAGAATGCAGGGGCGACCTACCAGAGGTTGGTCACCAAGATGTTCCGAGACCAGCTCGGCAGAACAGTCGAGGTGTACATTGACGACATTGTCATCAAGTCAATCCGGTCTCATGACCATCTGACGGACCTCGGCCAGGTATTCGACGTTCTCCGGAAGTTCGGATTAAAGCTGAACGCCTCCAAATGTGCTTTCAGAGTCGGTTCCGGCAAATTCTTAGGGAGCCTCGTCACGAGACGAGGTATCGAAGCAAACCCAGACCAAATCTCCGTAATCCTGGGAATTCAGAGCCCGACAACGACGAAGCAGGTCCAGCGGCTCACTGGCATGGCCGCCGCTCTTAACCGCTTCATCAGTAGGTCTTCCGACAAGTGCCGTCCTTTCTTTCAGCTGCTGAAGAAGAACCTGAGGTTCGAGTGGACCCCGGAGTGTGACTCGGCTCTCCAAGAGCTAAAAGCTTATCTGGCCTCACCTCCACTGCTGTCGACCCCAAAGAAAGGCGAAGCACTGTATTTGTACTTGGCGGTCTCCGATCACGCTGTGAGCTCAGTACTGGCCAGAGAAGAGGAAGGGCAGCAGAAGCCTATTTACTACACAAGCAAGACCCTCCTCGACGCGGAAACCAGATACTTGCAGATGGAGAAGCTCGCACTGGCCCTCGTCAGTGCCTCTCGAAAGCTCTCACACTATTTCCAGGCCCACACGATAGTGGTGGTTATCGAGCATCAACTCAAGTCAGTCTTCCGGAAGGCCGACTTCTCCGGACGAGTTTCAAGATGGGCCGTGGAGCTGGGACAGTAGGACATCCAGTACCAGCCCAGGACAGCGATCAAAGCGCAGATTTTGGCGGACTTCATCGTCGAGTTTACTTCACCGAGTTCGACGCCGAGCCCACTCGACCCCGAACTAAGGGGAAAGGAGCATGACGACTTAGTCTCGGGGACTGATTGCGAGCAATCTCGGGATACGTTCCGAGATTCAGCTTGGAAGGTCTTCGTTGACGGGATCTCTACCTCTAGGAGGGCCGGCGTCGGCGTAGTTCTCCAGTCTCCGGAAGGGCTAGTCATTGAGCAGGCCCTAACTCTTGACTTCCGAGCATCAAACCATGAGGCAGAATATGAAGCATTACTGGCAGGGCTGAATAGTGCCAAGATTCTCGGAGCTCAATAGCTGGTAGTCTTCAGTGACTTACAGTTGGTGACGAGCCAGCTCACTGGAGATTACCAGGCTCGCGACGATAGAATGGGAGCCTATTTGACCCTCGCTAAGAAGCTCCTATCTCAATTCCCGGAAGCAGAAGTCAGATAAATTAGCAGAGACTCTAACTCACATGCTGACGCGCTCGCCAACCTAGCTTCCGCCGTCGAAGCTGGAAAAAAGAGGACTGTGGAAGTAGGCTCGCTGATGTCACCAAGTATAGAGCTCCGCCCACCACGGCAGATCATGTGCATCGATCTCGGGCCCAGTTGGATGGATCCCATCATTGCATACCTCAAGGACGACCAACTCCCCGAGGACAGAGCTCAAGCTCACAAAATCAGGCTAAGGGCAACCCGGTTCTGGCTCTCTCCAGAAGGAAAACTGTACAGAAAGTCCTTCACAGGTCCTTATCTCCAGTGTGTCCACCCAAGCCGAGTTGAAGACTTCCTCTATGAGATACATGAAGGCATCTGCAGAAGTCACATCGGAGGAAGGTCACTAGCTTACCGGGCTATAAGCTAAGGATACTGGTGGCCATACATGCAGAAGGACGCACATATGTACGCCATGAAATGTGAGAAGTGCCAGAAGTTCTCGCACAATCTCCATCAACCTGCACAGGATCTGAGCACACTCTCCAGCCCGTGGCCCTTTGCTCAGTGGGGGCTGGATATCATGGGACCTCTCCATCGAGCTCCAGGGAATAAGAGGTGGCTGATAGTAACCACTGACTATTTTACCAAGTGGATAGAAGCGGAAGCAATGTCTTCCATCACCGAACGGGACTCCAAAAACTTTGTATGGAAGAATATCATCACGAGATTCGGCATCCCTCGAGTCTTGGTCTCGGACAACGGGACCCAATTCGACTCCAGCCTCTTCAAAAACCTCTGCAAAGAGCACGGCATCAGGAACCATTACTCGACTCCAGCCTTTCCCCAGAGCAACGGCCAAGCCGAGATCTCCAACAAAATGGTCCTTGATGGACTCAAAAAGAGACTCAACGGGGCCAAAGGAAGATGGGTAGAAGAGTTACCCAGTGTGCTGTGGGCATACAGGACCACCCCGAGGTGCTCCACTTCAGAAACTCCTTTCTCCTTGGCATATGGAATGGAAGTCGTGATCCCGCTTGAGATCGGCCTTCCAACGCTCAGATCCGAACTTTTTGACCAGAGCCAGAACGAAAATAACCTAACCCTGGGTTTGGACCTGGCCGAAGAGCATAGAAAAGCAGCTTCCATCCGTTTAGCAGCCTATCAGCAACGGCTCGCAAAAGGTTATATTCAGAGAGTTCGGGAAAGGAAGTTCTCCGTTGGAGAACTGGTTCTGAAAAAGGCACTGCCTGCGGACAAGGATCCAAACCAAGGCAAACTAGCTCCAAACTGGCGCGGCCCATTCAAGGTAGTCTCGACTGCAGGCCGGTCCGCGTATAAACTCGAGGATATGGATGGAAAGCTACTGCCACGGCCATGGAACACCTCGCACCTCAAAAAATTTTACTTTTGAAATGTACTAAGTTTATGCAAATCAATGAAGAACATTTCCTCTCAGAAGTTTCTCTTGCTTTTCTGAGTCAAGGACTGCGGTAATACCGCATTCCCCCAGCTCGGCAGGGACTTCTCCATTCGTGCGATAAGCGCATCTCGGCCCTCGTGCCAGATAGCCAGCACGACCCCTGGTGGCGAGCCAGGGGGACTTCTCCATTCGTGCGATAAGCGCATCTCGGCCCTCGTGCCAGATAGCCAGCACGGCCCCTAGTGACGAGCCAGGGGGACTTCTCCATTCGTGCGATAAGCGCATCTTGGCCCTCGTGCCAGATAGCCAGCACGGCCCCTGGTGGCAAGCCAGGGGGACTTCTCCATTCGTGCGATAAACGCATCTCGGTCCTCATGCCAGATAGCCAGCACGGCCCCTGGTGACGAGCCAGGGGGACTTCTCCATTCGTGCGATAAGCGCATCTCGGCCCTCGTGCCAGATAGCCAGCACGGCCCCTGGTGACGAGCCAGGGGGACTTCTCCATTCATGCGATAAGCCCATCTCGGCCCTCGCGCCAGATAGCCAGCACGACCCCTGGTGACGAGCCAGAAAGATCGCCATACTCGCACACCCGGTCGATGGACAACTACCCTAAAACAGTCTGACCCCGGACTAAGACAGCTCGGCACCTGCCGAGCTCATATACTTATACAAAATTTTCTTTCTACTGTTCGGAGACTCCACTCATTCGCCATCACGACACTCAACTCCCCGGAGGCCCTACATCGCATTATATAAGCTACATCTAGTAAGCGCGGCTAATCGATCGCGGGTCTTCAAGGTGTGAGAGTTCGGTCATATAGCCGATGCGAAGCACTTAGCACATTCCGAACAAACAAAAGCGCAAGGAAAGGGGAACACAGAATAGACACAAAGAAAGGCTTTCATTTATAGTGACAACAGTTTCTCTAAAAACTGGCAAAATCCTCTACATAAAGGGCGCGGTGCGCCTAAACAAAAAATTACATCAAAAGGAGAGGAGAGCAGCGGCAGATGGGCTTCAAACAGCGGGTGCGACATCATTTGCACCCGGAGTCGCAGCGCCAGGAGGGGCTTCTGATGTAGAAGCCGCGGCCGGGGTCGCAGCGGCACAAGGCGCCTCAGATACTGATGGGGGGGGGTTGCAGTTCCAGCTCGACAGTGTGGTCCCCCTTTGCTTCATCCACAGTGTCTGAGCGTGGATACTCATCTGGGCTCATATATGCAGGATGATCGTGGGGGACGCCCACCTTGTCCAGGGCCGCCTTCCACCCCATCTCCCAAGACGAGATTCGTATATCGTTGACCTGCGCCGCATATTCGTCGACCGCCACATCAACGCCATCCTGAAAGGCAGTTCTGACCTCGGTTTGCAAGTTGAACTCTAGTTCAGACTCTCTAGTTCCCAAATCTTCCTCTCCAGCTCGGCCTCCCTCCTCTTGACCAAATCAAGCGCCGACTTTACATTGTCAAGCTCGGCAAAGAGGGATCGGTGCGTGTCCTCATACTCCGCCACCTTCGCCTGAACCTCCTCCAAGGCTTTCTTGTGCTGTTCACAGATAGCCTGGCCTCTCTTCAGCTCAGCATGGCATTTATGGACTCGCGATACCAAGACCTGGGCCATCTGCACGATCTACAAGAGAATCAAGCCACCAGTGAGCAAAAGCTATCGTTAAAAGGGAAGATGTTAGAGAAGGTTGAACTTACGCTCAGGCTCGCCTTCATCTGCGATGCCAGCAAGGAGATGTCGTCCATCTCGTTGTATTTCTCCATGTCCCGCGGCAAGGCGCAGGCACTCCCCAAGCAGGCAATCACAAGCGGCCCCCCGGAGAGACGATCGTCTACCGTCAACGGCCTCCCGGGCTGGAGCATGAAGCTCGGTCTCCAAGGGGCAGAAGGAGCCTGCGTGGCCAGGCCGGATGCCGAGGACTCCCCCGCCGAGCCTTCGACCCTAGCCCTTTTCCTGGTTTGGTCATCCCCCTGCATGGCCGGGGTGGAGGTGACCACGGGAGTTCCGGTCCCGGTCGCGGCGAGTGGCATAGGGGTCCGAGCAGGGGGAGCCGCAGTAGAAGACGAAGGCGCACTTGACGATGAAGGTGCACGAGAGGAAGATGCAGCGCCCCGACCTTTGCTGCCCACTGGCAGGGCCTTAAGATTCCTCAAAACTGGTTTCGGACAGGTCCTATCCATCGCCTCCTCTGAGTCAGACTCTGACAAAACGATCCTTCCGATCGTCTCGGCGTTGTCCTCTTCGGATCCCGAGGTGGACGTCTCAGAGCCGGATGTAACACGGTCCTCAGAGTCAGCCGCGGCTTGCTCTTCCTCCCCACTACCTTCCTCCTCTACCTCCGCCGCGGCTTGCGTACGGTGAGCGATGTGCTTCTTGCTCCTGCAACCGCGGTACCTGGGCTCGTACCCCAGCAGCTTCCACGCCGACCTATCCTTGTGGCCGTGGTAGCTCTCCAAAGCCCGGATCCAAGATTTGTTCAGTTTCCAGCCGTCCCGGGAAGCAGCCTCTCTCCTCTGACGAACGCCTGCAGAGCAAACAGAGAGCGTAAGCTTGATAATACGAGGGAACAGAAGAAGTAAAAAGGCGTACTAAGGCTGTGATTACTTGGAGGGGTGCCGAAGTGACGGGAGATCTTGAAAAATCTTTCCGCGATGGGCTCGTCATCGCTGAACTCCCAGTTGCCCGTGACCATCAGACGGTCGTCCCCGGCATATTTATTGGAATCCTCCAGGGCTTGCACCAATGGCCTCCGACCCGGCTTGATGCGAAGGTAGTACATATCCTTCACGGATTTGCAAATATCATAGGCGTCCTCGATATCGTGGACGCCGAGACCGATGCCCACGATTGTACTGAGCGCGTCCGTGCCCATTACAATCTTGAAACTGTCGGGCATCAGTTGGCAGGGGCAGAGGTTCCATGCCCTGAGACACTCCCTAAGTAGAGGGCGGAGGGGAAACCCAACCCCGCCCTCGATCACGGCTACCAGGGGGAACGGCATCCAGCCGCCATAAAAGTCAACTAGGATGTGGGCAATAGTAGGGGTCGCCATGACTTGGACCCCATCTGGGATGTTATACCTAACCCTAATATCGGCTAACCCTCTCTCAGACTCAATCCAGTGGCTGTAAATGCCCATCCCTCAAATGAAAAAGCTAGAAGAAGGGAAGAATGTGCTGGGAGCAAAAGAAAATCCTAGACAGAACCCTAGGAAGTAGAATGAAACAGGGATGAAAGGAAGGAAACTTACGAAAAGGTCAAATAGCAGAGCGGAGCCCTAACAGCACCCCTTTCCGGCGAAAGTCTGGAAAATCTCTGCAGCGGTCTCTCCCGTTCAGGGAGGCGAAGGCAGGGAATGAAGAAAAGAGCTCTGGGAGCGAAAGTGAAAAGGAAGAAGAGAGTTTTACAAGCGAAAGCAAAACAGAAAAAAAGACAGAACTTCGGAGAAAGAAGATAAAGAAGAAAGAAGAAAGAAAAGGGGCGCCCCCTACTTATAGCTGAAAGTAGGGCGCCTAATCATGGCACCTTTTCGAATTTCGAAGAAGGCGCGTCTTTTCGCTGCATGCGCCGTCATGAAAAGACAGGCCAGCCAAGCTAAAGGAGACACGTGGAAGCGCCAGCCTGTTTTCCATGCGCCATTTAATGCCTCGGACACCGAAGCGACAGCGGGCAGAGATAAGTACATAGAGGCTGCGCGGTATTAAATGTGATTTTAAAGCCATGAGCCGTTTGGGCTTCTTCCGGACTCGAACGCAAAGGCATCGCGGCACGCTACATCTCGGCACTCTCTCTGCGAGTCCTTGACAGCTTCCGACCTCAAAGAGTTGGGGTACTCTAAGAGCTCGAAAGCTGGGGGCAATTGTGTGGGGGTATTTTCGCTAAAGCCGAGATCAAAGCTAGTCCCGGTCTTAAGAACTTAATCTCGCCTCCACTCGGCCAAGACGAGTCGCGGCTAAAGGGTCGCGGCACTCGCCGAGATGAGCACCCCCGAGGTCAGGTGGCACGGGACACTATACACCGACCTCGGCACGGCAGATTCGACGGATGCTGATGGGACTATCGACAGGATGGAGGCGCGTACTAAAGCGTGCTCTGCGACCCATCATTCCTGACAAAACGGCGTATATAGAGCACGTGCGCTCCCAAAGCATGGCCCCGGGCCAGGCCCGATGGGACCTGGCCCAAAAGTCAAACCGCCGCCTGACCCGACAAGATTGACATTTAATGAAGCATGGGTAGGTAAGGCGAGCATTTAATGAATTGTGGGCTAAGTGGACAGGGCCACTCGAGTGGCCAGGCCCATCTTGGAACTCGCCCACGCAAGTCATCTCCGTCTCCATTCTAAGGTACGCAACCCATAATACACAGACTCACTCTGCTACTTTCTCTCCATCTCCCTTATTTAGTCCCTGAACTGACTTAAGCATCGGAGAGCCTTGCGCTGCTCACAGCCAGGGTCCTCTGATGTGTTTTCTTTACTTCCTCTTCAGGTTTAACCGGAGCCACGATCATCTTCATCTAAACTACTCAGGTCGGGGGTCCTAATCCCTGATCCAAAGCCCGTAATTTTTAGGCACTTACAATATTGTCCACTAGAACCACGCGTAGACACATTGGCAGCCGGAGAAGGTAAAGTAGGTGGAGATTCTAAGAGGGGAGCATTTTTAGAAAGTTCGAGACGACTCTCTTGATTAAGAATAAAGCCATATAAATCATCAAGGCTTATATGTTCTGGTCGGGTGGTAATAGAAGTCACAAAGGACTCATACTCAAAACTGAGTCCCCCAAGGATGTAGAAAGTAAGGTCGGCATCGGAGACTGATTGTCCAACCATGGACAAATTATCAGCAATGGACTTGTTCTTTTGAAGATAGTCTGCCATAGAAAGGGAGCCTTTCTTGAGTGTGTGAAGTTGAAAGCACAATTGCATTACTCTGGCTCGAGATTGAGATGCATACAGATGCTCTAATGCCATCCAAACATATTGGGAGGAGGACAGTCCAACACACTAAGCAAGTACTATTTCAGATAAGGAAGACATTAACCAACCAAGAAGAAGTTGGTCTTGATGCAGCCAGTGAAGATGATCTGGATTGATAGTTGCAGTTGGTTTCTGAATATTATCTAGCAAAGACTGCGATGGGCATGGCAGAGTGCCATCGACACATCCAATAAGCTAATGGCCCTTGAGGAAAGGTAGAAATTGTGATCGCCAGAGAAGATAATTGGAGCGGTCCGGTTTAATGGAGATGGTAGCAGAAAAAGTAACAAGGGAAGAAGAGGAAGATGTCATGGCCATCGCTAGAGACGTTGGTCAGAAAAGCTCTGATACCATAAAATAAATTAGAAATTCTTGAATTGAAAGACTGTCTTGCATACTGTCTGCAAGAGTCAATGATATATTTATATGCAAGTGGATAAGCATTACAAGTGATTTAGTGAGAGAATCAAGGGTTGTTACATAGACTCAGATGGGAGTTGTTAAAACCATAAGAACAGGTCAAAGCATCTTATCGCCAATAGTTCAACAAATAAATCATGCGGGTTTAGATCTGAGCATTGTTGGAAATAGGGTGGGCCTCTAGGATAGGTTTCAAAACTTTTGACCCACTTGACGGAGGGATCAACTATCCAGAAGGCAATAAAACCCAGTCCAAGATTCAAGTCCTCAATCTCGGCCATCATGATCAGTAAATACAATCTATCTAGAAGATAGAACCAGCAACATATAAGCTACAAATAAATCTACAACATGCAAGGAAGTAGATTATACCTTTGGAGCTCGGTTGTGCTCTAATGGAGAAGTTGCGTCTTTCTTTGATGATGAAACGCTTTCACTAATCAAATAGGGATCTCCAAGACCTCTTGATCTTCCACGCTATGACCCGTATTAGATTCTCGTTTTTCTCAAGAAGATGGTGGGATCTCCAAGAGAAAACTACTAGGAACTCTAGGGAGGAACTAGAAAGAGAACTAGAAGAGGGAGAAGAGGAAGAGCATGTGCAACTATTGCACACAAGGGCCTTGGGCGTGAATCCCTAGGTTAGAAGTATGCATGGACGTCCAAGCCTTGCCCTCCTCTTATTTATAGCTTTTGCAAGCCGCCTCCTCTTTCTAATTGAAATAGAAGTCTTACTTCCCTAACAATTAGTAACTCTCTTCTATTATTAGTTAAGATAGAAGTCTTACTTCCACAATAATTAGTAACTTACTATATCATAATTAGAAGTCTCACTCCAAATATGATTAGTATCTTTCTAATTCCTTTCTAATTAAAATAGAAGTCTCACTTCTACTAAAATTAGTAAGTCTACTATTACCACTATTAGAAGTCTCACTTCAAATAGAAATAGTAACTTTCCTTTTAGAGTTCAACTAGAATTAGATACTTTCTAATAATTGGGCTAGCGTGGGGACCACTAAGGATTCCTTAGAAAGCTGGCTCCAACTGGGACACGCGACCCCACATCTCATGTGTAATCCGGGCCCACAGTTAATTGCAAATAACTCCACTATATAAATGCAATTGAACTCCAGTCTTAGGAATATTACATAGAAGACCCTAAACTTCCACATTACCACAAGTAGGCCCCCCTATCAATATCCATGGATCAATTGGACCTGTCTTCCAAACTAGATCCATATCTTATTATCCTTGAGCCCCAATTAATTATAATGATCAATAGGTACCTTTCCAATTAACTCTTAATCAGAATGGGTGCGTACTTACCAATGATAAATCCATTAATTGGCACAAGGGGATATTAGAGATAGATTCCATCTTGACCATTGAATGTTCCCACAGCTCTACTACCATGTACCCAAATCACCGAGGTGTTGACCTACAGTTGGCCTCACTCATTGGTGACTCAAAGCAAATGAATAGATAGAAACTTGAGTTCATTAATGTCTCAGGATTGAGAGCCTATTGCTAGGCAATTATGAGAGCAGACCTTAAAATAAAGACAGTATTTATAAGGTGCTTCTCATGGTCCTTCAATACATCCAATGTACCAGCACTATGATCCAGAATCTTCCATTCTGTTGATCGAGACAAATCACACTATCTCATAGTGATCAAAATGCTGCAACCTTGTCAGTATGAGATGTCCAGTCTCATCACTGGTTGTGAAGATATTTTAAGGATAAGATTTGTCACACATGTCTCCCGTATGTGGACCTCATCCATACACATGTATTACATCTAATATACTTGTGGACCCCGGTTTATCTCATGAACCATCATATCATTTGTATTGGTTATGTGCATGTATATAATAAATCACCATTCATCTCATGAAAGGAAAGCATGAATATACTGATAAATAAAGAAATTAATCAATTTATTATATCATCTACTGGATTGAGTCCATAAAACTAACAATCTCCCACTTGGGCTCAATGCCAGGTAGAGTTGCATCTCATGCACATCCCGTCTACTTATAACTCAAAGACTTTGGTAGTCAAAGGCTTAGTAAATGGATCTATCAGATTGTCTACAGAGGCTATCTTGGTGATCGTACATCACCTCTCTGCACAATCTATCTGACCATGTATAACTTCCTCTGTACATGCTTTTTGGCTCTTGGGTTATTTGGACTTAGTGACTGCCTTGCTGTTATCATAGTAAGCTGTGAGCGGCTGTCCTGCCAAAAGTACCACTCCAAGTTCCATAAGGAATCTTTTTAGCCAATCTGCTACCTTAGCTACTTCTCAAGCTGCTACAACATAAGCACATACCCAGAAGTTGATTTCCTGGAATCCTGATCTGACTAGAAGTCAGTATTTATGTAACCAACTGGAATCAACTCATCACTGCTGTCACTCAACATGTGATCTCTAGTACTTCTCAAGTGTTTGAGAACACATCTTACAGTAGTTCAATGATAAGGACCTGGGCTAGACTGATATTTGCTGACTAGGCTTACTGCGTGACAAATATCCGGTCTAGTACAAAGCATAGCTTGCCGTACCAGAACCTTATCTATGTACACATTATTGGGATAAGCCTATCATCCTAATTTTCCAGTCTCAATGGAAATTAATTCCTAGGATGTACCTGGCTTCTCCAAAGTCCTTTATTATCAAAAATCTTAGCCAATAAAAACTTTTACTGTTGACGATATCCGTATGTCACTCCATAGGAGAAGGATGTCGTCGACATATAATACCAGAAAAACTACCCTGCGTTCTTGACTTTTCACTTACACATGACTTATTCGGATTCTGATAAAAATCAAGTGACTTGATTTCCTTAGTGAATACGGATGTTCCTGTTTCGAGATACCTGCTTTAATCCATAAAAGGACTTATGCAGCCTGCAAACTCTTTGCACTTGATTATTAGCTATAGAACCATCTGGTTACATCATATAGATGTTTTCCTCAAGATTGTCGTCGTGAGACGCTGTCTTGACATCCATTTGCCAAATCTCGTCACCGAGATGAACTACAATGGGTAAGAGTATCCGGATGGAACTCTTCCATCTGGCTCTCCCTTTCTTTTGTAGACTCACTTGCACCCAATAGGTTTGCTATTGGCAGGCAAGTCCACAAGTATCCAGACCTAATTAGAGTACAAAGACTCCACCTCTGCTTTCATAGCATCTAACCAACATCCCAAAACTATGTCATTAACTGCTTTATCATAGTTACAGGGATCTTGTTCCGGTTCCTCCGGGATTTCCTCGTAAGACTTTCCCAAAACCAAGAACTTGTCAAGGGTCCTGATAATACTCCCACTACGACAAGGCATTGGTGTAACTACTGGGTCAAGTATGGGCGGATTTTCTTAAAGTTTGGTTACTCTTGGATTTGGAATTGATTTCTCTTAAATTTCTTCCAAGATAACCATTTCTAAAGATTTCCAGTTAATCTTATAATCTCCCTCCAGAAAACCGCATTGGTGCTGCGAAGCACTTTTTGCTCTTGGGATTATAGAGCAACCAACCTTTAGTTCCTTTTGGGATAGAATATAAACATATGTACTTCCGACTTCGATTCCAACTAATCCGTCTTATCCTTCAGCACGTGTGCTGGACAACCCTGAAAAACGTTGTAGACTAGGCTTTCGCCTTGTCCATAACTCCCTGGGAGTCTCAAGTATAGACTTAGATGGAATGAGGTTTAGTATATATATTTCAGTTTCCATATCCCAAAATATAGGTAATCCATAGAAACTCAATCATAGACTTGATCATATCTAAAAGAGTCTTGTTCCTTCTTTCTACTACTCCATTCTGTTGAGGCAAACCAGGAGCAAACTACTGGGATCAAATCCCATTTTCTGATAAGTATCCCATAAAATCAGCGGAGAGATATTCGCCTTATCGATCTTATCGAAGAGTATTTATACTTTTACCTAATTGTTTTTCCGCTTCCGCTCGAAAACTCTTTGAACTATTTAAAAAATCTCGGACTTGCGGTGCATAAGATATATGTATTCATATCTCGAGTAATCATCAGTGAAAGTGATGAAATACCCGTATCAATCTCTCGTTCTAATATTATGGGTCCATACACATCAGTAAATACTAACTCCAATAAATCTTTGACCCTACTGCCCTTAGATGAATAAGGGTCTATTGGTCATTTTGCCTTCCAGACAGGATTTGTAGACAGACATTGATTCTACCACCAATGAAGGCAAGATACCATCTTTCACTAGCCTGTCAATCCTGTTTAGGTTTATATGACCTTGCCTCTTAGGTGCCAAAGTTTGTTGGATTAGACGAAGGTGACTACCTTTTTAATGATGGTCTATTATTAACATCAGTGTCATGTATCTCATACATTGTGGGAGTTAACAAATAAAATTCATTGATTACCTTGTCAGAATATATAAGAGTACCGCTCAACTTTAAGACAATTTAATTACCAAAAGTAACAAAATAACTCTTATTCATCATACTAGAAATTAAAATTCCGTCTTAAAATGGTACATTTAATGTATCTGACAAAATCAACTCAATATTTGAAAGCAACTAAGTTACTACTCCTACTGACACTGCTTCTGCCTTGGCTTCTGATCCCAGGTTAACAATGATTTCTCCGTCATTAATCCTCCTGGTTACCTGTAACTCCTACAACATATTACTGATGTAATTAGTTGCACCAAAGTCTACAAACCAAGATTCTGAAGTACTAGTTGAAAAACTATCTTCAGAAACAAATGACTCAATCATACCTGAGGTCTTTTCCTTTGACAGAAATCGTGGACAATTCCTCCTCCAATGTCCTGTCATACCACAGTGGAAACACTTTCCCTTTGCTCCCTTATCCTTGACCTTGGCCACACCACTAGTGGAACCATACTCCACCTTAAGACCTTTGATGACTGATTTCTTCTTGCTATCCCGATCTTTGCCTTTCGGTTTAGACTTAGCAAATGACTTTTCTGTCATGAGGGCAGTTGGTCTTTTCTTCATGATTTCCTCAAACACTACCAGCTGGCGAGACAGCTCAGCTATGGTCATTTTCAATTTATTATAATTGATCTCGAAATGTTTGAATGAGTCTGGTAGTGATTGAATGATCATATCGATCTGCATTTCTGTATCAAACGTAGTCCCCAGTACATCTAACTCATTCAATGCCAACTTCATTTGTAACAAATGTTTTTGTACTGGGGTTCCCTCAGCCATCTTTGTCTCCATCAGCACTTTTACAGCAGCCTGCCTAGCAGGCCTGACCTGGTCTGCAAACATCTCCTTTAAGTTCGATATAATATCGTATGCTGACTTATAGGATTGATGTTGTTCTTGCAAAACAGTAGACATGGATGCCTGAATAAAACATCTGGCCTTCTCATTGTCATTGGTCCACTTGGTGTAAAAGTTTTTCACAATCTGTGGTGCAGCAGGCTCAGGCTCAGGAAGGGAGGGTATAATAAGGACATATTTGCATTTTGAAGCTGTCAAAATAATATCCAGGTTCCTTTTCAAGTCTACATAGTTGGATCCCATCAACTTGTTCTGGTTGAGGATGGTCGCAAGTGGATTGAAAGTATTCGAATTCATGCTGTATAAATTAAAGCACATAACCATACATTCAATGAAAGAATATAAATGACATTAGGATTTAGTATTCTACCAAATTCATATGGGAATCCTCATAAGCACTGAATTTAGAATACATCAGAATCCCAATCCCCTAGGGCATGCCTCCTTGGGGAGTGCAAATGCCCCATAGATTGGTGCGGATCAAAGTCGTCAAAATTAAGATTAAGACTAATTATCCTTGATCCCCAATCATTCACTATCATCTAGGTATCTCATACCAAATAATGTATGACTCCCGATTATCTTTGGTTTCTAAAATACATGAGGCAAATCCTTGGGGATACTACATCATTATTTTAGTTAAGTGTGACCCACCAACTAATATTGCATGACAACCGCGATGGGCAGCTCCTCCTTGGGGAGTGAACCCCCACCACGTCTCATCAATACTATCCATAGGAGATCCATGTCTAGTAACCAGACAAATAAAAGCCCTCCGTGGGGAACGGCCACTCTCTTGGTGGCGCGAGGCTAATACTTTCCTTACAATGGACCTATAGTGGAAAACCATGGGGATTTCTAAAATTAAATGCCCCGCTCCCACTTAATATTTTAGAATTGAGAATTTCCTTTTAAGGTATTATGGCCCACATATATGAATATATGAATCATCAAATCATCTCATGATATGATATAAGATTGGTTTCAAGTCAAGTTATTTTAAGGAAAGTCCAGTTTCTTAAATTAGTGTTACCAATGTTTCCATCTCATGGGTCATCAACACTAATTAGAACTCTTTCCAAAAATTAATTTGATTTGACCAATATTAGTAACTTGCTATGTTTGGATCAGATTTGGAAACATTCTAAATAAAGCATTCAACTATAAATAGAAAATGCAAAAAATAGAAACTAGTCCTCTCCTCCACATGGCCCAAGCGGAATAGACTTCTTAGACTTCTAGATTTTCCAAAAATTTGGAATTCCTCAAACACTTTGGGAAACTCCAAAACACCTTTGGTAATCTTCAAACTCTTTGATTAGGAGTCCAACTTCACTTTCCTTCTTAGTCTCGGACATCGCCAGAATTTACAAATTAAGAAAATTACATAAATTCCTATGTTTCTACGATGAGACTTACATGATAATCTATTAATGGAAATAAAAAGGCTCATAGGGAATTTCACCATGCCTTGCCCTAAACCGGGAAAACAAGGAAACCATGATGCCCTTAACAACTTGCCAAAAATAAACATTCAACCATAAAAGAAAGTAAAAAGACTTGTGGGCCATATGGAGAGAACATGATAACCTGTATGTTAGTATCTCATACTAGCAAAACAACTCACAAAGCCGGGTTACCAAACAATAATGGAAAGACAGGATGCCAAATATTGTCACTACTATGATTCATGCCCCCTACGCAGAGGGGGTCCGGGGGTGTCCCCCGGCGGGGGTCGAGCTGCCCGGTCAGCTCACGGGGGCCCAGGGGGCAGCGCTCCCGAAACAAAAACAAAAATAAAAACTGCGATCTCATATGTCAGTCTGTTCGGTCGACCTACTAGAGGGTTCGGTCGACCGGCCTCAGTGTTTTCGGTCGACCTACCAGAGGGCTCGGTCGACCTGCCTGACGGAAATCTGCAAGTGGGGTTTTTCTATTTCGTGTCCAACCATCTCCAAAACTCTTCTGAAGATTCCTTATGGCTTCCTACCATCATTCCATCATTGTTAAACCCTTATGTGACTATCCAAACATGGGTTTACTAATTATCCAAGCAAAGTCATCAAACTGATCCGTACATAGCCCTCAATCTATCCTCTTCGCATCTCATGGAAAGATTAGATCAAGCTTACTGATCTAACATGATTAGAGATGAGGTAAGGCTCTGATACCAATTGTTGGAAATAGGGTGGGCCTCTAGGATAGGTTTCAAAACTTTTGACCCACTTGACGCAGGGATCAACTATCCAGAAGGCAATAAAACCAAGTCCAAGATTCAAGTCCTCAATCTCGACCATCATGATCAGTAAATACAATCTATCTAGAAGATAGAACCAGCAACATATAAGCTACAAATAAATCTACAACATGCAAGGAAGTAGATTATAACTATGGAACTTGGTTGTGCTCTAATGGAGAAGTTGCGTCTTTCTTTGATGATGAAACGCTTTCACTAATCAAATAGGGATCTCCAAGACCTCTTGATCTTCCACGCTATGACCCGTATTAGATTCTCGTTTTTCTCAAGAAGATGGTGGGATCTCCAAGAGAAAACTACTAGAAACTCTAGGGAGGAACTAGAAAGAGAACTAGAAGAGGGAGAGGAGGAAGAGCATGTGCAACTATTGCACACAAGGGCCTTGGGCGTGAATCCCTAGGCTAGAAGTATGCATGGACGTCCAAGCCTTGCCCTAACCTATCTCTGTGGCATATATTATCTTAGATCTAACAACACATTCATTCAAGCACCAACATGTATGGGACGTGTATTCAATTTCCACTTCTAATTTTTGTTTATCACATTTTGTCAATTTTCATTTGTTGTTCTCAGTTGGGTGTCCCTTATTTTTCAACATCCATTGGGTTTTTGTTATTTTACTTTATTTCTATTTGTTTTTTTTTAGAGTTTATGGACAAACAATTTATTTGTCAAAATTGAACCCGTATTGATAGGGTAACGTATATGCAGTGGTAGTTTTGGTGATACATATCTCTTTGCACATTTGTCTATATTGGCGTACGGAGCATATCAGCCATATGAGTGATGCCCATGAGATAAAGATGTGTGTTAGCATTAACAAAACCTGAGTAGTATTGGGCAATTTTGAAACCATAGTTTGGAAAAATACTATATTATGATGTTTAGAGCAGAAGCCTGATATTTTTCTTCTATGAGTTGGCATTCAGTTTTGGGTAGCATAGGTTGGGCTGGCTATTTGGAGGTGAAGGTGTGAGTTCCAACCATTATTTGCTTAATTGCAAGTATTATTTCATATTTGATCTCCTCATCTGATTTATGTTTTCTGCAAAGCAGTTTTTATTGTACCTAAATAAATTTGTTGAAGTCTCCATCTGATGTATTGTAGGAACTCCATTTCTCAGTTAGCTCTCCACATGCTAAACATGCAGTTACCTACATTTAGACCTTTCTAACTGTGAACAAGAGCAACCTACAAGTCCAACTTCCCAGATGTGAACAAGGGTGAGTCCTTCAAACTTTTTTTTTTGTTTAAAGGGTATTTGTATTAAGGAAAGAGAAGAAAAAATACAGAGGCCAAAGAAGCCTCAAAGAAAGAGAAAATACAAGTAAAGAAAGAGCCAAAAGACCCTGAGAAGATACAAAAGCCAGGGAGAATTCAGCTGTAACTGTGATTTACAGGTATACTCAAAAATCTGAAGAGGGAGGTGAGTTGGTGGCTGCCAAAAGGTTTTGATATCCTTTTCAGAGAAATACCCAGATCATCATGCAGATTAACTAAGATCTGATTAAGGGAAAGGTGATGATCATCAAAAATGGCTGCATTCCTTGCCTTCCAGATAGTATAAAGTACTGACAGAAAATCTGCTGCCATGAAACTTGAAACTTGACATATCAAACTTGAAGTCTTTCATAGTTAGCTTATAATTAATATTTATAAATTAATTAAAGTCCCAAACAAATACTACAACCTGAGCAAAGGGCCTGGACCAGATCTCCATTGTGGTCCAAATATTTATAAACTAATATAATCATAATAATATACATATAATGACATGATAATGTTGTAGCATTAGGCCCGTGCTTACCCCGGGCCCGAAAAAAAAAAGATATATTTAACTTGAGGCTATCTTTTGCGATACTAAATGAGAAAAAGTAAATCTAAAACAATCGAATATATTATTTTTTATTAAATCAAAATTGAGTTTATAAATTTTCATTGTTTGATTTTTTATGTAATTTTTAAGAACTTCTATGAATATTATAATATATTTTTTATTAGAAAGTATTTTAAATTTATTTTTTATATTAATTTTAGGGTTTTAATGTAATATACCAAAACCCGTCTTAAGGCTATTTATACATTATCTATATAAAAACACAACTAGGCCTCTTTTGCTAGAATTGGTATGCTATGTATTTTTTATAATATTAATGGAACCTTAATACATTTCAAAATATGTATTGTTAATATAAGGTAGGTGGTTTGTGTTAATAATCTTTTATTATATTGGGTTCCCCATAGATTCGCTATTGTAAATGGACATGTTGGGTAGGAATTTTGCATCAAATGGGTCCATATAATGGGCTGCATATGCATGTCAAGTTTGCGAGGTTCATTCAACTAAAATACATAGAGACTCTCGAGATGAAATTGATAAATTCCATGAGGCAACATATCGACCGATAGGATCTATATATGATACTAAATATGATTGAATTCAAACAAATTGATAAATAGGTAAGATTTACCCTGGATGTCCTTGACTACTGATGATGATGTGCCCCACTTAATGTGGCTTTGGCCAACACCACTTCTTTTCCTTAGCTTAGCTCCAAGAATTAACCAGATTGTATCGTTAATTATCAGATATTATTAGAAGAAAATTAAAAAAAATGCCAACTTAAACTTACATTTCAAAATCTACATATCAATTCAAAGTTTTTGGAACGTAATCATAATAATTATATTAGTTTTTGGAACGTAATTACATTTCTCATTTATTATCTCAAAAGATTGCCTCAAATTAAGTATATTTTTCTTTGTGGGCCCGGGCCTTTGTTGCTAGTATATATTTATATGTTTATAATCCATATCATTCTTCTTTCTTATTCTTTTTCTTTTTCTTCCTTTACTAATAATTTAGTTTTTTTCTTTCTTTACATTAGGCTCAAACTCATGCATCCAAGCACACTTAAATTTACACCTTTCCCATATTAGATGCCAGAGATCTAAACATCCAAGTTGCCTAAGGACCTGACCCAAAAGAATGGATATTGAGCAACCCCATTTGGATTTATTGGGTGGAAATGGATATTGTTTGCATGATTATTCGAAGGACCATGAACTTAAAAAGAGAAAAAACAAAAAAACTTGGTATGGACCATGTTGGGCCCACTGTGGCCAGAACCCAGAACCTAACTCATTGACATTCTTGCTGCTAGATGTCAACCATTAGTAGTATTTAGTTATGGTCACACCCCGAAATCGGGCCCTGCAATGATCTAATCTCGGGATGCGAAATTTTAGAATTAATTAAAACTTTTGACTTCCCAAGATCCGCATGGATGAGGGTCACACATTTCTACACAATATGAATATTTTTGCGGAAGCTAATCATGGTGTTTGCGACTCGGAGCCCGTGGCCATCGGATTCCGTGTCGCACTCAGCCATTAACATAAAGCCATCAAATTAAGGCTTATAATCAAACTTGTACAAATCATAAATCATAAAACATTGAGCTGGCAGTAACAGGAGATTTATTTCCCACATAAGTATTAAAGTTACAAATTAACAGGTATATTGATTACAATCCCAAAGGAAAAGGCTAATAAAAGTCATCCAAAAATAAACAATTAAACAAATATTAATCCCAACCAATGTTACGATCTGACGCCAACCTTGACATCTATATGACATCAATGGGCAAACTCTCGCGTCCAACCGGCGGCTCAACCGCCTTCTCCGCTCAAACATCTAAAAATAGGCAAAGAGGTCGAAACCTGGCACCAAACAAGAGGGTCAGACACAACGGTCTGGCAAGCCAATAGACAGATAATATAATGCTAGGCATTTATAAAATATTATGAAATAATTGTAAATTCGTTTAAAAATTCTAAACAATAATAAGGATGAATCATGATAAAATGATTGAAAAACTGAACATAAATATCAGAGCAATAAAGGAATAGTGTCCGAAACATAAATATCTTAAAAGAGATAACAAACTGATTAAAATATTGGCAAACCACATATAGCTATATTCTCCTATTACGGAAGTAACAAGAGCAGACAGAGGCCGTAGCCACTACTCGTGGGAACGGAACAAACAAAGTCGTTATCAAACAGAACCGTAGCCACTACACGTGGGACCGGAAACAGAATCAAAACCGTAGCCACATACAAGTAGGAACGGCAGAACAAAACCGTTGCCATGGTCGATACAAACAGAATCCAAGTTGCAACTGACAGATAATTTAAAGATCTCAAGTCAGGTGATCAGCCCGACACAGTGACCTAAGCTTAGTGGTGCCTTTTAATTTCAAAACCTGAGCCGATACAAATCAAATCATAATATTTCATTTTTAAAATCGATAAAAGGACTATTCCTGAACAAATACACACTAAATATATTGACAAATCTAATGAGTAGCCTTACTGATGTATTTCCGAACGTGGTGAACCACTCAAATCTTATTTCAAATCAATTGTAGAAAATATATAGATCTCTATGGCAAACCATTCAAATACGTTTCAAATTACCAATGTTATCAAACGTGGCAAATCACTCAATTACATTTCAAATCGATCTATCGAAAACATACGAATTTCCGTGGCGAACCTCTCTATCCATTTCAAATCAATTTCTACAAAGGAACATATATACACTTTCTAACTTGGAATGGAATAGTGTATGATGAATTAATGTCATGCTAAGGGAAGTCTCAATGCACACTTAATATCTAAAGGTTGACTTACAATGATAAGTTTGGCACCAATGAAAATCCACAATACTTGAGATTGATAAGTGTGCTTTAAGACCACAAAGAATTCCCGGTAAATTTCATATCAAGTCTCTTTTTAATATTTCTCATTCAAGTTACACATTTCAAAGTATTATGATTCATCTCAATTAATCATGGGCTTCTAAGCATCAGTATGGAATCAACGGGCCTCAAAAACAACAAATAAGGAGGGCTGGAAATGGATCTTAAACAAGCCTAAAAAGGACCACTAAACAGCCCCCAAAACGGGCCTTAAAATGGACCCAGGACTGGGCCCAGGTCCGCTCGAGCGGAGCCCATCCAGAACCTGGGCCGCTCGAGCGGCCCATTGGGTCGCTCAAGCAGACACAATTCTGTTGGGTCCGTGTCTGAGTGCAGAACATGCACTGTTTCAGCTCCTTTGATGATTTCTTTCCTCCTTCCTCTTCTACAATAATTCCATAATGAATTTGAGCCTTTATTAACATTATCAAACTCCATTAAATCATCATATACACTAGATCATTCCATTTCATCAAACCAATCAAATTCAAAAGTAATATTCTTCTATCATCAAGATATAAAAACCTTGAAATATAATGAGCTAATTCAAGAACAAAATATAGATTTTTGTAAAACAATATCTCAAAGAAAGAAAGCATAAATCATTGCTAAATCATTTCAAAGATGAACCATAAATCATGAAAAGAATCTATGAAAGGATGAAACGCCAAAAAATTTCTCGCAACAAGCAAAATCATCATGTTAGCTGAATATTCACTTGCCTCTAGTCAAGATGAAGAACAAGTCACTCAAAGATGGCCTTAATTAAGACTCCAGCTCCAAATCCACAAAACCCCCAAAATAATCCAAGAGAAAGCCCTAGAAATCAATCATTTACAAACCTCAATGAAAACCCTTTGCATGAAAGGAGAAAACACTCTAAATGGTTTGAAAAATAAGAATCTCAAGCAATAAATGCCATTGCTAACCTTTTGGTGTTCCAAACAAGAAGAAGGGCTTGAAGAAGAGAGTTGTTCTAGCTCAAATCTTTTGAAAATGGCATCTTTAATTTGGAAAGCCAAGAGGAAGGAGAAGAGATTGACGAAGATCGATCTCCAAGTAGCACTCAAAAATGGCTCACATAAGAGGAGAGAGAGTGGCTGGAAAAGGGTTCCAGTCCTAGTTGGAATAGTTGCAGGAAAATGAGGGAAATGGAGAAGAAGAATAGAGGCCAGCCCTTTTTATAAAGTGGGCAAGTAGGTCCCAATGGGCCCCAAGGTTCAAATGGTTAAAACTGACATTTGTGGGTCCCGAATCAAGACGACGAAGCAGACAAAATTGCTCATCGAAAAATCTATTTTTTAAAAAGTATATTTTTGCCAATTTCTGAAATTTTCGAGATTTATGGACAAATTTATTGAAAATGTCATTTTTGCCCTTTTTTCTCGAAAAACGCAATTTTTGAGCATTAAATCAAAATGGCCAAAACATGAAAGTTGTTTATAACAATAAAATGAATCAAAATAAATAAAATTTGAGATTTTTAGAAATTAAGAGTAATTTCTCTCAAAATTACATTTTTACAAAGGCCGGGTCAAATTAAAGTCAACGGTCCTCAAAACTCTCCAAGGTTATGAAAAATCTAGTCGAACTCAAAAACAAAGTCAAACCAACTCTAATCTCGCTTAAAAAGTTAAACCACCATTAAAACAACGCTAAATAAAAGAATTGGGGTCGGGGTCTTACAGTTATTTTATTACAACACATGGATACATGTTCTATTCATTGACTACAATTCCATCATTAGCTCATTTGCACAATATAAGATGATATCAAAAATTAATCGCTACCAGATATTTGTGTTCTCTTACTTTTTATGTATTTTTATTATATCATCCATTAATCAATCGTTCTAGATCTAATTTTTATTTTTTGTAAAATCCAGATTTGTCCATGAAGGATTGCCACTGTGATCAAATATCCATGTTGATACTATTGGGATTGGTGTATGCCCTAAAGCCCACTAGCTGCACTCTCATCTTTTGTTACTAAATATTTACTGGTTATTTAATGGAATGACTATTTTCTCTTTAAACCTGTATATATGTATGGTTGTGTAATGCCCATTGTTTCTAGTAAATGAATTAGGTGTGTAGTGTCTACACACAGATAGGTCTAATTCATGGACACTGGAAACAACATATTTGTTCATAACTGAGAGATGGAGCTGGGCACTTCATCTTGGTATAAGTTATAGTGAGAGACTCTCATGTATTCAGGGTGACTTACCTAAGTCATGGGAGGACTTTCCCAAATTTATCTCATTAGTGCATATGCAATGCATTGAACAGGACCATGGTAGGTGTGATCTCTAAAATAGTACTATCACTGAGAGAGATCAAGTCACCTCATGCTACTGAGTGACCAGTGCTCTTAATCTTGAGCATTTGTGGATAAACTGACGAAGTCAAGTTCTTGTGCTTTAATTCACTATGGGTGAGATTCTTTTCATGGGTCAACAGCTCTGTATTTTGGGTACTCGGACTTGATCAGTTGGGACATGCAGATGCAATAAAGAATCTATGCCATCTAATGATGGAATGATCGTCCCCTTAGAATTATCCATTTAATCATCAAAATCTAAGATCTTAGTATATGGATGTTCCATATGGATATTAAACTTGTGGGTCGCTCCCTGGACCAAGAGAATGATATCTGGATGATGATTAAGTTAAGGATATGAAGTTCTAAGGTTTAGATGTAATCAAGAAGGTTGATAGTACATATTATAACCTGACTTGATTATGGATGTTACATAGAAGGGCATTTAGGTCATTTTACTTAGTAGGTCGAAGACAACTGTCATTTTATGACGAGCTTATTATATTATATATTTGTCCCTGGAGTTCAACCATAACTCATTAGTGGAATGAGTTAAGGTTAAAATGGTCTTAATGTTGCTATGGGTTTAGCATGGACATTTTGGTCATTTTGGGAGCCAAGGGCAAATATGTCTTTTGGTCCATTCTCTAGTCACTTTCCAAGATTGGCATGGTTTCCTATGTTGTTTAGATGACATATGGTTGAATTATTTTAGTGGAAAAATAACCTTGAGTTTAAATTCAAATAGGCCTTTGATGGCATACATGAATTTAATTCTAGATAAATTATTTGTGGGCCATGGTGTGCATGGGAATTCTATAAGGTGAGGTTTCTAATTTTGAGTAGGTCTCTCTACTTGGAAGGTTGGACTCCTCTTTGGATTAGTTTTCCTATAGTAAAGTTTTCTTTTTAAATAAGAAACTTAAATTAGTAAGTGTTGTGCAACTAGGATTACTAATTGCCGAAGTTTGTGGGATGTTCCTTTAGTTTCCTTTTCTAATTTGGAGTGTTTCTAAAAGGAAATAAATCTTTAGATTATACTTTCCTTTTAGCACATCTATGAGAATTAGAAGAGATAACTTTTTAGGAAAGCAATCCCATAGATTTCTATAAAAAGAAGAAGCCTCCCCTTGGACGTCCATAACATTGAGATATCCCTATCCCACACGTCCAACACCTTTTTCTTTTTCATTGAAGAGAGCATCAGGTCTGAGATTTTTTCCATAGAAAAAAGTTCTCAAAACCCATCTAGAAATCTAGATTAAGATCCCACCATCTTAGCCAATCAAATTTGGAAGTGAAATAGAGAAGAAGATCAAAGGTAATTCTACTGCAGAAAATTCCAGCAAGTTGTTTGCTAATTGCAAGTCTGAGTTCAGCCCTTTGGATCTTTTATTTCAGAGACTTGAAGTCTACAAATCATCAAGGTAATAGTCTTCTTGAATCTCCTTTAATTATACACTTGTTGGTCATGAATTCATGGAGTTATTATGCGATCAATATGGCTGATTGGCGCTACCCAGATCAGATTTTTTAAAATCTGTTATGTTACAAATCAGCCATGGATGTCCTTCCTAAGTGATGTCCAGATCTGAATCGCAGTTTCTTTTAGATACGTGCATCGATATCGGAGTGGTGAGATCTTGAGTTTATCTCGATCTCCAAGCCTTGATATCTTTTTTTTCTCAATTTTTTCTTTCATGTCTTGAAGAATCTATAGAATAAGGGAACTCGGTTTTTTAATTCTTGGACTCTTTCCCCACCCTTGGGTTTATGTACATATTTTTGTACATAAATCCTAGGGCTAAGAAGAGTTTCAAGATCCTATTACAAAGGACAAGAGGATATAGGAGTGCCCTTAGTTTTCTATGAAATTATGAAACGTGCCATTATCTTTTCTAAGAGGATAAAGGAATGCCCTTGGTTTTCTGTGAAATTACGAAACGTATTATATTTTCAAAACTTCCATGCAAGTGAAGATCATATGATTAAATACACGGCTATGATTGAAATTAAGTGATTAAACGGTGTGGAATTTGGGCCCACAACTTACCAGTTTGCCCATTCACATATATATGTTGTTTTTCACGGATTATGGAATATGGGCTAACTTGGATTGTTTTGGTAGCAAATGCAAACTTGGCTTGCATGCAATTAAACTAGACTGCTTATAGTAGTAGGCCACTCTGGTTTTCAATGGTGGTTAAACAATTCCAGTCGGGCTTGATTTGAAGCTAATTGATCCGATGGGCCACATAGAAAATTTGGGTTAAATTTGTTAAATTATGGGCGATGTGGGTTTGGCTTTCCCCCATATTTAGTTGTGCTCAGAACGTGGTTCACCGTGCCTTCAGGCACGGGCAATGACTAGTAATCAATAACTTCTTGCAAATATGCATTAGGTTTTCCTTACATTATGATTAAAGAGTGGATTGTTGCTTTCTAATTTATTGAAAATTAAAACATTTCATAGTTTGCCCTAGAGATGTAACAACCCTTGCCACAAATTCGATTTAGTGTATCTAGATAATATTCTCTTACTTCTTTTCCCTCAAGTAATACTGGTTTTTTTATTTTTTTTGGCTTTATAATAGACTAGAAAATCTTTCAATTATCGTCATTATTCTTCTCTTTATATAATTATTTTGTAGCAATTTTCAAGATACATGACATTAATATTTCAATCTAAATTTTATAAATAAGAGTTTTTTACTAGAAAACTCCCCGTATTTGTCCGTTGCACGAATTAGTGCCTCGAAAATCGCACCATACAAACAGGGTCCGTTAGACCCCGTTTGGTTTTTTTTATCCAATATGAAACGAGTGACGCTAGCGTCACTCAATGTGAAAATTAGAGACGCTAGCGTCACTCTTCGGCTTTTTTCGTACCCCCAATCTCTTTCCTTTTCCTATTCTTCCTTTCACCTTCCTTTCTCTCGGTCTCAGACAATTGCCACCACATGAGTTTCAAATGATTTGGAATAGAGAGAGTTAAAGCATTAAGATTCACTAAATCAGAGGAAAACCTAATTACAGATTTATGTACTACTTAAGTGCTTAATCGATTAGAAATCCAACGACATAAACGCACACATTACAATAGTACCATAGACGACCCAGCAAAACTAATTCAACTTAACCAGAGATCTCAAGGGACTTGAAATTCTTCTTCTTCTCTTTCGCCTTGGGCACCGTGACAGTGAAGACCCCATTCTCCATAGCCGCCTTCACCTGCTCCACCTTCGCATTCTCAGGCAATTTGAACCTTCTCATAAACATCCCGCTGCTCCTCTCCACCCGTGTGCAGATTAAGTTTCCTTCTAGTCGATCTAGGCCTAGGCGAAGGAGGAGGCCTCGGATAGTGGAGAGGAGTTGCTGCTAGGGCGAAAGGTGGGGAATGGAAAGCCCTCGAATGGATCCCATACATCGAGAGAGAAGGGGTCGTAGACGCTGTTGGGTCGGCGGCCAAACAAGTTTGGGATCAGCAACATTTTTCTCTTTTTCAGAAGATGTTGGAGGTTTCTTTGTGAGGGCTTTACAGAAGATCGATTGCATTTGTTTTAAGATTGTTTATAACGATGGGTGACGATAGCGTCACTTAATTTCATTTCAAACGACGCTATCGTCATTCTAAAAAAATACTAAAAAAAAAAAAGAAAAGTGGCGGGAGGAATACTACCGTGGTGAAACTATTCCGAGGCACTAACAAGTGCAACGGACAAATACTGGGTATTTTCAGTAAAATCCTCTATAAATAAATTAGTTTATTCTTTTTGCTAAATAGTATATTTATTTATCTTATTTTATTTCTTATTGGTGGTTTTTTTTAAATAATAAAACTAAATATATTTTTATTTTTTGTCCCGGCTAAGCATGGACCGTTGTTTCTAGTTATATATATTAAAGCAATACAATTTATCATGCCACATCATTTCTCAATAGGGCCCATAAGCTAGATAAATTTTATATAGATAGTGAAATACCATAAATGATAGATCTTATCTCTCCATCTATATTTTTCTAAATTTGATCTTTATCTAATCTCTTGATGATCATCTCTCTATCCCTAAAATTTCTAATTCAGAACAACAAGAACCGAAAATAAAGAAAGCTGTGATGTACAGTGTTGCACCAGAGATGCTGTTCATTTTTATTTATTTTTTGGGGCATTTGGTGAAAGGTCCCTCAACCGTACGTTTTATAGCCTGTGGTCCAGGTCATTTTCTCATAAAGGCAACGGTCCTTTTTTAACATTTAATGAGTTAAAAAGACAAAAATGCCCTCTTTTTATATACTCTATACGTCACCAAACATGCATTGTTTTAAAATATTCCGTCATACACTCCGAAATCTAAGCAAAATAAAGATTCTAAAATCAAAGATGAAGGAAGCTGCAGAAAGAAGCAAAATTAACTCATCAGTGACCTCAAGCAATCGAATCATCTTGACTTAAACTTAATTGAGTTTGACATAAGTTTATCTAAGTTTTGGTTTGAATTTATCTGAGCTTGATATGAAATTATTTGACTTTGACATGTATTTATCTAAGCTTTATATAAAGTTATCTTAGTCTATGATCAATTAAATAGGACTTTAAATGAATTTATCTGTATATGACATTATTTTTCTGACTTTGATTTCAATTTAACTTCATTTGTTATTAATTAGACAAGGTTTCAAATGAATTTATGTGACTTTGAAATGATTTTCTCTGAGTTTTTATTAAGTTTATCTGAGTTTCTTATGAAATAATGAGTTTGGTATGAAATTAACTGAATTTCACAAGATTTTATTTGACTTTAAAATGTATTCAACTTGGTTTTAAATTAGTTTTTTTTTAGTTTACTGTGAATTTATCTAAGTTTTCTATGTGTTATCTGACTTTGGCATAATGTTATTTGACTTTGGCATGATGTTATATGTATTTGGTATGAATTTATCTAAGTTTGATATGAATTTATTTGTGTTTGCTTTAAATTAATCTGAGTTTGATACGAATTAAGTGAATTTATCTGAGTTTGCTGTAAATTTATCTAACTTTGATGTATGTGTTATCTAAGTTTTGTATGTGTTATCTAACTTTGGCATAATGTTATTTAACTTTGGCATGATGTTATCTGTGTTTGGTATGAATTTATCTAAGTTTGATATGAATTTATTTGTGTTTGCTTTGAATTAATCTGAGTTTGATATGAATTAAGTGAATTTATCTGAGTTTGCTGTGAATTTATCTAACTTTGATGTGAACTTATTTGACTTTGGCTTGAGTTTTTTTTAGTTTGATGTGAATTTATCTAAGTTTTGTATGTGTTGTATGACTTTGGCATGATGTTATATGACTTTGGCATGATGTTATGTGTTTGGTACGAATTTATCTAAGTTTGATATGAATTTATTTGTGTTTTCTTGGAATTAATCTGAGTTTGATATGAATTAAGTGAATTTATCTGAGTTTGCTGTGAATTTATCTAACTTTGATGCGAACTTATTTGACTTTGGCATGAGTTTTTTTTAGTTATTAAATGAGTTTTTTTTTAGTTTGCTGTGAGTTTATCCAAGTTTTGTATGTGTTATATGACTTTGGCTGTGTTTTGTACGAATTTATCTAAGTTTGATATGAATTTATTTGTGTTTGCTTTGAATTTATCTGAGTTTGATAAGAATTAAGTGAATTTATCTGAGTTTCGTGCGAATTTATCTAACTTTGACGTGAACTTATTTGACTTTGGTATGAGTTTATTTGAGTTTATATAAATTTATCTATGTTTGAAATCACAACCAATTTGAAAACAAGTTATGTCACTTTGATATGAGATTATCTAACTAGATTTGGTTTGGTTTGACTAGATTTAATTTGAATTTATCTAGCTTTGATAAAAATTTAACTGAATCTAGTAACTTATCCCATGTGACTTATGCAATCAGTTGTTCAAGTAATCTCTTAGTTTTCTTCTTTAGCTCTTCATTTCTATTGAAACAATGTCTTCCATCAAGGTGCTCTTCCAATGTCGAGAAAGAAAGACTTTCCTCAAGGCTGTTCTAGGACTAGCCATGAGGATTATGAAGTAGTTCACTTGCCATGCTCCAAGACCCAACCCGTTACAGATGGTAAGGACCTTGTAAAAATAATCCGGAAAGGACAGTGAGTTAGAGTTAAAATTCAGATTTAAATTACATGACACCCATTTAAATGGTTAGAAAGGCAAATGAGTCATAAAAAAATCTGATGCCACATGCTTAGGAACCACACAGCAATTTAAATGGTTAGAAGGGCAAATGAGTTATAAAAAACCTGATGTCACATGCTTAGAGACCATACACCCATTTAAATGGTTAGAAGGGCAAATGAGTCATAAAAAATATGATATCACATGCTTAGGGACCACAGTCTGAATTAATCTCATGCGCAAGGGACTCTAGGCCTTAAACATTAATGCTCTGTCCTAAAGACTTTATAATACGAAAATGAGAGATCTCTCCCTAATTTATCCTTTTTTTTTTTTTTTTCATAATGAGAAGCTGTTCATTTTGCTCGGTTTTGGAGCTTCTATTGTTCTACCTCTAGGGCTCTATCCAACTGTCCAAACTCCAAACAGCTGATGTGACGGGATCCACATTCTAAGATCTTTCCAAGATTAAATCTTGCCATCAATATCATCAGTTTATAGAAATGGATGCATGTGATCTTGATCATTGAACTCATAGGTTGATTAAGCATAGGATTTTTAATTTCTTTTTTTGGAAAATTGAATTTTCACCTAGGATTTGGCTAATCCGACCATTGGATGTCATAAACTCAATATGTTTAAAAACGACCCATGTATATTAATCTTCATCTGAAGGTACATCTCATGGTGTTTATGGGGGATGAAAGTTTTAGTATCCCATAGGGCCCACATATCATTAATTCAACCTGCTTATGCTTATTAACCCATTATATATTGACACTTGTTCTAATTTCACACTTATTTGAATTGAAATTGTAGTTACATTGAGTTTTATAAAAGTGTTACTTTAGTAGCTTGTAAAATAGAATCAATGGTCGAGATGACCAAGTTGAGATATATTTTTTTTCATTCTCTTTTTTCTTTTCCTTTTAAATTTGATTCACAATTAGAAGTGTTCGTAGCCGGGGATCAGGCTACATTGAGGCATATCCAGGCCTAGTCCGACTTTAATTTCGTTGACTAGCATCGTAGCCCATGCTCAGCACGATCACTTAATTTTTATTTTTTGCATTAATTAAGATTTTATATTTGAACATAATGAGACAATGAGTACAATTAAATTAAACATTCAATCAATATATAAGTAAAAAAAAAAAAGCTGCTTTAGTTAACCAAATATGCAATCTAATGGTCCATCCAATAAAATATATGTAAAATACTTAAAATGTGTACATAAATAAAAAATGATATCATTATGAATTTATAATGTTGTAAGGTTTGATATTGAAAGTTTATTGTATAACTTGAGCAGAAGTAATTAATGATAACATGCGTTTTGGTTCGGCGACTAGTCAATTTGGCTAATCTTTGAAACATGATATGATTTGTTTCTAGTAGAGGAGAATGAAAAATGAAACTGTTCCAGTGTGAATATTGAGTCTTTGTGTGATAGTATCATCTCCAGCATCCTATTCAGAAACTTTATCCACCTTATGTTTCCATTACAATTTTTCACAAATGGATCCCCAAAATTTCTAAGATACATTTCTAAGTGATAAATGCTATAAGTGGATCCCATTAAACTTGTTGCACCCACATCGAGTAGCCCTCTCCATAAATGACTTCACAAGTTTAAGCAATGACAAAATTTTAAATGAAAGGTTGATAATAGAGGTAGTCATGGCCCGGGTTGGGGTATGTTGTGCAATATTCAAGCTCGGCCCCCAAAACTCGGTCCGCCTGAAAAAGGTTAACCCCGGGCCTAGGTGTATCATGTTTTTATTAAAAAAAAATGTCTTTTACCTACCATCTAAAGTTGAAGCTTAGTTGATTGGGTTTTGTGTTCGTGTCTAAAATGATTTAATATTTGCTTAAATTGTGTATCTTATTCGGGCCGAACCGGGGATTCAGGCTTTCAACTACTAAATCTAAGCCCCGCCTGCATGCCCAAACCTAAGGCTCAAGCTCGGCCCAAAGTGGGATAGTCCAAGTCAGACTCAAGCCGGTTCGGTCCATGATCACCCCTCTTTGATAAGGATTAAGGAATCCAAGAGGTATATAACACTTCTTGTTTGATATGATAAATTTTAGAAATCTATAAGATTTTAGAAGTTTTAAACCAAAAATCATACCCCCAAAAAAGCCCTAATCCCAGTTTTAGAAAAGAGAAAAATAACAAAAATCTAAAACTTTAGATAATATAATAACAAATTAAATAGTAAAATAGAGGCTTACTAAAAACTTAGAATTAGATTTTTTTTCCAGAACAAAACATACCATTTATGCCTCGAAAGGCACCTTCTAATCTTTTCCAAAGATTTTAATGGCGAAAATTTAATGACTCATAGCTGACTTTTAGTGGTGGAAAAAATCGCCACTAAAAGTGGATTCTTTCACAGCTAAAAATCATATATTTTGTAATGCCTATCTGGATCAATCAATATGCCCGTGCTCGTTGCTTAGATGATGATAAAGATTATGTTAGAATTCAAAAATAAAATAAAATAAACCTAAAAGATGTAAAACAACATTATATATGATAGGAAGAAAAAATAACTATTATAGATGGAGAGCCTACATTATATGAGACTTTGGTATTCAAAATTGAGGTATGAAAGGTTGATAATAGGGGTGTTCATGGCCTGGGTTGGGGCGGATCTGTGCGGGCTATGCAATATCCAAGCCCGGCCCATTTTTTGACCATTGGCCTAAGCGTGACCAATGGTCTAAAAAAAGGTTAAGCCCGGGCCCGGGTATATCATGTTTTACTAAAAAAATATATTTTTCTTACTACTTAAAGTTATAGATGAGCTGGTTAGGTTCTATTTTTGTATGTGAATGGGTATTTATTCGAGTCACCTCTATTAAAAAAATCTAATTTTAGATTAAATAATGTATCTTTTTCAGGCCGGACTGAGTTGGTGTTGTTTACCAGTAAATCCAAGCCCGAGTCGAACTTAGACGGGTCTGGTCCATGATCACTCTTGATAAGGATTAAGGAATCAATATCATATATGGCACTTCTTATTTGAGAAGATAAATCAAAATTGATTCAAAATTGGAAGCTAAATCGAGCGATGAATTGCAAAGAAATTGCCAAAAAATCATATAATTCATGTGCATCCTTCCCTGCCCATATGGCAAGGGACAAACTTACATGGGCCCCACTGATAATGGGACTTGGAGAAAATGGAGAGAGACATCTTGGATGGGCCCATATATCAAGCTCGGTGTCAATCCCATGCCTCTAACACCTTCATCCGTGGCCCACAAACTTAACGATTTTATATTAAAGAAAAGAATTTGACCTTTGATCTAATAATCCAATCCATTTGGATAGTTGAAAACTTGATGGCTCTAGTCAGGGCAGGCCCTGGGGACAGCCAACACATGCGACTGGCTGGGGACCCAAATTTTGGCCCAAAATGGGGGCCCCTAATAGGGGCGGCGCTACCTGCTTCTCAGTGGGGTCAATTGGTATCAGAGTCCAGATCTATGCGTGTGACGGTTCAGATCCTGCGATAAGGCTGTGGATCCTTGGATCTAGGACCTCTTCATCGTTGTAAGTTTTTCTCCCATTCCATTATGTTTTCTGCAACAGAAATAGGGAGGAAGATGATCGATTTGCATCATCTCGTGACTCGTGCTTCAATCTCGTGACTCATGTGTCAAAAGGCTTCCAGAATACGTTCTGGGAAGTGGAGTAGAGTGACAACAATTTTCTTTTTGCCTCGAGACGCGTGCCAGCCAACAACGCCCAAGAGAGAATTTTCCAGCCGCAAGACGCGCGCATCTGCAAGCCTCGGGACGCGTGCATATGCAAAGAGAGAATTTCGTGTTCTCTGTGCAAGTCAGAACAAGTCAGGTCAGGCCAAAGATCCAACCTGACCGACTTTCGGCCCGGCCCACATCGTCATAGAGATCTGTTGCAGCAGCTTCTACGGACGTTGACGTCAGCGCAACGTAGAGACTGACGCAATCGCAGGTCGGTCAAACAACACATATGACCGTCCGTAACTTCTTCATCCGACATCCGATCGACGAGCGGTTTGGATTTGCGGATTCGTCGCGACGAGCACTATTTGGTAGACGTGACAGATCAGCATTCCATCATTCAGAAAAAAAACTTTGGACTCTGATCATTTATCGGTGGGTATACGGGTAGGGCCACACTTTAGGAACTCGCCCAGGGTCCCCGAAAACTCAGGGCTACCCCTGGCTCTAGTGTACTTACGGAGGTTCTATGTATGTAGATGGTCCAGATGTATCATAAAGTCGGCCCCTCTATGTTGTCCCTTGCCAAAATACAATGAGGGATGGATGCGCATGAATATTTTTCATATATGTATATATATGCAAATTTCCAATTGAAAAACCTTATTCCTAATCCAAGGAAATACAAACCCCCAATTTGAAACCCCTAATCTGAGTCTTAAAAACCTCTCTAACCCCAAATTGAAATTCCTAGTCAGAATTGAAAAAATCATATTCCCAATTTTAAAAATCACTAATCCTAAGTTTGAAATCCCTAATGAAAAATCCAGAAATCCCGTACCCCAAGATCAAAATATTCTTAATTTAAAAAAATCTTTAACCCCAAGTTGAAATCCCTAATAAGAAACCCAAAAATCCTTAACCCTAAATTTGAAATCCTTATTTAGAAATTTATAAATTTTTAGAAATCTTAAACCAAAAAGAAAAAAAACTAAAAAATACTTAAAACTTCAAATCATATAACAATAGAATAAATTGTAAAACAGAGGCTTACTAAACTAAATTAAACAATGAAAAAGTGACATAAGTGCTTGGTCGATGTCTGGCTCCACCTAAAAAGGGTTAAGCCCGAGCATGGGTGGATCGTGCTTTGATTTAAACAATGTCTTATATTTACTACGTAAAGAAATTACTTTTATTTTATTTAAGTCAGGCCGGGGTTCGGGCTATCTACCACTAAATTCAAGCCCGGCCGGCTCGTGTTTTAACACTTCAGGCTCAAGCTGGTTTTGAATCTAGATCATATATGGGACTTCAATTGAGCATTCAATTACCAAATTGAACCTCAATTTCCAAATTGAATCAAAATCAAGCATAATCTCTTTTTTCTGCAGTTTCATGTAAAGATTTACGTATTGAAACAATAAAGACTATGAATTATAAATTAAACATTTATTCAAGAAAGAATAGAGGAATACTTTAGGTAATCACAACTGCACACTAAATATCCACTACCTAATCACAATTTTATCATGTGTTCAATCGAAATGCAAAGTTCACGTCTATTGAAATGAAATTTCAATATATGTCATTAAAGTGGTTGAAATTGATTTTAATGATTTGGATTAGAATTATGTGGGACCCATGATAGATTCCCCGAGACTTAGTAAGTTCAAATTTTATAGTTGCAAACAGAGAGCCAAACTTGTATTCATCACCACCTCTAAATAGACACACCTTATAGGTATGAGATAAGGAATCTCCATAATGATTAGGAGGAGATAATTGTAGAGAGAAATTGAGATTTCGATTGAGCAGTCAATTGCTAAATCACGAACCTCAATCTTCAAATCAAATCGCCCAAAAATCATATATATATATTAATTGGGCAGTCATTGATAGGGTGCCATGTCCACATAGGATATTTAATGCCGAGAGAGAGATGACAGGCTCATAAACTCCAATGAAATTTAAGGGCATTGCCAATATGAAACACCATTTTTGTGGGCCTATTAGGAATATAAAGTAAGTCCCTCAAATCCCAATAAATGTCTCTATTCCCTCCTTTTAACTCCCCCAATATCTCTCCTTATAAAAACTTTTTTCTTTCTTTCTCTTCAAAATTAAATCTTCTCTCAATTCTTATCATAAATCATAAATCTTTTCAAATCTCATGTGTTTCTTCCTTAATACCAATTTTGATTCAAATGGGCACCCGAGCCCAAATCTTTTCCTACAGCGTTTTTTCATTCTATATTTTCAAATTTAAATCTTCTCTCAATTCTTATCATAAATTCTAAATCTTTCGAATTCAGATCTCACGTCTTTCTTTCTTAATACCAATTCTAATTCAAATGGGCACTCTATCCGAAATCTTTTTCTACAAATCTCTAAGTTTCTCTATGTGTGGTGTTCTTGACATTTTTTTTTATAACTCAGGGTATCTCCTACCCAGCCTAGCCAATGAGCCTTTGGCCCAGACCTCGCGGGACATTCGATTCTGGACAGCAGAGAACTAATCCATAGGGTGTTCTTGACATTACTCTAGCCTTTAATTTTTCTCTCTCCCTCTTTGGGATCCATAATCAATTCAAGAAAAAATTGCCCTTTTATAAGAAGGTCGTGGGTTTTTTTTTTATTTATATAGTTTTATAGGCTATATAGTAAACTCAAATTCACGCATCCAAGCGCACTTAGGACCTTTTTATTTAAATACAATGTTCAATTATCACCATTATTACTCTCTCTTTTTTTTTTATAATTCTTTTATAATAATTCCAAAGCTAGATAGCATTAGAGTTACAATCCAACTTTTATAAATAAATTAAATTAGTTGTGACACTGAGCTTGTGGTTTTCTTTTTTATGATGAATATTTATTCATTCTCAATTTCTTTTCTTAATAATATTATGAAAGAAAATATTAATAAATTAAATATATTTTTATTTTCTTGGCCCGAGATTAGCATGAGCCTTTCTTGCTAGTTCTAATGAAAACGTTTTCTTTTTTTAACAACTTGGTAGTTCTCTTTGCTTATTTACCAAAAAAATAAACTTGGTAGCTCCCTTCAAGTCTACGAGAAACTGTATTTTATAGAACCTCTCCACCTTGTAGATGCGTCGATCAATCCATGCCGATTGATTTAGGCTTATATGAAAGTGTCAATGGTTAAAATATGGACGATGGATCAGTTATGAACTTCCATTAGAGTTGGATTGTAGTTTTTTTTTTTTTTTTTGTTATATAATAGAGTTGGATTGTAGTTGTGACTATCATGTATAATCTTTTGTATTTTTGTGCTCAGCTGGCATAGACAATGTAAAATCACATAACCTTTAATAAGGGATAAATCTTGTATTGCTTTATTGTTATTATTATGATTATTACATATTGAGGTCAACGTCCACCCTCGTTCCTGAGCGGTCATAATCGTGGTCATGTTCTCGCCCTCACCATAAAACTATTGTTGTGCCGTTTCCTATCACCAAATGGAGTGTAAGTTTGTTGTGCCATTTTCTATCACCAAATGAGGTGTAAGATCATACATTACATTTTTTGTATGGATACCCATAGAAAAGATTAGGGTCTTATATGGATACCCATGTTCTGATGTGGGACAGAACATGGGTGGTGGTGCCTCCAGAACCTTGTTCATCAGAGAACCCAGGATCAAAACCGCCAAATTTAACAAAAGTCAAGATGACAAGGCAATAAACAGTATCCTATCCTTTCTGGAAATTGAATAGGAAACATAATTAGGGGCCGGTAGTTTGTATGGAATTAATTCCTAGGATTTCAGGGAATGGGTGGGACAAAGAATCATTAAAGCGGTGAATTAAAGCGGTGAGGGGAGAAAAGTTATTGGCAAGTATGAGTGTGTTGGATTTATTTATAGGGTTCCCCTATGATGATTTAAAAAGGTCATATTGGTGTGATGGAAAGGTCTGCTGTGAATACAATTTTGGGCAAATATGGTCTTATACGGCCTTTGAAATTTAGCAGTTTCTTAAGTTACATTTTTAGGGAATTTTATCCCATGGTGAGTACTAAGTAATGGGGTTTATTGAATGTGGAGGGTTGGAGTTGTGAAAGGGAGTCCTAGTGGTAAAAAGGTGAGCTCAAAGCAATCAGTGTGAGACATCTTAGCATAATGTTACCCCACGTCAGCACCCTTGTATGAGCATTATTCCTTATAACCCTATTTTTATCATCAATCCAATCCGGCCACACTCACTATCGTGTCATGAAATTGGCACAAACCTAAACTTGGCACTCATCCAATTGTTACTCACTATTGATTAAAATCCAAAAGCATGGTGCCATGGATTTAATAGAGTTTGATATTTGGATACCCTAAAAGGTATAATTTAGAATCTTAGATCTCATGTGTCACATATCCCTTGGAGTTGCATTGCTCAATCCTAAAGGACCATGGAGTTTGCACTGATTCGAATGGATATACCGCTTGGCTAGATGATTTGTTTTAAACCATTAAACTCGTGGGCAACATATCAAGGCATAAGGATTATTGCATTGACTTGGAACTTAATATCTAGGGCGGCCCATCTTGAATTTTCCATCCCTATCTCTCCCATGATCCATGGGCCCCAACAATCTTCTTGCAAAAAAGAAAAAGGAAAAGGAAAATGACACCTTTACATCCCATGAACTGGCCCATGTCCAATTCTGACACTCAGTGCTTCACAAAGTTAGATTGAAATCCTAAAAAAACAATGCCTTATAAAACTATTAGACTTGAGGGCCTTGGATCAAGGTGTTAAAATGATCTAACATGTGTAGGTCCCATCTAGATCGTTTTGGCATTCCCCATTGAATTCAATATGCATCTCCCCTTTATAGTTAAATTATTATCCGACTTTTTGCTCTTTCCTATTTTGGAGCAATAAGAGAACCGTAGGCCTCTTCATTGGTCCATGCATTGATAAGTTCCAAATGCCAAAAGCATCTTTTGTGGATGGATAGGATGAAACAATCTTTAGTTCTTTACTCATTTTATTGTCCAAAACACACAGTTAATTATGAATTGAGGAATGTTGAAAGATTGGATTAATAGAATCTTACAAGCTAAACGACTTCTAGTTTAGGAGCACTTCTACTGCCTTGCATTTTAAGAATACATTGGATGGACTAGTGGCCCACTTTTACAAACAAAAATTGAACTATTAAGTACGCATGCTTATGCACCCAACATTATGAGTGTAAAAACAAATAAATAAATAAACACGCTAAAAATTTCTGAAACTGAGTGTTCGATTTAAATAAAACTAGGAATGAAGTAGAATGAAAGTGGATGCAAAGATGTCAATAAGCCAAGGCTTTGGCCCAAAAAAAATATGGGAGACTCATTTTAGATCCAACTGATAATTGGGTCTGGATTGGGGTCTAGTCAGGTCCATCTCTAAATATCTATTTATCCAAATTATATGCAAATATTGTACCAATATTGTGACTGCAAAACAATTACAAACACAATAGCTGCAAACCAAAATGTGTATAGCCACAACATTACATTGCAGAAAAGCAATAAAACGTTGACAAAAATGGACAGACAAATCAAATTAGCCTGCACATATCCGGATGAAATAAATCAGCATAGAAAATACAGGGTGCTAATTCATAGTGACCCTCATCTTATATGTTGTTCCACTACCATCAAATGTTAAAAACAACCCAAAAGAGAATATGGAACGACCACACAGAGAGATGAGATGCGTAAAACGAAACTTGAGGCAAAAAGGAAAACCTGTGTGAACAAGTGGTAGTTCTACCGAAAATTTTCTTCAACTTTACATGACGTGTGAGAATATGACACCAACAGCTTGAAGAGCCCTCACCAGTTGTAGTGAATCTATCTAAGGCTTGAACAGGAGCAAGTTGTTCAGGTAGTGGCTGTAATGCTTCTGGAGCTAACGTTGATGATTCATTTGGAAGCAGAGGTGAAGCAGCTGGAGGCTGTTCCAATGACTTTTGGTGGGGATAAAAGTGATGATGCTAGTGGTGACAGCTGATGTTCCGGTGGCTGTGGTAGGTCTGGCAATAAGGCTGCCGTGCCATTTCGACTAGAGGCTTCTGGTAGATAACTGCAGAACTGAAATCACACAAAAAAAAAAAAATTTAAGATTGACCGAAAATTATTCAATTTTGTCAAAAATAACATTTTATATCAATGAGAGAATGGAGGCTTGATCCCATAAAAGAGAAATGAACTCAAATAGTCAGCTCTCCATTGTTTAGACTGTTTTCACTATGGGCACAATGGCTTGTACAAGTAGCCGTCAGCTTTAAAACCACATCTCTGAACACAAATGACAACACCACCACCACCAACGACAACAACAACAATAATAATCAAGAACTAAAGGCACAATGCAACTGTCAACTTTTTATATCTTAGAAGCAAAAAGGTAACTCTCAAATCCAACAACATGCAGAATGGTATGTTTACGTTCAGGCATTTCCTTTACAAAAATAAATAAAAAGAAAGGAATGTGTCTGTTCATGGCCGCATGAAGAGATCAGCTCCATATTTCGTGGCTGTCACGTCCCCCGAACCTGATTAGTGATTAAACTGGATTCGGGGCGTCAAATTAGGGTTAATTAAAAAAATTCGTCCACCATGCCCAAAGATCAAAGTCTGTTGTGAGGATTGTATGCTCGAACCTCATATAATAAATAACTTGCGAGACTTAGCATGAGATAACACATATTACTCCTGCACAAGGACCAAAGCAAAGTATGTATTCCATTCCCATTTAAATATTCAAGTTTCAAAATATCAAGACAAAACATTTGTAGTTAACAGGGCTATCCCAAAAACCTAAGCCCTGATTCAAAAGATATACAAAATAGAGTATGACAAGTCCAAAATAGTCAAAATAACAAAAAAGGAATACTAGATGCCCCCCGTGATACGCTCACTCGTGCCTGGAGAGATGACGCTACTCTACGTCATCGGCACGCCACTTTCGTTCCTCCTCTGCCGGTTGAAGATCCTGTGGGATATTCTCACCTGTCGGCTCTCCGTAGTAGTTTGTGATGTCGTCTGCACACCAAGGAAAGAGAGTCAACAACGTGTCAAGCAATAGATAAGAAGTGCATAATAAATGACATATTTCAATTCATGAATAAAGACAGGTCAATAATTATGTGAATACAAGGTAATGAAGTTAGGCATAAAGCATGAATATAATACGAGTATGAAGTACAAAATCCTAGCAACCACCACCAACGTATATGAATGCAATGCACGAGCAAGGGAGACTCCGAGGATGTCCAAGCCACCTCCTGGAGTACCAGTAGCAATCCTATACGGACCACTGATACCAAAGTTCGGCTCCAGTGGGATCCAAGCTCCATGTCCTAGGAATAGCAGCACGATTCAAACTTGCTCCCAATTATTCTGCACCATGGACATTGTCCAATCCGGCTGCCCGCCGCGGTGTCCAAGTAGCCGGCCCACCATGAAACCCTCAAACTACAGCTGGTCATGAATGCAATCCTCTCCATAGTGGATCCTACTGTGGTTGGATAAGGTACAGTGAAGTGATGCTTAACACAAGAATCAAGACGAGAACATCTAGCTAGATTCCAAGGTACAAGACTATATAATGAGGGCTACTCCAAACAAGCCTAATTCTTAAGCAAGACCAAGAATTTCTCACCAAGTAGTCCTCCGTTAGCATTCACACGTCAAGACAAGTCTAGCCACATGTGTCCATCAAGTACAAGATAAACAGGGTACCTAAGGATACACTCTAAGTCTGGTCCAAAACCCTAAGTCCACAAGGATCATATTTCATAATTAAACAAGTGTTTTATGCAGAAGAGTGTACAAGGATACGATAGACAACGGATACAAGATTGTGAGTCAAGGACGAAGTACATGCCAATCCTAGGTCACAGGTTGTCCCTCGCACAAGGTACGTGTCCTCGACACAGTACGTATGGAAACCGAGGCAATGATGCCTAATTTGGTGAGCCCTTGATGTACGGAAGTTGTAGGCACCATTGACTCAATAACGCGCGCATTCGGTGAAGGTACTGATGATGTACGGAGATCCCCGACCAACCAACGAAGCACACCAAGCAAACATGCTCCATTTTTGTTCCCCCATATTGGTCATGAGAGGGTAAGGTCATTGGGTTCCAACCTAGGGGTCCAATCTAGGGTTTAAAGTCCCTTTTCCAAAAAGAGACTGGGCCAAGGTCCACTTGAGCGAGCCTTCTCGCTGCCTAGGCAGAAGCGATATTGCCTGCAATTAGATGGGAGATCCTATTCCTTCTCAACCTATTAGAAGCCATCCTATGAAAAAACCTAGAATTTTTATCCCCCTCCTTAAGCCACCGGCACCTCGATCTTTGTCTCTTTTTAACTGCTTCCTCCCTCACTTTCCTAGCAAAACTCTCTTTCAAAGAAAGTCATCTTGTTTTCTTGTCCTCAGATAATAGATGAGATTCTTCTCGGATGTCTAGACTTTGAATTTCTACCATCTCTCTGGCCCATTCTTTAATTTTGTCATTCAGCTTTTTGAGTTTGACCACTATTCTGAAACCTGCCCAACCCTCCACCAGTTCCTGATTAGACCAGCAAAATGGTTCTCTTCTAGCCACATAAGTTCAAAGAGAAAAGGAGAGGGGCCCCATCTTTCGCACTTGGTGTCAAGGAGGATCGGACAGTGGTCTGAAATAGGATTTGGAAGAGCAATCTGGCAAACCTCTGGAAAAAGATCTAACCAATCAGTGGAAATACAAAACCTGTCAAGACAAGACATGGAAGGAGGCTACTGTGATTAGACCAAGTCTAATTAGCACCACTCAAGTGAAGATCCAGTCAGAGAAAGCAATCATATACGCAGTAAATCTACTACCACCCAACTTCTCTTATGGGTATAATGGGAAAGATGTAACCTTAAAGCATAAAATCAAACCAAGCATATGCATGAGATTTCAAGCCACTCACTTTTCAGTGGACGTAAGCTCCATTAAATCCTTCACGGCATGGTTGATTGCATGAAGAGTCATTTTCTTTACCTGCTTCACATGAAAAGATTAAAAAAAATGATAAAATCACTTCATAAAAGGCGGCAAAATATGTTTGTGTTAAGGGAACGCAGTCTGTGCAGCTCGACATAGCAGATAGCCAGGGGCTAGACAATTTAAGCTGTCAATTTATAGGACAACCACCATCATAGTGCAGAGGAAGTCAACTGATACAGCTAAACATTTGCTCAAAACTGGCTTCAACAAATGTGGGGAAATAAGAGAAGATACTAACTGATGTGCATATACATTTGAGTTGATCATTATTAAGAAGGAATATCAATTACCTCTAGTTTGTCTTCCTTAGCAATGTGATCATGAGGAAGTCTACGGAATTCTTCAGTCAAACGGATGCATTCATTAACATTTTCAGGTGAGACAAAGTCAAGAGCTACCTTTGTACAAGACTGAAGAAGGAAAAAGAGTTTCAGAAGATACTTCAAGTCACCAAGTAATCAATTGGACCACTCATGACATCCAAAACAGTTGAATTATACAATTGAAATCACATCTATAGTTATCGTTCTACAATTACAAGAACCATGCAGAGGAAAATTGAAGTCGCCCATGTTGCTGACCTTGTAATGCCAAATCATGTGTGATAAAATATCAAGTTCATCATTTACAAACCTTGAGATTTCTAACTTGATGAGGACATCCAGCAGGAATAAAGACTGCCTCACCAAGTTTTTGAACAAAAGTCCATGGTTCAATTCCTGAAAGAAGGAAAAGAAAAAATAGAACACCCAGTAAAATATCTTCACCCAAAAAGATGAGGGAGAAATAGTTTTTTTTTTTAATCGATAAGATGATAGAGAAAGTAGAAAGAAAGAAAAAAAAAAAACCAACCAAACTCTTCCTTGAGCTTTCTTTTGTGTTCCAAAGTTAAATAGAAATACTGATCATGAATTGGGTGAACAACCTGATCATAAAAGTAAAATAAATAAATAAATCAAAACAAAAATATAACATAATGTATGCATCATAGCTTAAATTGTACATGATGATTACCTCCTCTACAGGAGAACAATAAATGTGCCTGAATTCTCTTGAGTGCTTCCTCAGGTATTCCTCTAGCTTATAAACATCTTGTCGTCGAAAAATATCCCAAAGCGCACCACCTTTCAATTTAGGCTTGGATTTCAATTTAATATCAGACAAGTCAGCATCCCTATCAGAAGCCCCACTCCTATCCAGTTCGCCATTAGCATCACTTTTGACAGAAAAAGAACCGCTGCCCTCGTTATTTTGTACTTCCCCTAAATAACTGCATCGCATTAGTTTCTTTAACTTCTTCTCAGAATCTACAGGTCGTCTTCTTCTGCCTTTCTTCTTCCTACCATGAATCTTCAAACGCTTTCCAGAACCTTCTGTGAAGTTCTCACCTTCCACTCCGTTAACATCGGCCTTAACTCCCACAAGAGGATGGGAATCTGGAAAACCATTACCACCATGTTGTTCATCAACTAGTACACCTTCCGCTGGTACCACATGCTCTTTATCAACCTTTTCTTGCACCAATTGAACAGTACCAATTTGTTCGCTTTTATCTTGATCATAGTGCTGCATCTTCAACTTCTCTATACTGGCAAGTTGACTTTCAGTAAGAACTACTGTGGCTGTATGTGTCAAGACATTTACCTGAACCATAAATCGAAGGAACATATGAACTAACTAAATATTCCAACTGCAATAACTAAGAAGGTTAAAAGAGAAATCATTTGTCCTTTTTAAATAGGAATAATAATGTCATAGAAATTCCAGTCTAAACTTCACATCAGGAAATAAAGAATAAAGAATCAAGAATCAAGATTAAGCTGCAAAAGTGAATTGTACATGTAAGCTCAACAGGCACAAAGACTAAAGTGGTTTTTTGACATTCACTCAAAAACTTCAAGAAACAAAAATTCAAAATCAAGCTGCAAAAGTGAATTGTATATTAAGCTAAACAGACACAAAGACCAAAGTAGCCTTTTGACATCCACTCAGAAACTTGAAGGAATCAAAACTAATAGAGTTGTGTCCAAATATTCAGTTGCAAGAGCCAACAGCTATCCAGATTACAAGTCCTTCTTTCAATACATATTTACTTAGGGCCTGTTTGTTTGCATAGAATATATAGGAATTTCACGGTCAAATGAGCTACACTGAAGGAATAAAGAGGTGAGTGAAGAAGGATATGAGGTGAGGGGTGAAAGGTATGAGGTAGTGATGTAGATAGGACCTTGACCTTCCTTGGATTTGAATTACTAGGGTGATGGCTGAGTATTCAGTTCCCACCTTCCTTTGATCCAATTCCATCAAAGGGGATGTTATATGATAGTTGTTTTTGGATATTTACCTTTAATCTTCATTTTCAACCAATTGGAGCATGAATTTCTATGTATTCAGTTCCAATGCATTCTATGCAAACAAGCAGGCCCTTAGAAATAATTGAAATAGAATCAGAATGCAGAAACCGAGTAACAATTTCAGAATTTATCAAAATACCATACAGCCATCAGTGATCAGATAGTTACATTTAAAAGCTAATGACATCAATAAACTCACTACGTACATTTGATCAGTTAATGTTTAGCAATAGTAAATAGATAGTGTCATTGATTTAATTATTTAACTGTAAATTGGGTTCCAAATACCAAGTTCCAACACTTAATACACGCAATAGTAAATTTTACATCAATTCACCAAAGTCTAATGCCTCTGAAACGGCAGCACAAAATTATCAGAAAGGCCTTCATGGTCATATAAGCTCCAATGCAGGATTATTAAACAGGTGAGAGGTGAAGGATATAAAGGAGATGTAGATGGGGCCTTAACTTTCCCAAGATTTGAATTACTAGGGCGATGGTTGGGTATTCAATTCTCATCTCCACTTGATTCATTTCCTTTAATGGGAGTTATTTTATTGTCATTTTTTGGATATTCACCTTTGTTTCTTCAATTTTAACCTCTTGGAAAAGGGGGAAAAGTATACTTCAAACTGGTCAAACTTGGAGAGCCATTTATCAAATAATCAAGATATAAGCATACCGCATCAGAAATGTCACAATGAAGTTTAGTAACAGAATCCCCCCTCCCCAGTTCCTCAGCAAATCCATAAGCAATATAAGTCTTTGGCCCTAAGTCGGGTTTGAGGCTTTTCTCAGGCAACTTTACAGCAAGATTACGGAGACCAAACCTAGGATTTGTATATTCCTGATATGGCAAACCACGGATGAATTCAGCACCATGGCGTGGTAAGCGCTCCTCAAAGGCATTAGCTGGTGGCCAATCCTTCAGTTTGAGCATTTCAGGCCATTGATTACGGTGATTTCTTCCTTCCAAGTATCCTTGGAAAAATTGGTGTATGTTAATCTCAACCTGCAAATCATCATAAACTTCAGTTCAAATTCAAATGTGAGTTACAATTGATCATGTTGAAACACTATTGCATCAGCAAAATAGAAAAAACTTAGCCATAAAAATCTAGCAGTTTTGGTATAAGGGGACAAAGAACATCGCAAGAAATGCATATCATCAGAATAAATAAATAAATATTCAACCACTCAATTATAGCAGGAAGACCCAATGCAAGATTCTGAAGACTTGCACATACACAAAGAAAAGAAAAGGTTAGGAAAAGAAAAGTGAAATAAAAGCAATCTTCCATGTTTCTCTAAATGTAAAAATAAACAAGAGTTTTGATCCACAGAAATCCAGAAGAGATGAAGCTAGTCTAGTTCATTTGCAATTGATGTATACCTTTCCAAGTAAGATTCATATGATCATACCATAGCACCTCTTAGTTCAAGATTGGTAAAATAAATAGAGATATAAAATGAATGACCCAAATGATACAAGGAGGATAGTGACCTAACCTCGCACCAATCTAAACAGTCTATAGCTTTCACTGACAAAGACTTGGACTTATCAGTCTTGGTCCTTATTATCTCACGAAATGCTCGCCACATGACCATTGGCTCCCAGCTCAAGCCCGATGTACGTTCAAGAACATTACGAACTATGACTGGCTCACCTTTGCTCCAATGTCTCTGGAAATGATCTAAGTCTCCATGCTGAATATCTCTAGCAGTTGGACAGTATAGATAGTTGTCATTGGAATCTTCTCTGGAGGCGGCTTTCCTTGAATTTGTATTAGCAACACCAATTTGGCCATCCTCAAAACATGAGCACTCTTCGGACATTTCGGGGTATTCATAGTTATGAACTATGAATTCAGCTTTTGCTTCCAAGTCCTCAACCCAATTCTCGGGAAAGATACACTTTAGGTCCAAAAGGGATTCACCACAGCCACCTAGCTCCTTCGGAGGGCAAGGAATACGTCCATTACCATCAGCTTTTAATTCAATCAGCGGACTGACAGGATCTGCATGGCTCATCTCCACATCTGAGTCAATAGCACTCTTTTGCCCAGCAGTCATGGGAGTAGGTTTCCCACCATGCAGATATTTTTTTCCTCTATCTGGAAAATGCATTGCTGCCTCAGAAGGTCTCAGTGGATGGCCTTCCCGAATCTCCCGACAGCAACTCAGGCAAAGTTCATATGAACAGTTCGAGCAGCTTCTATGAAAATCAACAATAGAAGTTCTGCAGTTATCGCTGCCCCAATAATATGTACAGAATTAGATGGTCAAATCTCCAACCTATTAGTTGGTGAACAGAAGTAAAGAAATATTCAATGAAGTCAGAAGCAAGTGCTTGAATTAATCAGAAATAGAATGTACCAGAATGAACGCTCATCATTCAAACTAGCTGCCTCTTCAATCTTCATCTCAGATGATGGCAGTCCTATTTCAAATAAATACCTAGTCAGAACCAGACCCCACCCATCCCCAAATGGAGACAAGAGGAAAGAGATAAAGAAAACAAAAATTCATACCTTGAATATTGGCCTCTACCTCCTTTTCCATTACTTGCTCCTGACGCAAGAGTTTCAAGAAAGGAAGAAGAGCACCTACTAAATACCGAGAATGTCTAAATCTGCCTTCTTTGTCTATCTTCCTTTCTGTATTCTGCGTGTGAACCCAAAAAAAAAAAGGAACATGGTATCAGCTGCCATGTGGACAAGTAGGAGCTCTGACAACACACAACATAATTGCCACAAACTACAGCAGAAACAAACCTCATGTACATCCATACGCAAGCATGCCTTGCAATTACAGTTTCCACGACAAAATGGGCAAGCCTCTGCAATTTCTGCCTCTGACATCTTAGGATACCTAGATTCCATGCTCAAAAGAATGTAATTAAAAAAAAATCTTAAGAAAGAGAAAATTCAATATTCAACTTGTATAGATCAGATGATGTATATTGCAAAGGGAAATCACTCAATAAAATGGATAAAAACAGGATAGTCGTGGCACAATGAAAGGAACGTAGCTGTGAATACATTTCCTTGAAGAATGATATCTATTAGAAAACCAGTGGAGAGTGAGTGCAGAGCATCTTTGATTAATATTTGACTGGGATGGAATTGCCCAGTAAGAAATAATTATTCCTTCAGTACAGCCCTTGGGTTACATATGCATTAAAATAATAGCAGAAACATTGGTAGGGTATGTAAAGCTTGGATTGATCATGAATGTGAAGCTGCATCCTGGTTAAACCAGGAGAATACAGCATACTATGATGTGAATTAGTACTCTGAAGAAAGAATTCCGCAGAGAACAATATAAATAAAAATCACATTTCGCATAAGGACTAAAAAATGATCGGTAGAGGAGAAATTTAATTTAACAAAAGAAGCAAGAGTTCCTTAAATCTGTCTCACTTGAGTCCCTTAAATAACTTGAGTCCCTTAAATCATAGGTTAGGAAGATGACATGGGCCCCATTTCTGTCAAAGCTGTAACCCAAAAAGAGACATTTCCATCCTCCTACTCCATCAGGACCAATAGGTTGTGATGCCTTTGGCTGAATAGCGGCCTGGCTGCTCTGGATGATACTATATTAATTATATATCTAAAAACACATGCTTGATGAAAACTGTATTGGAAAACAGAACACCACAGTCAGCATTTCTATATTTAATGCTTCCATGAACAATGAGCTCATATATGCAGTTACTGGTTATTCTAACCAAAATAATAATAATATATAATGTTAGAGAAAGGTGGGAATCCATTTTGCCCAACTGAACTGCATTAGTGACGGCCGAAGGTGCTATAATTATGTTTCCATTTTAATTCTGGAGAAATCTATCATGTCATGATTTAACAAATGAATTCCTTCCAGAATCTACATGCATAAAATCCATAACAACATTGCCCAACAATCAGTCTGTGCATAAAAAATACAAATGAATTCATAGCATGCATGATCATTGTCAATCATTGAAACTAAATAAATGAAAAAAAAATAAAAAAAAATAAAAACTCATTCTATAGTCCCTTAAGCTGCCGGAAACATTTAATGAAAGTCTTAGCACCAATTTTTCCCCTCATTCTCCATGACCATTTGAGACACTCAAAGATATTGGTGTTCTTTTAATCAATGAAGTATTAAAGACAATGTCAGATAAGAGGTAGAGGTCTCAAAACGAGAAGGTTAGAGTTGGTCCAAATTCTTCTACATGTAACAAGGTTCACAATGTCACTGTCACGGCATACATAATACTTGCACATTTGGGCTGATTTCATAGTTTACATTGGTATTAACCAATGCCTGCATTTGATAAATAATCAGAGCAGCCTAATGTCCCATGCTTGAAAGCACAAGTGCAGACTAGAAAGAAAAAAACAAATGGGTTGGGTTGGGTTGATCATCCACTTGTCCTTTGAAAAAACCTGCAAAAGATGGGTTTCAAAATGATCTATCTATAAAACAATTCAATGATGGGACATGAATCCAATGTTTAAGAGGATATTAGGTTGGATATGTTCAGGGCATACGTAGCACATCCATACTGGTTACATGAACAACAACAAAAATAAAATAAAATCATACAATAACAATCTAGCAACAAAAACAACAACAAACAAATAATGCTCATAAAGAAGAATCAAAACACATACCATCTCCTGATGCATCCCTCGCAATATCGCCTATTTTCACACTCAGTACAACGAACAATCCGTTTATCACTATACATACATTGATGGCACATGGTCGCATCCTTTCCCGTCACCCGCTTACGCTTTTCCACAAAACCCTACACACCCAAATAAAAAAAAAAAAAAATCAAAAATCCAAACACCCAAATAAATAAAAAAACATATAGCGAAATCTCAAATCCTAAGCTATTAAATCAATTACCACCGCATTTTTCACCCCCGAATCCCGTTTGGAACCTCTCAAAACCCTAATCGAAGCAACCCCAGAGCCCGATTTCGGAGAATCCCCCTCCCCCAGATCTTCTTCCTTCTTCACAACCATCTTCTTTCTCCCCCGCTTCTTCTTTGCCGGCTTGCCGGAGATGGATTTCGCAAAATCCCCCACCTCCAGATCTTCTTCCTTCTCCACAACCTTCTTCTTTCTCCCCCGCTTCTTCTTCGCCTTCTCTGGCAAAGCTTCTTTCTTTTTAAACCCTTCATCTTCACTTTCATCGTCACTCTTTCTCTTTCCCTTATTCTCACCTTGTATCGGGACCAGACCCGTATCGGTGGATCTCAGGCGTCTACTGCCCCGGCCCCGCTTCGTAGCGGTTTTCTTCGATCGCACACCTCGAGCTAGAGCGTAAGAGAAATGTTGTTCGCATAAGGTCTTGTCGGGGAGTCGCCAGTTCTTGCACTGCCACTGTTTTCCATCGTTTCGGTTGCAACGGAGGTGTGCAGGAGGAAGAGAAGGGTTCGGAAGCTCCTCTTCCATTGCGGAAAACCAGGGTTTCAGATGAAGGCACGCGGTTTTGAAAAAAAAAAAACCGCTCGTCCCGCCAGGCGCCAAAGATAGAAAGACGGGGTTTTGCTTTGAGAGCTGCTGCTAATGCCACAAGGCCCACACCTCAACCCACCCAACCTTCTCTTTCGCGTCCTTTGTTTACATGATGACCAAACATACCATTATATTAATATATTATATCCTTGTGTAAAATTTCGGATTTCTGAAAACAAACCGCTCCCTTGAAAAAAAACCCGCTCATCCGGCCAGGTGCGAATGTGGAATCCTCACACTCTACTATTAGGGATTTCTCTTGGTAATTATTATTATTATTATATATTGTATAGTAACAGGTTTTTTCTTCGGGAAGCGACACATGATGGGGGAGGCTATCCGGGAGGAGGACAAGTGGCGCGCCCTCGTGCTTTTTGCGCGCCCACTTCCCCAATTCCCCTCCCTCGTGCTTTTTGCGCGCCCACTTCCCCAATTGCCCTTCCCTCCTTTTATTTCTCTTTAAATTTAAATTCCTATGCAATCCCTAAAATCTCTCATTCTCCAACTAAAATTTCTCCATCTCTCCCTCCCTAGTCCCAAGCATGTGCACTTAAATTAATCTGAAGGGAAGAGAGAGGATCTCTGGGTTATGGAATGCGCAACTCCTAAATTAATGCAATCCATCAGTCTAATTGAATCCATATAAGGGAAAGAGGATATCTGTACTCCCTAAAATCCCCTTAAACATCGTCTCTCTCCTTCTATCATCCCATCACACGCGGACCCATCTCCCTCACGCGGCAGCCATCTCTCGGTCTCACCAACATCTCCCCGGAACGCCCTGAGCAACCCGTCGCCACCACCTCCGCCTCTCTTCTTCCTCCTCCCTGCGCAGCACCGTCGCCGCCCTCTTACCTCGCCGTCCCTTCTTCTTCTTCTTCTCTCCCTCACAACTACCCACTGTGCTGCTATTCCTCTCTCTCCTGTACTGCACCCACACCCTACACTCAACGCACCAATCTAGGGTTGTAAATGGGTACCCGATTCTCCGATTACCCGAAGGTTCCGATCCGTTAGGATCCGGGTCTGGGTCCTTATTTTGGTCCCGATAAGAAAATGGTTCCGGTTCCGGATCCTTTTTTTGGAACCGATACCTAAACGGTTCCGGTTCCGGATCCACAGTGGCTCAGACCCGTGGACCCGAGACCCGACCCAATATATACTAACATAAGGTAACTTTATTATGTGAGAACAGAACCCTTTTTACTTTTCTACTTTTCTACATTAGAGTTTTCTATTTTTCTACATCTCATTGCCTGTTTGGATGTGATTTCTGAGTTTTTGGTTAAAAGTGTCTGTTATTGATAGACAAAATGTCACATTAGTGTTTGTAGATACGTGATCCAATTGAAATGTGAAAAAAGCATAATTTTTTTAAAGAAAAATACAGGTATTAGTCTATACCCGGAACCGGAACCAGACCCGCCTCATAAACGGTTCCGGTTCCGGTTCTGGTTCCCATTATTCTTAACGGTTCCGGTTCTGGTTCCGGTTCCGATTCCCCTTCTTAGAAAACGGTTCCGGTTCCGGTTCCACCCTGGACCCGGACCGGAACCGACCCGTTTACAACCCTACACCAATCTCTCACCGATGCACTCTCTCTGCACACACTATCTCTCTCTTCCTTCTATCCTTTATTTTCTCCCTCCTTCCTGCAATCCACGGACCCCCATGTTTGACATGTGATTCCAAGTCCAGCACACTATTAAAAAAAAGAGCTTTTTTTGTTATGTAACTGTCAAGGGATGACAACCTTCTCAATCAGTTCATTAATGTTGGCTCCATATCTTCTAATAACCATTATCATATTTTTAACCATACTGATCATACTGGGTGGCGATGATTTTCTTTTTACTTTTTTTCACATTGAGGTAATTTTTTCTAATGGGTGTTGGCCATGGAAAATGTGAGCCATATGTTTTTCCCTATAAGCAAAATGCTTATTGCAGAAATGCTCAAATGATTAAAAGAGAATGTCCTATGATCACTCATTCTGTTGCCATGATTGAGAGGAGAATCTGCGGGATAGGCTGAGGCTCCTTCTGGTGCCTTTATTGAAAGGAGAATCTGCAGCATTCCTGCAGGGTGGGTTATGCCTTTCTCAAACTACCATCTTAGATGCTTTAGAACCAGAGGCTTCCTCAAGCTAAAATCATAGGCTTTCTCGATCTAGAAATCTTCTTCCTCTTCCTCTTCTTTATTTCTCAAACAATCACCTTAAACATTCTGTCTTAGTTCATAAAAACGTAAGTTAATGCAGCATGTTTACATAAATTTGAAGTGTACAATGATACCAAAAAAACATAAAAAGAGTGTTAAGCTATTTTTCGTAGTTTCTTTGGTGTCTGTTCTTAACATGACATTGTTTGATAATTTTGTTTATTTACAGTTTTAACTGACATTTTACCAAGGGTTAATGGACGTAAGCGACCACTTTTTTTTAATAAGTAATAACTATGAATAACATTTACTATCTCAGATGAGTCTATTGCAAACTTGTATATCGTTTTGTTTTATTCAGTAGATTTTAATGCATGGTATTTGTTTAGATGCTGTTGCTCTAGCCAAGGTTGCAAGTGATGTGAAGGCTGGAGATATTCGTGTTCTCTTTGTGAAGCCACTGGTGTTTCTGCAACAGTTTACACAAACTGTCACTACTTTTTTTTTCCTCTATATATACTGTAAATAACCTCTCTGCCATCACGCTCTCCCTCTATATATTATATACAGTAAAGCAGCACCCTTTTTGTGGGCCCATTCTCGCCACATTTATATCTGTGTGGAGAGATTTCCAGAACTCCAGGATTACGCTAATCACAGCCATTCGATGAGACTAAGCACTCTCACATGCCATCCGCGTGCCATCCACATGGCACCAAACTCACCTCGGCTAACCAGAGGACGACACGCAGAGCCGTCAACCTGTCTTCAGCATTAAATGAGGGACGCCAGTTATTGCCTCGATCATCTAAAGCGACCCCGAATCAGGGCCGAGAGGGATTCCCTCCGCCAGGTAAACCTCGTCACATAGCTCCCGACCTCACGGCACTGACGATCTCCGCAAGGTCAGAAGCTAGGGGGCAATTGTGTGGAGAGATTTCCAGAACTCCAGGATTACGCTAATCACAGTCATTCGATGAGACTAAGCACTCTCACATGCCATCCGCGTGCCATCCACATGGCACCAAACTCACCTCGGCTAACAGGACAGAGGCCTCAGCCGAAGTCAAACGGCTCCATGCCACTAGCGCCGAGCTCGGCCACCCCATGTGTCCATCTCGGTTGAGAACTCCACCTCGGCTGAAGAAGCCGAGACGAAAGCCGAAGCAAGAAAGAACCTCCACTCGCACCCCTCATCCCCCACGTCATTAGGTACGTGGAGGAACAGGGGCGCGAGCTAGCGAGACAGATGCGACATCCAGCCGTCCACAATCTTCGCTAGATCGCTGACAGGGCGGCGTCCAGCGGCTGAAGCCACATCAGGGCAAGGCCCGAGGGCAGACCCGATGATACTCCTACCGCCAAAAGCGCCCAACACGATCTGGCCCAATAAGACGCGCATTTAATGCAATGTGGGCTGATCCGACTGGCATTAAATGCAGGGTGGGCTGGATTGGAACGCATTTATTACTTTGTGGGCTTATCATGACTTCCCAGTCAAATCATGGGACCCACACCAAGATATCCTCCAAAGATACGACCCAAGCCTCTATAAATATAGTTCCATACCACATGCAAGGTACGCACAATATAACCCACAGAGCTGTTACTCTGCCTCTCTTCTTCCTCTCCTTCCATTGTTCCAGTTCATTCACTGACTTTAGCATCGGAGAGCCTTGCGCCGCCCAGGCCAGGGTCCTCTGATCGTTTGTTCTTCTCTTTCAGGCTTTCGGACGGTACCCAGTCATCACCATCGTTGGATAAGTCCTCTAAGGCTCCCCAGTTATTGTGGGTCATTATTTTCTGCACCTACAATTGGCGCCGTCTATGGGAAAGTAATATCCCAACCTTCCCAACTTTCCCAACCTCCTCAACCTCAACCTCCCAGAAGCCATGCCTCCGAAAGCTAGGAAAGGCGGAGAATCCTCGAGAACAGCGCTCGAGCTGCCACCACCGTCGACGGACGTCCCTCCCCAAGGGCGTTCCCGAACGGTGCATGGCGCATTTGCAGGCGAGGGCCGCTTAGGCTCGCAGCTTTTTATCGAGGTCCCCCTCCAAGAAGGACTCGAGACCTCGTTTTCAGCAGACGAAGTTACGCCACCCCGACGCGACGAGCGTCGGCATGAGCGCCTTCGCAAGAATAAAGCCGTTGCCGTGGAGGAAGCGCGTCGAGTTCAATCTCCTGCCGCTGGAGGGGACGTCGCAGCTCAAAATGCTCTCCTCCAAAAGCAGGAACGGCTGATCCGCGAGCTCCAGCAGCAGCTGAGAGCAGCGCAGACTGCCTCGTTGAGGCAAGTCTCTGATCCTCAAGGAAAGAAGAAGGACGCCCCTAGCAGGGCAGCCCATCCTCCTCGCGAAGATCTCAGAAATCATCTGGACCACAAGCGGAGCCAGATCCATGACGAAGGCTCTAGCAATAGCCGAAGTCATCACAGCCGCGATGGCCGAGCCCACAGCCATCACAGCCCGAACCACTCCAAGCGAAAGTCAAGAGCCCATACTCCGGAAAATGACGACGAGCAAGAGCGATTCGACAAGCGCGTCAGGTTGGCTCTTCAGCGCAACCTGGACGTGCGGGACGAGAAGCAGATCTGTGGCCACACTGATCTGGGGGCCTCGCCCTTCACGAGGGATATCGAGCGCACCCCCTTGCCCAGAAGGTTCTCCGTCCCGCAGTTCGTCCCCTACGACGGACTGTCCGACCCATCCGCTCACCTCCGTCACTTTTCCCAGAAGATGTCCATCTGGGGAAACGAGGGTCACCTTAACTGCAAAATCTTCTCCTCCGGTTTGGGCAACCTCCCTCTGAAGTGGTTTTGCGCCCTCCCAGAGGAGTCGATTTCGAGCTGGAAGGAGCTCCAGCTCTCCTTTCTGAAGAAGTTCCAAGGTTACAGCGTCGTCCCCAAGAAAGAAGGGGACCTTCTCGCCCTGAGAATGAAGCAGGGTGAGACCCTCGCCAAGTTCGCCCGACGATTCTGGGCGGTTTACAGCCAGATCGAGGGCACTAGAGAAGAGATAGCGATCTACGCCTTCCAACATGCCCTGATCCCCAGCCACGACCTCCGGAAGGACTTGGCCGGAGACCCCCTAGAGTCCATGCCAGAGCTAATGTCCCGGATAAAGCGCTTCGTCGCCCGGGAGGAAGATGAAACCCAGGCCCGAGGAGAGGACGAAAAGCCAGAGCCCGAGCACAAGAGCAACCAGCCTCGGCAGAGAGGCGGGGGGCCCTTCCAGAAGCAGGAGCCCAAGCAGGCTTGGGTCGCCAGTTCGGCGATGCCCACACCACCCAGATCTGGGGGCACCAGGAGGCCAAGGCCTCACGCCAGCGCCTATCAAGGCATCAATATCGTCTTCAGGGAGCCGATACACCAGATCATGAACAAAATAAAGGGTAAGCCGTTCTTCGAATGGCCTCAGCCCTTGAGAAATGAGCCCACCAACGGCAGTCGAAGCAAGCTCTACTGCTCCTACCACAAAGGTAAAGGACACAAGACCGAGGAGTGCAACTCTCTGAAGTGGTACCTGGAGAGACTCGCCGGCGAAGGCCACCTCCCAGAGTTCGTCAAGGCAGAAGATGCCGGCGGCAGCAGGGGCCGAGTTCACCAGAGCACGGCTCGGGACCCAGACAGCGAGGATTCCGAAAAGATCATTAACGTGATCCACCTGGCATCCTCAGTTCCCTCTCCCTCGTCTCGTGGAAGCTCGCATGCCCGCGCCGAGGCCAGGCGGACATCGCACGGGAAGGAGGTGATGAAAGCCGAGCTCGGGCAGGCACCCAAAAAAGCTCGCCGCGACCAACCTGCGATCTCCTCTCAGATAAAGATCTCGAGGGAATCCAGCTTCCCCACAATTGTGGAAGTGGTCACGGTGGAAGGAGATCAGCAGCAGGACAGGCAGTGCATGCTGGCCGCAGTCCCAGCAGTGAAAGAGCCGGGATGCGTCAACCTCGCCGAATTCGAGAAAGGCCTAGATAAAATCGGCCGAGACCCCGAGGAGAAAAGCATTGAGGACCTGGCCGAGGCCAGGCTGAACTCGGCAGACCCAGATAGGTTCTCCCTGATCGGCGCCACCACTGGCCACGACTGGATGAGCTTCCTTGATGCCTACAGAGGCTACCGCCGAGTTCCACTTCACGAGCCTGACGAGGATAACGTCATTCATAACCCCCTGCGGCGCTAACCGCTACAAGGAGATGCCCTTCGGGCTAAAGAACGCGGGGGCAACCTATCAGCGCCTCGTGACGGGGATGTTCCAGGCTCAGCTCGGCCTAACGGTAGAGATGTACATCGCCGACATGATCGCCAAATCAGTGTACTCCAGCGACCACCTGGCGGATCTCGGCCAAGTCTTCGACATCCTTCGCGCATACAAGCTCAAGCTAAATGTTTCCATGTGCGCCTTCGGCGCAGCATCTGGCAAGTTCTTCGGCAGCTTAGTAACACGAAGGGGGATAGAGGCTAATCCAGACCAGATCACCGCGATCTAGGGCATTCAGAGCCCCTCTACCACAAAAGAAGTCCAGGAGCTCACGGGAATGGCTGCAGCACTCAAATCGCTTTATCGGCCGGCCCCGAACTGCGATCAAAGCCCAGATTCGTGCGCTGCCAGGCACAGGGCACGAGCCAGAAGTAACTGAGGTCGAACAGTCTCCCACCTCGGCAACACCTCTCTCTGGCCTATGGGATGGAGGCGGTCATTCCTTTAGAGATCGGCCTTCCCACCCTGAGGACAGAGCCGGTCGACCAAGGCCGAAATGAGACAATCCTGGCAATGGAGCTGGAGCTGGCAGACAAGCGCCGAGAAGCAGTAGCCCTGCGTCTGACCGATTATCGGCAGCGGTTAACCAGGGCGTACAATTAAAATGTCAAGGAAAGGAGATTCTCCCTGGGAGAGCCGGTTCTCGAGAAGACCCTGCCAGCTGACAAAGAACCAAACAAAGGGGAGCTGGCCCCGAACTGGCACGGCCCGTTCAAGGTGGTCTCACTGGCAGGGAAATCAGCCTACAAGCTCGAAGACAGAGGGGCAAGCCACTGCCGAGACAGTGGAATGCATCCCACCTGAAGAAATTCTATTTTTAAAAGATGTAGCGAGTGTCAGAATCAATGAAAGCACCTTTTGCCCTGTCATCAATCTGTGTCGTCTCTCCTTACATGACTTCGACAGCTCCGGGTCTGCCCTGGAAAAGGCCTCGAGTCCAGACTCGGTCGTTTCCTAAAGCTCCGGGTCTACCGCCCTGGAAAAGGCCTCGAGTCCAGACTCGGTCATTTCCTAAAGCTCCGGGTCTACCGCCCTGGAAAAAGCCTCGAGTCCAGACTCGGTCGTTTCCTAAAGCTCCGGGTCTACCGCCCTGGAAAAGGCCTCGAGTCCAGACTCGGTCGTTTCCTAAAGCTCCGGGTCTACCTCCCTGGAAAAGGCCTCGAGTCCGACTCAGTCGTTTCCTAAAGCTCCAGGTCTACCGCCCTGGAAAAGGCCTCGAGTCCAGACTCGGTCGTTTCCTAAAGCTCCGGGTCTACCGCCCTGGAAAAGGCCTCGAGTCCAGACTCAGTCGTTTCCTAAAAGCTCCGGGTCCTGGACCCTGGAAAAGGGTCCGAGCTTCGACGCCCAGTCGTTTCCTAAATTCTTGTTTCATACACCCCTAAAGATCGCACGGCCGAGATCTCCGCCGAGACTCTGGGTTCGAACACCCTCGAGATCACGCCGAATTCAAACACTCATAGCCGAGATCACGCCGAACTCACTTCGGCCCGAGGCAGTTCGCTTCGGCCAAAGCTCCCCATTTCGGCGAAAGTCAGCTTTCAAAAGAAGAGCAGTGCGAGCACTAAAATACAAAAATGCAAGTGTACACGGATTGAGTGAACACAAAACTCGTACTTTTTATTCATTGTAATTGCTTCATTACGTGGATTATAAACATGAAACAGAATACACAGAAGAAAGGCTCGTGGCCCTCTGAAAACCCAAAAAGAAAGTAGGCTTCGAGACCACTCTTCGCCGACACCGCCCGCCGACCGGAAACCTTCGGCGGAAAGGCTTGTTGCATCCTGCCCCGAGGTCTTGACATCCCACAAGAAGGAGGATCTGCGGCATGATTCAGAACCGCCCTCTGGGACGAAACAGGACCCCCAGGCGTCCGGTGCCAGGAGCTCTGCAATACGCTTTGGCTGGTCAGACCAAAGTTTGCAAACAAGAGCCCCCTCCTAGGGCGTTTCCAGTCCTACCCTCCGCTCAGAACCTTGTGGAATGACAACAAGGCCGCCGAGCGCGGGGGGGCGCCACCGACCCATAGCTGCAAAGATTCCCATGCAACCGCACCAGGGAAGGCTGGCTGTAGACCCGCGTTCAGAGAGCGGGTAGCCTACAAGGACCATCTTCAGAGAGCGCACAGACTGCGACAGACCTTCCCCCTCGGAGGAAGCCGTCACCTGGCACAGGAGTTCCATCCAGGTTAAAAGCCCCTAAAGATCTATCAGACATGGCTGCCAGGTTGTTTGAATGAAATACAAATATCCTAGTTCACTCGTCCTTCCCATGGAGAGCTTACCACTCCTATTTATAGGAAGAAAGGGGGGGCCCGATCTTCACAGGAAATTATGAGGCAAGGTCTTTCACGCCTTGCGTGGCGTGCTGGACTTCCCTTATACTAACCAGCGGTTCCGATGATACCACGTGGAGCCGTCCCCTCGTTCCCCTCAATAGTCATATCACCATGCTTACTGCTGTTCAAGATCGCCCAAGGTACGGAGTATCAGCTCGAATACCAGAGAGGATCGCCCAAGATACGGAGTATCATCGCAGGCGCCTAAGAAGACCACGCGACACTCAATTCTAACGTCCCATTGCAGAAAGCGCCGTACCAAACTCAGGCATAGAGGTACCGAGCTCAAAAAAAAAAAAAAAAGAAAGAGGGAAAAGACAGAAATGGAAGGACGAGTGATTGAAGAAATTTTCAATTGCATCAAAATCTTGATCATTACATTGCGTAGCGAATACTATTGAAGGAAATTACAAAAAAGCATAAAGCAAAGAAGCGAACGTTCCGAGGTCATGCCCGGTCGGACGCACAGGCTGCAGCGTCAGGAACTTCGCTGGCTGGAGGAGCAGAGGCCGGCGTCGGGAGTGGATATGGGGGAGGCTCCCGGAAGGAAGGGTGGTCCTCAGAAGCCCCGGCCTCCTTCAGGCCGGCACGCCATCCTTTCACCCAGGCCTTATCCCTCACGACGAGGACCCTTTCCTTGTAGTGGGCGGTGACCCGCGCTCTGGCGTCCTCGAACGCAGCATCGCACTCCGACTCGAGTTTCGCCTCGGCTTCATCCGCCCTCTTGGATTCGGCCTGAAGCAGGGCCGCGTAATCGTCTTCCATCTTCGAGATGGAAACCTCGAGTTCGGCCACTTTGACTCTTTCCGCCTCGACTTCTCCCCTCGCCTGCTCAAGCTTCGCCGCGTATTCTCCCTCCACCCTGGCTAATTTCTGGGTAACAACATCCAGAGATTCTTGCAGGCCATTTTTCTCCACGGTTAGCTCGGCAACGTCCATGCTGTATCTGCAGATCCTGTCAGCAACGGCCATGGACTTCTGTGCCGCCTGTCAAAGAAACGGGGTGTCCACATCAAATCCAAAGAGCGTTAGATGCTAAACTGCTGGATTGACGAAAAGAAATATAGAAAGATTTACCGTGAAGTTAGACTGCAGCATCGACAGAATCAGCTTCTGATCGCTATACTTGTCCAGCTGCTCCATGTCCCGGGGGAGGGCGCAGGCTCGCCCCAGGGCCTCGAGGACCTGGGGATCGATCCTGTGAAGAACACGATCCTCCATCGTCATCGGCCTCCCCGCTCGGCTCCCATAACGGCGGCCCCTGGGGCGATGAGGCAGTGACTGAGCTAGGGGCTGCATCGGTCCTCGGCATCTTCAGCGGCCGAGCCTCCTCCTGCTCGACCTCAGCCGGGGGCGAACGTACCTCTAGACCAATAGGGCTCGGGGATGCGGGAACCTCCACCGCAGCTGCAGGGGAAACTACCCGAGCACTCGCAGGAGGCTCAGGGAAATTCAGATTCGCAGGCTCTTGGGGGGCTCGGGCATCCTCTGCCCCGAGCGCCAAGGCCTCAAGGTCCTCGAAGGACAAGCGCCTAGTGTGCCTCATCTCGGGACTTGGCGAGGGAGATCGGGCAATCTGACTCGATTCCCTTCCTGGGACCTGGAGAGGTCTCGACCCCGATGTGGAAGGCTAGAGCTCCGGACGTGGCCCTAACGTCAGACGACGCCCGCAAAGGCCCCTCAGCGGCCTCTGGACTGGCCTGTTTCCCCTGCCTGACTTCGGGACCGGCACCTTCACCCTGGATCGGCTCTACGGTGCCCCTTAGATACCCACGGTACCTCTGCTGATACCCCAGCAGCGACCAGGCCGCCCTGCCATCATGACCATTGTACCGCTTCACTAGGCGGAGCCAGGCCTCGTTCCTCTTCCAGATGTATCGGGCGGCCCGCTTTCTCTCCTTCAAAGCTGCAACGATCAGAAGCATTAGTGCGGCAGAATGAAAAGAAACCATACAAAAAACAGAGACAGAAGGTATTTACTTGGAATGGTCCCGAAATGGCGAGGGACTTGGTAGCCTCTATCGGTGTCGGCCACCCCGAACTCCCAGTTTCCCGAGACATACAAAAGATCGTCTCCGGCATACTTGCCCGAGTCCTCCAAGTATCGGACAAAGCCGTCCCGGCCTGGCTTTGCCCGGAGATAATAAGCATCTCCGGACTTGCATATATCATATACGTCCTCGATATCGAAGACGCCGAGGTTAATGCCCAAAACCTCATTTAACCTAGCCGTGCCCATCACAATCTTGAAAGCATTGGGTAGCAGCTGACAAGGGCAGAGGCGCCATTGACTGAGACATCTCCTGAGAAGGGGGTGAAGGGGAAATCGGACCCCGCCTTCCGTCACGGCCACTAGAGGAAACGGCATCCAACCCCCCGAGAAGTCGCGAAGGTTGATGCCGTTAGGGTCCTCACCCCTAACTTGGACGTCAGCAGGGACCCTAAAGGCCGACCTAAAGCCCTCGATCGCTGCCTCTCCCTCTAACCAGTGGCTATAAATTCCCATTTCTACCCCAATCCAAAGACAGAAACCCACAGGAGAAGAAGCAGGGCAGAAGGAACTTACGGGAATAGAACGAAGACGTTAAGCAGCAGAGAGACTCGGCCTCAGCAGCACACCACTTATAAGACAAGGTTCCCTCGCAATAGCTTATCCTCCTTTGACTCAGAATGGCGACGGAGAAGAAAACGAACCTCGATTGCCCTATATATATAGCCAAAAGTTCCCCCTTCCAGAAGCCCTAGTTGGGCGCACCGAGGGGCGCCTCCTAGGGCTCCGCGCGAATCATTTCGAAAATTGATTACGCCCCTGACGGAATGGCGCGTACGATCTCGAGAAGACAGACGACTAACCAGAGGACGACACGCAGAGCCGTCAACCTGTCTTCAGCATTGAATGAGGGACGCCAGTTATTGCCTCGATCATCTAAAGCGACCCCGAATCAGGGCCGAGAGGGATTCCCTCCGCCAGGTAAACCTCGTCACATAGCTCCCGACCTCACGGCACTGACAATCTCCGCAAGGTCAGAAGCTAGGGGGCAATTGTGTGGAGAGATTTCCAGAACTCCAGGATTACGCTAATCACAGCCATTCGATGAGACTAAGCACTCTCACATGCCATCCGCGTGCCATCCACATGGTACCAAACTCACCTCGGCTAACAGGACAGAGGCCTCAGCCGAAGTCAAACGGCTCCATGCCACTAGCGCCGAGCTCGGCCACCCCATGTGTCTATCTCGGTTGAGAACTCCACCTCGGCTAAAGAAGCCGAGACGAAAGCAGAAGCAAGAAAGAACCTCCACTCGCACCCCTCATCCCCCACGTCATCAGGTACGTGGAGGAACAGGGGCGCGAGCTAGCGAGACAGATGCGACATCCAGCCGTCCACAATCTTCGCTAGATCGCTGACAGGGCGGCGTCCAGCGGCTGAAGCCACATCAGGGCAAGGCCCGAGGGCAGACCCGATGATACTCCTACCGCCAAAAGTGCCCAACACGATCTGGCCCAACAAGACGCGCATTTAATGCAATGTGGGCTGATCCGACTGGCATTAAATGCAGGGTGGGCTGGATTGGAACGCATTTATTACTTTGTGGGCTTATCATGACTTCCCAGTCAAATCATGGGACCCACACCAAGATATCCTCCAAAGATACGACCCAAGCCTCTATAAATATAGTTCCATACCACATGCAAGGTACGCACAATATAACCCACAGAGCTGTTACTCTGCCTCTCTTCTTCCTCTCCTTCCATTGTTCCAGTTCATTCACTGACTTTAGCATCGGAGAGCCTTGCGCCGCCCAGGCCAGGGTCCTCTGATCGTTTGTTCTTCTCTTTCAGGCTTTCGGACGGTACCCAGTCATCACCATCGTTGGATAAGTCCTCTAAGGCTCCCCAGTTATTGTGGGTCATTATTTTCTGCACCTACAATATCGAATATTCAACGGTGGTTTGTAATGATCATTTTGATCAATTTCAACAGTGGTAAAATCATGGGATTTTATTAGAGGTTCTACAGGTTTGTCTGATTTGAAGCTTACTACAGGGCTTACATGTAATTCCATTTCACTTGCCCAAGGTACGTGTGATCCATCATGATGGGCCAAGGTATAGTGTAATTCCATTTACTATAATTCCTATTCCATTTGTCTAAATCCATCAGTGGGTTGGGTTCCACAGATAATTTAACATGTGAGACCCACTATGGATCTACATCCAAGCAAAAAAAAAAAAAAAAAATTAAATATCTTCAAATTTTTTTAAAATGACCTAGACTCTTAAAGATAAGTCCTAATTTTAAGGGATTTGGTTTATAAGCATTAAATGAGAGAATGGGATGCATCCTTTCATGGTATGAAGGGATACACACAACCAACTCAAAACCCAAAGATTTTTCCTATTATTTAGGAGGGTTGATTGGGATGTGATGATGCCAAAATTGGGTTTCGGACACCACCGGTCAAGTAATAAATGCTAGATGAGAATGTAGTAAATAAATGAGAGAGAGAGAGAGGGAATTTATAGTGGTTCGGTCTGTATGACCTACGTCCACTTTGAATATGGTGATCTTTGATTGATAAGGTGGATTACAAGCGAGAGAGAGGTGAGTAAGATTTTAATCATTGCCCCTCAAGTGATGAGGAGACCCTGAATTTATAACACTTCCCCAACAGATGGGATTCGAAAATAAAGCAACGTCTCTCTGGAGCCTGGAGCCTGGAGCCTCAGACGTGTCCTCGAGCAAGGCGGAGGGCCTGGAGCCTCAGACGTGTCCTCGAGGAACGAGCAAGGTGGAGGGCAGGTGAGATATTCTCCGCAGGAATTGGTAGAAGCGGGACTGCTTCCAAAGCGACGTAGATGCCTGCCTTGACTTGGTCACTCCGTGGATCTGGACCTGGGCTTCCCTGGTGGATTTGGATCTGGCTCATCATATTCTAGGCCACTTGGGCCTGACTCATCAGGATGCATTGTTTCATGGCATGGAAAATCCCGGTTATTATGTGGCTGGAGGAGTTACAACTATGGATGATGTGTTTACCAATATATATATATATATATCATTTAAATTTTAAAAAGCCTTTCCACATCCAGACTCCATATTCACTAACATTTTTTAAATATGATGGAGAATCCATTGATGCCATATGATATGTATAATCTATATATTCTGCCGATCAAGGAGACCTTTTACTAATCTGGCTGTCATGAATCATCCAAGTTCTGGAATCTGGCGGTCACGAGTCATCCAAGTGCTGAAATTTTCCGCTCTACTTAATTGTGGGACATAGTGTTTGCTGATCCAGATTGTTGATCTGATAGATTTATGCTGATATAAGAGTCTTCATAAAAGGCGCAGCTGGGGCCCACCTTTCAAAAATTTAGAGCGTTGATACACTCGTAATACGAGTCTGGATCTGATAACAAGTTCAATTGAGGATTCTCCTATTTCATATAAGTTCTTTTCATATTGAAACTTCTAATTGAAGAATTTTAATAAGTGAGATTGTAGGGGAGAGTTTGAAGGCAAACTCACATTCTATTTAATAGATAATAATTTTATAAAGAAGGTTGAGATATGAAAATCATGAGTTACCTTGATAGATTATATCATATTTTGAGATATATTAGGCTGGCATTAGATTATGAATAGGTCTCCTATTAGTATGTCATTTACTATTATGGATGTGAAAATCTAAATTCTCTCCTTAAACATTCTGTCTTAGTTCATAAAAACGTAAGTTAATGCAGCATGTTTACATAAATTTGAAGTGTACAATGATACCAAAAAAACATAAAAAGAGTGTTAAGCTATTTTTCGTAGTTTCTTTGGTGTCTGTTCTTAACATGACATTGTTTGATAATTTTGTTTATTTACGGTTTTAACTGACATTTTACCAAGGGTTAATGAATGTAAGCGACCACTTTTTTTTAATAATAACTATGAATAACATTTACTATCGCAGATGAGTCTATTGCAAACTTGTATATCGTTTTGTTTTATTCAGTAGATTTTAATGCATGGTATTTGTTTAGTTGCTGTTGCTCTAGCCAAGGTTGCAAGTGATGTGAAGGCTGGAGATATTCGTGTTCTCTTTGTGAAGCCACTGGTGTTTCTGCAACAGTTTACACAAACTGTCACTACTTTTTTTTTCCTCTATATATACTGTAACATAACCTCTTTGCCATCACCCTCTCCCTCTATTATATATATTAAAGCAAAGGGAGAGGTGGGCTGTGGGGGTGCCACCTCACCCCTGAAAATTCTCTCCTTTCAGAGAAATACCCAAGAAAAAAAAAGAGAAAAAGAGGGAGGGATCAACTGTTTTCACGTGAGAGTAGAGTCCACTGATATCCGGTAACGAGAGTCCTAGATCCGGAAACTGTTCCATCCAGCCCATCCAACATATTCGGCCATCTCCTCTCCCCCACGCTCACTCTCTTCTCGCCATCCCTCCTTCACTGCTGCACCCAAAGGCCAGCCCCAGACCGCCTTAAAATCATGCTTATCAGGAACCCCATTCGTCACAGACCCACCCACCTGCCAAACCTGGTTCACCTTCGTCATCCCCTCCGGCAACTTCATCGTCGCAAAAATCTTCATCAATCCTCCGGAGTACTCCGCCGACGCGCCGGAGACCTCAAACGCGATCGGAGACTGCTCGACAGGGCCATGATCGAGCCGTCGGATTGGGGGAAGGCGATGAGGGACTATGCCCCAATCATGCCTGTGGATGTGGGGTTGATGGCCCATGAAATCCAGCCGTTGGATTTGGCGGGAGGGGAAAGCAAAGGGAGAGGTGGGCTGTGGGGGTGCCACCTCACCCCTGAAAATTCTCTCCTTTCAGAGAAATACCCAAGAAAAAAAAAGAGAAAAAGAGGGAGGGATCAACTGTTTTCACGTGAGAGTAGAGTCCACTGATATCCGGTAACGAGAGTCCTAGATCCGGAAACTGTTCCATCCAGCCCATCCAACATATTCGGCCATCTCCTCTCCCCCACGCTCACTCTCTTCTCGCCATCCCTCCTTCACTGCTGCACCCAAAGGCCAGCCCCAGACCGCCTTAAAATCATGCTTATCAGGAACCCCATTCGTCACAGACCCACCCACCTGCCAAACCTGGTTCACCTTCGTCATCCCCTCCGGCAACTTCATCGTCGCAAAAATCTTCATCAATCCTCCGGAGTACTCCGCCGACGCGCCGGAGACCTCAAACGCGATCGGAGACTGCTCGACAGGGCCATGATCGAGCCGTCGGATTGGGGGAAGGCGATGAGGGACTATGCCCCAATCATGCCTGTGGATGTGGGGTTGATGGCCCATGAAATCCAGCCGTTGGATTTGGCGGGAGGGGCGACGAAGGCGATGGAGAAGGTGGGTTTCGAGGAGGAGTAGGTCCAGTGGAGAGTGGAGTGGAGATGGGGCAAATCGTTACAGGAAGCGAAGAGTTTGTTGTTGGAGAATGTCTGGGAAGAGCAGGTCGAGCCATTTGCAGAGAGTGTAAGAAGAGAAAGATAAAAGAGGATTAAAAACAGTATTAGCGAGGTTTCCTCTTCTGATTTTTCATTCTAAGGTTTTGGTTTGGTTTCGTCGATGATTTCTCGCCGGAGTCCGAGTAGATCCTGCCGCCGGAAAACCCACGATCTACTATCGAGAATCGTTTGCGGTTTCAGCGATGGTGCACTCGATGGTATCGCGCGCCACCAGCGACTTGCTGATTGGTCCCGACTGGGCAATGAACATCAAGATCTGTGACATCCTCAATCGCAATCCCGGGTATTTGCCGATTTCTCTTCTTTTTTACTATTTGTTTTGAATCTAAGGACTTGGTTGATTTTCTAATATGTCGAATTTTTTTAGGGGGAATTGGATTCGGTGTTCTTTGATTTCTGGTTTTTGCTTCGTGTGGCCGGTCAATCAAATGGTAATTTGGAGAAGGAAAGCGAAAAGATTTGATTTTGATGCAGAAAACGAAGGTTAGGGGGAGGTTTCCGTACCCAATTGAACTATGTAGTCTATGAAGCTTCGCCAATCATGGTGAATTATGTACCGAAATCGGGTTTCCGAATTCGTTCTACTATAAATTAAGCAAAACGAATTCGGATAAGCATACCTCACCGAATTATCTAATTGGATTAGTTACAAAACTACAAACTATGAACTCAAATACGAATCAGTTGAATTTCAAATTAGGTGATTATGATTATGTCAGTGTATAGAACAGTACAATACAAAAGAGAACAGTTCATTTATTTTTAGAATTATCAATGTCGGCAGTCATGCATAAAGGTTTTTTCTTTGAGGTTGGGGGTTGGATTACCTAATAAAAGCTATATAAGGCTTATCTTAAGGAGCAACAACCATTAAGTGAATGTGGTCGCTTCTGGAAATTGATTTGCATCACAAAAGGATGGATGATGCCTGCGTATTGGGACATTTTGTCTTGTACATGTTTAACAAATCATACTACCAATATTAGGACTTATTGGAAAGCATGGTTGAGGGTCAGTTCCATTAAAGAATTAACTGTTCAAGAACCAATAATGGAGGAGAATAACGTCCTTGAACATAATGTATAAACATGTGTATGTATGTATGTATGTATTATCATCATTGACGTTCTCCAATGCAACTGTTATTAAATCTTGTTTTGGCCCATGGCTATGTTTTTTAGATATGTTAAATCCTTGTGATGTAGACCTTCATGCTTCATCTTCAAAGAAGGTTATCATCTCTGGTTCTTCAAGTGTTACCTTGTATATGTGGTTATCAATTATTAATTATAAATCTCGGTGTGTATTATTATTGACTCCTTTCTCTTTTCAAAATGGCTTTGGGTGTAAATAAGGTCTTAAATGTTGAATGAGAGTTGGACCCAGCACTTCATTGATCATCCATAAAATATGTATTCCACTATCTTTGTGTTTTTTTTTTTTTCTCATTCTGCATTCATGTGCAAGAAGTTAATAAGAAGAAGCCACACAAATCTTATGACCACATCCATTCACTCTTTACGATTAGTGTGCTATGTATGTCTAATATTGAAAACAACGTCGAGGAGAGCCATTGATTGGGTTCATTGACATCATCTAACTGTCATCTGTGGCCCACGTGTAGTGGCTAAGAAAGACACACCAACTTCCCATTTGCTTTAATAAATAAAATTTTTCCTAAAGTCTCACACGTGCCATTTCTCTACTCATCACAAATATGTGTTCTTCAAAGACACTCAACTCAGTATTTAAATTTGATATTTTCACATACTTATGATAAGGTTAGTTTTGATGCTTCAACATTCATGTAAAATCTAGAGCCTCAACATTGATAAAAGCAATGAAATTGCTCTCTATTGTTATCTTGCACTAGGTATAGATTCCATGCGATGGACCTTTATCTCAGTTGATATTATCATCAAACAATTCAATTTGATTTTTTTTACAATCAATTATTATCTTCACTCTATTAGTTTCTTTTTTCATTTCTTTCCTTTTCTCCTTGGATCTGCTTTTATATATATATATATATATATTAAATAAATATAGGACATTGATGTAGAATAATAGGTTTTTATACGTCTCTTTCTCTTAAGTGTTTGGTGAGTTCTAATGATAAGTAGGCTCAACACGCATAGGTAGTGTTTTGGGGCACTGGTGTGGGTTTGGTGAGTGGGAAATGAGCCTACAAGTTTGCTTTGACAAAATCTTATGAGGAGTTGATTAGTCTTTTTTGTGGAAGTTTGTTTACTGGTATATAAGTTACCTTGTGTTCAAGATCCATGGTTCAGATATACACGACAATGGTAATACATTTTTCTTTTTCTTAATTTTTGGATCGATTCATCTACACTGAGATGCTCCAAAGAATGATGAAATCTTTGGTTTTATTTATACCTTATCTCTTTACAGAAAAATGAAAACTAATTAAGGATTGATTTCCTTTATTTATTTATTTACTTCATTATTTTTCTTTTTCTTTTCAAGGGACTCATCTAATCCACACTCACACTCCACATGATGTACCTAATAGACTGAGCTCCAGCCCGGTATTGATGTGTTTGTAGGAAAATGGACGCATTTGTTTTTCTTTTCTCATTTTTTTTTCTTCTTTGAATGGTATCATTTTTCTTTTTGCTTCCACCCATACTTTTTTCTCTTTTTTAGTGGGGACTTTGAACCCATGCATTTTTTTCAATTTACAAAGATTTTATAGGTGTGATATTACAAGATTCTCAATATTATTTTTCACGATAATTTCTTTCTTTTACCATAAAATCATAAGATCCTTTTCCACTTCATTTTTTTTAAAAAAAATAATAATAATGGATTCTTCTTTTATAATTTTAATTATTATAATAATTTACCATATCTTTATTTTGGCCCGGGCTTAGCACGGGCGTCTGTTGCTAGTATATTATATACAGTAAAGCAGCACCCTTTTTGTGGGCCCATTCTCGCCACATTTATATCGAATATTCAACGGTGGTTTGTAATGATCATTTTGATCAATTCCAATAGTGGTAAAATCATGGGATTTTATTAGAGGTTCTACAGGTTTGTCTGATTTGAAGCTTACTACAGGGCTTACATGTAATTCCATTTCACTTGCCCAAGGTACGTGTGATCCATCATGATGGGCCAAGGTATAGTGCAATTCCATTTACTATAATTCCTATTCCATTTGTCTAAATCCATCAGTGGGTTGGGTTCCACAGATAATTTAACATGTGAGACCCACTATGGATCTACATCCAAGCAAAAAAAAAAAAAAAAAAAAAAATGAAATATCTTCAAAAATTTTTTAAATGACCTAGACTCTTAAAGATAAGTCCTAATTTTAAGGGATTTGGTTTATAAGCATTAAATGAGAGAATGGGATGCATCCTTTCATGGTATGAAGGGATACACACAACCAACTCAAAACCCAAAGATTTTTCCTATTATTTAGGAGGGTTGATTGGGATGCATTGTTTCATGGCATGGAAAATTCCGGTTATTATGTAGCCGGAGGAGTTACAACTATGGATGATGTGTTTACCAATATATATATATATATATATATCAATCTTTACCATCCCTAATATTTCTTTCTAATTTGAACAAGTTAAAATCTTATTCTCATTTAAATTTTAAAAACGTTTCCACATCCAGACTCCATGTTCACTAACATTTTTTAAATATGATGGAGAATCCATTGATGCCATATGATATGTATAATCTATATATTCTGCCGATCAAGGAGACCTTTTACTAATCTGGCTGTCATGAATCATCCAAGTTCTGGAATCTGGCGGTCACGAGTCATCTAAGTGCTGAATTTTTCCCCTCTATTTAATTGTGGGACATAGTGTTTGCTGATCCAGATTGTTGATCTGATAGATTTATGCTGATATAAGAGTCTTCATAAAAGGCGCAGCTGGGGCCCACCTTTCAAAAATTTAGAGCGTTGATACACTCCTAATACGAGTCTGGATCTGATAACAAGTTCAATTGAGGATTCTCCTCTTTCATATAAGTTCTTTCCATATTGAAACTTCTAATTGAAGAATTTTAATAAGAGAGATTGTAGGGGAGAGTTTGAAGGCAAACTCACATTCTATTTAATAGATAATAATTTTATAAAGAAGGTTGAGATATGAAAATCATGAGTTACCTTGATAGATTATATCATATTTTGAGATATATTAGGCTAGCATTAGATTATGAATAGGTCTCCTATTAGTATGTCATTTACTATTATGGATGTGAAAATCTAAATTCTCTAATTTTCCTACATAATAGCTCTGCACATATTTTCATACTGTTGTGTATGACTAAAAAAAAAGAGTGGGCCCTAAAAACTTCTTCTCCCATTACCAGTCCCAATAAATGTACAGCCACTTCCTTTGGAACGTAAATAAGTGGGGCCTATCGGATGGGGATCTCGACCATTCATCCAAAAAAAAAAGGTGGCTGTACATTTATTGGGACCATCCATTTTTTATTTTTTCAGTCAGGTTAGAGGTGGGGCCCACCTTCTGTACCCTGGCCTATGACCGACCAGTTTTTAAAACGGGTGGCAAGATTGCAACCACACCCATTTTGATCCCGCATAACCTACATTAAATGTAGTTCAGGCCAGGTTAGGCTTAACCTAACCCGTATAACTCGGTCTATTACCCTTTACCCTAAAAAAAGATGGCTTAGAAAATTCAAACCCATAACCTTTGGCAATTTCAACAACATCTCCACCACTACACCAACGGACTCTTTTATGCAAATGTTTATAAAAAACTAATTAGGCGACCCGTGATCCGATCAGGACTGTTTTGATAATAACGTCCATGCTTAGCCTGGGCCCAATAATAATGTATATGAAATAATAATAATATATTAGATATATATGAGTTTATTTCTCTAATCGACGTTTACTTTCAGTTTTAAATGGGGTTTTCTTTCAATGAATTAAAGGCCCGCGTTGGACATGATTAAAACCATTCCACACTATCCGATAATTGAATAGACAAGATACATCTAGCAGAAGTAGAAATTGAAGACACGTGGAGAATGAATTAGGAACAGCAAGTAACATGAATCATACCCTACAAAACATGAATAAATTATGGAAGACTTCATACTCACATAAGATCCCTAGAAGAAATTCATCAAACTATATATCTAACCCAGCAATCAATTCCATTGTGGTGAATTCATTAATGTTGAAGACCCCACAATCCGTTGGTTCAAGAACCCATGTCATAAGACTTATGTATTACTCAGTTTTCACTTTTAGTTTTTGTGGCTTTTATATTAGACTAAAATCATGCATTTATTCTTTTGGTAGATTTTTGGTGTAATTAAGATCAATTTTTTTGCTTTTACAGAATTCACTTTTCAATTGATTTTAAATTTTAATTATTTTACATGGAAATAAAAGTTTTAAATTTTGAACTTAGCAGATCAAGCTTATGGGCCCTGGTTGGGCCAACATTCCCGAAAGTTTCCTATAACTTAGTGTTGTTAGTTTTTTTTCTTTTTTTTTATTCCTAACCACTAGGCCAGCACTATATCATTATGAGACCACCTAATCGGTTCGAATATTTTATCTTTCCATTACTCCTTCCACTATCTTGCTTCATCTACAAATATTTTTTTAATATGTTTTTTTCCAGCACGGGCCTCTTATACTACTTTTAAACAAGTACACTATGAATTATACTACTATTTAAAATCTTAATAACTCTTTAAACAAGGCCCGCGTTGGGCGCGGGCCCCGAAGCGCTAGTTTATATAATATGGCAGCTCAGGTTTTGAATCCTGAGACATTTTAAGTCCTTGGATATATATATATATATAAATTCAAAGGATATTTGAACCCTTGAATTTAAGAAGGGAATACAAAAGGGGCAGCAAGTTAGAATTATTTACAAGTATTGCCATCCATTTTTCATTTAAAAGAAAAAGGGCTACAAGTTTGAATTATTTACAGCTATTGCCATCCCTTCTTCATTTAAAAAAAAAAAAGCACTACTTCATTGATGATGAGATGGACCAAGATAAGAAGATGAGATGAGCAAATTGGGTGAAAGATTTCATGATTCAGTTTTATTAAGAATAAATGAATGAATGAAATTATATAATTTGTCAATCAATTGGATTTTTTTTTTGTGGAATCCATTTTATGGTTGGACTTGCATTCGAGACGCATGGAACCTAGGTTCGGTCGGTCTGAGGCATATTCAGGTCCGGTAGTGAGGCACGTTTGTGTAATCATTTTTTGACAAAAAAGTTAATAATTTTACAAGAAAAATTAGTTTTTCTTGTGTTCGGTGCAGAAAACTAAATCCTGCTACGTCAGCTTTTTCCATTGAAATGTTAGAATTTTATTTCTTACGGGCGTATCCGACTTCCCATTCGTCGGAAAAAGGGCCTTTATATATAAACATGTTTCCTCGTCTATTCCTTAATACTGAGACCTCTCCGGCGGAAAAAAGTTGGAGACCTCTCTCTCAACCATCTCCATCTCCATCGCCCATCTCCAGCTTCAATCTTCACATCGCTCCCCATCTGCATATTATTTCTTCCACCAGCAGACAAACCCCAGTATCCATTTCTTTTAGAAAAATGCAGGAAATATCAAAGAAAAAACGAGTAGATTTGGGTTGGGGATTTGAGATGTTGAGATTAAGATCTAGGTTGTGAGAGACTGATCTTGATTGTGAGATGTTTAGTTGATATGGGTTGTGGAGACCTAAACCCCTCAAAAAGATGAGCAGGGGATGTATGATTTCTACTGGTCTCATGCACTTATTTCAAATGAGGCCATTATGAGAATCCACAAGCACTGCAATTTATCCCCATTGATTGATCATAGCAGGGAATGCGATGAAGCTACTAATGTTGTTGATTATGAGCCCTTCTCAGTTCAGATCATTTGATGGGTGCGGGCATCAAGCACCTTCTGAGCTTAGATCATTTGATGGTTGAGATTTTTCTAACGTGGCTCGTCTTCTCCATCATATTCTTTTGGCCTTTCAAATTCCAATGCACCATTCCAGTTCTTAAATATGCCTCTTTAAAATCCAAAGATATTAATTCCTTATTACCATAGAAGTTTCTTTCCTTATAATAATTAAACATTCATTGAAGTATTATTCTAACAAAATAAGAAAAAAAAATTAAATGGGAGATATTTAAAGAGATAAGCATCCTAAAAGAAATATCAAAGGATAAATGATTTATAGCTTCATTCATCCTGTTGACTCGAACACAACTGGGCTGGGTGGCTGGGCCAATCTTGGGCCTGGCCCATGAATCTATCACCACTCAATGCCGGCTGTCATACATCAATAGATGGTGAAAAGTGTAGAAGATAACTCATAACACAAAAAGGCCCATCTAAGCCCAAGTAGAATGTCCCACATGTGGGACTGTATTGAGTAATATACAGCTTGTCAAGTATAATATCTTATAGATTTACTTACATGTATAGTGATTTACATTCTGGTTTTTATATTCTAATTTGTGGATCTTTAGCTTAGGACTGTTGGAAATATAGTGGGCCTCTAGAATAGGTTTCAAAAACTTTTGACCCACTTGATGCAGGGATCAACTATCCAGAAGGCTATAAAACCTAATCCAAGAAGTAAACCCTCAATCTCAGCAATCATGATCAGTAAATACAATCTATTTAGAAAATAGAAATAGCAATTAATAAGCATCCATAATAATTTACAACATGCAAGGAAGTGGATTATACTTTTGGAGCTCGGTTGTGCTCTAATGGAGAAATTGCGTCTTTCTTTGATGATGAAACGCTTTCACTAATCAAATAGGGATCTCTAAGACCTCTTGATCTTCCACGCTATGACCCGTATCAGATTCTCCTTTTCTCAAGAAGATGGTGGGATCTCCAAGAAAAAACTACTAGGAACTCAAAGGAGGAACTAGAAGAGAACTAGAAGAGGGAAAGGAGAAAGAGCTCGTGCAACACTTGCACTAAAGAGGGCTGAGCGTGAATCCCTAGGTATGGAGCATGCATGGACGTCCTGGCCTCCTCTCCTATATTTATAGCTTTTGCAAGCCCCACTTACTAATTTTCATTAGAAGTCTTACTTCCAAATAATTAGTAACTATCTCTTCTTAATTAAAATAAAAGTCTTATTTCCATTAATTAATTAGTAACTTACCATATCATAATTAGAAGTCTCACTTCAAATATGATTAGTAACTTTCTAATTCTTTTCTAATTGAAATAGAAGTCTCACTTCTACTAAAATTATTAAGTCTACTATCACCACTACTAGAAATCTCACTTCAAATAGAAATAGTAACTTTCCTTTTAGAGTTCAACTAGAATTAGATACTTTCTAATAATTGGGCTAGCGTGGGTACCACTAGGGATTCCTTAGAAAGCTGGCTTCAACTGGAACACGCGACCCCACATCTCATGTGTAATCCGAGCCCACAGTTAATTGCAAATAATGCCACTATATAAATGCAATTGAACTCCAGTCTTAGGAATATTACATAGAAGACCCAAAACTTCCACATTACCACAAGTAGGCCCCTCTATAATATCCATGGATCAATTGGACCTGTCTTCCAAACTTAAATCCATATCTTATTATCCTTGAGCTCCAATTAATTATAATGATTATGGGTACCTTTTCAATTAACTCTTAATCAGAATGGGTGCGCACTTACCAATGATAAATCCATTAATTTGCACAAGGGGATATTAGAGATAGATTCCATCTTGACCATTGAATGTTCCCACAGCTCTACTACCACATACCCAAATCACCGAGGTGTTGACCTACAGTTGACCTCACTCATTGGTGACTCAAAGCAAATGAATAGATAGAAACTTGAGTTCATTAATGTCTCAGGATTGAGAGCCTATTGCTAGGGAATTATGAAAGCAGACCTTAAAGTAAATACAGTGTTTATAAGGTGCTTCTCATGGTCCTTCAATACATCCAATGTACCAGCACTATGATCCAGAATCTTCCATACTGATGATCAAGACAAATCACACTATCTCATAGTGATCAAAGTGCTGCAACCTTGTCAGTATGAGATGTCCAGTCTCATCACTGGTTGTGATAATATTTAAGTATAAGATTTGTCACACATGTCTCCCATATGTGGATCTCATCCATACACATGTGTTATATCTAATATACTTGTGAACTCCGGTTCATCTCATGAACCATCATGTCATTCGTATTGGTTATGTGCAAGTATATAATAAATCACCATTCATCTCATGAAAGGAAAGCATGAATATACTGACAAATAAAGAAATTAATCAATTTATTATATCATCTACTGGATTGAGTCCATAAAACTAACCCCATCTTAATTTGGCACAACTCATCTCTTTTCAAGTTTCAAGCGTTTAATCAAGTCTCTCTCTTAACACACACAGAGAACTTAGGTAGAGGAACCTATTGACTAATCTTTAAGAAAAAAACAGTTCTTCTTAAAAAGGGCAGACAAAAAACTCTTTCTCTAGTGAAAATGATTCTCTATTATTATTGAAAGTATAGCCTTAACATTTTATAATCAATTTTGAAAGGGTTTTAGAATTGTCTCCCACTCGCCCTATCGTCGCCCCTCGCTGCACAAACTTAGAAAAAGAAGAAGAAACAGCTAAAGAGATAAAAATAATTCCCATATAAGAAGGGAATTATTCAGGTGAGAACAGTTCTCACCTTATATGTGAGAACTGTCTTAAAGGCTGTTGATAAGGATGGGTTTTGAGAAACAGGCGCCCATTTTTTTTTCATTTCCCCCTTTCCATTCGTTCCAAAAATCCAGAGCTCCTTTTGTCTGCAACTTTCAGCCATTCCAATCGATCGCTCTCGCCTCCAGGTTTCCTACTGCAGCTTGATCGCTCTCGCATCGTCTCTCCTGCTGTACCGCTCGCCGTCCGGATCCGAAAAAGGGGTTTCTTTGACAAGAAGGTCGGACCATCGCCATGTCCCGGAGGTCTCTCTCGCTACAGCCCAGCCCCTTCGTCAACTAGCCCCTTCCACAGGTTGGAGCGATCTTTTTTGGTTCTTTTGTGGGTTTTTTTATTTTTTTGGTTTTTAGTCCATTAGAACACCAGCAGCGGTTTCAGTTTTAAAGGATGTCAATTGATCTTCTAGTTTCAATTGATGTTTTCTGATGGGTTGTGGGTTCTGAGATCTGGGTCGTTTTTAATTTTGTTTTTTTTTTATGTCCAGACATTTTTTGAGGGATTGTGCTATGTTTTGTAGTCTCTTCATTTGATGGAGTGTTCATTCTTATTTTTCAATTTTAGGTAGTTACAGTAACATTGATTTAAGTTTTCATGGAAGAAAATAGATCTCAGTACTACTATTTTCTAGTTGGGTTTTGCAATACTTTTCGGGATTTGTGTTTTTATTTTGAATGTTTCGTTTTCTCATTACTTTCTGAAGTAATCGTGTCATGTTTAGTGGGTTATGTGATACACACTGGGAAATGGGATTGTTCTTATTTTGGCTGTTTCGACCCCCATTGCTTTCTAAGGAATCGTGTTGTGGTTTTGGCCTTTTGAATAGATTCTGGGACATGGTTTGTTCCAGTTTGGCTGTTTGGATCTCCATTGCATTTTTCGAATCTGTTGTTTTTGTGGGCTTTATTGCTTTGTTGACTTCCTTCTATCTTTTGGCCTTTAGGCGAATAACATTGTTTTAACTCTCGCAATTGTACGTAGGTGCTGGTGGGATATGTTGTTGGTGTATTGATTTTAGATAACTGGGATTTGCTGCTTAAGTTTCATGACAGTTTCTCTATTAAATTAGCTTTTGACACCTGACAGATCTTGCTAACAGTTTGAGATTTTATTATTTTCTTCATGATGAATTGATTTTGTTATTTCCTATTTTCATTTTTTTAGTCTAGACCTTTTCTTTCATTTCATCATTGGATATTTAGATTAGTTTTGGATTTCATCATTGGGTATTTAGGATTAGTTTTGGGTATGTACTTTTAGCTGTTCGATTTGTGGCCTCTCGGTTTTTATTTTCTATGTGCGCTTACTTCCTATTTGTGTTTTAGTTCTTGTAAATTTATGGACATAAATATGTTAATGATATTTCTTATTCATTTTTTATGATTATAAAAGAATTGTGATTTTCAGTCATAGGTAATTTTTCCATCGAACTACTTAGATCATGTGGCTCTGTTTCAATGCATTAACTGCCCCCCACCCCCCCCCCCCCCCCCCCCCCCCCCCCCCCCCACTTTCTTGGGTATGAATAATGAGGCTATTAATATGATAAAAACCGGACAACATGGAGAGTAGTCTATTTTTTTTCCTCTTCAGAAAATAGAAAGTGAACTAAAAGGAAATGAAGAATGCATGATCAACCAGTCTATATGTGAGATTTTTTTATTCAGTAATTCTAGAGCTTGTGTGCTATGTGATCTGTGCCATCATCGCAGTTACTCTATTTTATGTTTCCACTTTTCTTGCTACTTGTGTTTAATATGTGAGTGTGAATTGATTATTATGATTTGGGATTAACTGTTTTACATACCCTTGAAAGTATGTTGCTTACGGGTAGATTTGTTGTAGGGGAAATCTGAGTGCTATCAGAAATTCCAAGCAAAGATCATCAATTATCATGTCATCTTCAAGTATGTTATTGAAAATGTTTTATTTATTTCTAACATGTAATTCTTATATATGTTTAGTGGTAATATGAATTTACATATTAGCTTGAGAATACGTAGGCCGGTGATCGTCGATTTCACTGCGAAACTTAGAATGGGCTCCAAAGAGCCCATGTGGATATGGGTTTATGATTCCAAAGACTTCACGTACAACATCAAACCTTGGGCGCAAATTTTGGAAATGTCGAGATTTGAAGGTAAGCTAACAGTCCAAAATCACCCTTTACTGTATTCTTTTGACTACAACATTATTTATTGATATTAGGATTCATTTTATTGCAAGGAGAAATAGGTTGTGGTCTTCTAATTTGGATGGATGAAGTTGGTTCGGAATGGATTCCCAACTCAAATTCAAGACGTGACCAGATTGAATTGAAAATGGAAGAAATGAAAACCTCTATTAAAGATATGAGGGGGGAAATACAACATCTAAGAGAAAGTATAGAGCATCAAAAAATGGGAAGCAGAAGCAAATCATTGTTTGTCATTGTGTTCTTTTTTGCTGCATTTATTTGGTGTTTGAAAAATAAACGTGACAGTCTATTAGAGTTGATGTAGTTAATGTGCTTAATAGTTAGGTGTGATTTGATGTAACCAATTCAGCCCAATTACCACCTCAGTAGTGAAAACGAAATTTCTATGTGTGGACAATTTTCTGTGTTTGAATGTTGATATTATCATCTGTTTTGGAACATAACTTAGAAGGCGTTAACACAAATGTGATACCTGCCCCAAATGAAAGTAGTAACTCAAATTTTAGACCTGTCCCAAATGAAGGCCAAACAAGCGACCCTTCCTTGCACTCATTCTCTTCAGAAATTAGTTAAATTTGCAAACCGCTTCAAGGTATTAATTGTCTTTCCTTAGCAAGTGGCTGTGTTTGGGGCCAGTGTGATATTTTCACTTCAGCTGTGAAACTTTTGCGGCACCATTTAGATGCAGTGCTGGTTCCTTTTCATCGAAGTATTTAGAACTTACCCTTTTTGTTCCTATGCCGACAAAGAGCCTATGAGGTCCGACTGTTGAGTACTCCGGAAAAGGGCTACTGTCTTGGAAAGGCGAGTACATTTTTTCATTGAATAATAAATTGTCCTATTCAATCTTTACCTCTACTTTCTGTGTGGGGAGATTTTTAAGATATCAGGATTACGCTAACTTCGGTAATAAACTGCTGTTTAAGTGCACCCCGTGCCGTCCAAACATACCTCGACAATAGGGTCAGAGCCTTGGCTGAAACCAGCCTGACTTCGGCTACCCAGGCTGACCTCGGCTGTCCGCCCGACCCTGGCTGAGGGAGTCAGGTCGCCAGTCAAGATAAATACCATGGTCGCCCCCTACTTCCGCCACGTCATCGGACACGTGGCTGAGTACGGGCACGTGCCAATGGGACAGATGGGTCATCCCAGCCGTCCACAATCTTCGCCAGATCGTTGATAAGACGGCATCCAGCGGCTGTAGCCAAATTAGGGCAGAGCTTGAGGGTGGATCCGATGGGACCTCAACCGCCAAAGACTTGAGACACGATCAGGCCCAGCATGACATGCATTTAATGCGATGTGGGCTGATCGGACTGGCAATAAATGCATTGTGGGCTATGATGGATCCTCATTTATTACTTTGTGGGCTAATGAGATCATTCCTATCAAATCTAGGGGCCCACTCTAAGATATCAGGAAAAATCCTTTATAAATACGAGGATGTTCCAAGACAAAGGTATGCATACACATTCCATCTTGAGTCATTACTCTGTCTCTCTTCTCCTTCGACCTTTGTTCTAACTTAGGCATCGGAGAGCCCTGCGCTGCCCATAGCCAGGGTCCTCTGACTGTTTGTTTCTCCCCTTTCAGGCTTTAAGGCAGCTGATCTTCATCATATACTTGGATAAGTCCTACCAGGCACCCAATAATTTTTGCACTTACAATTGGCGTCGTCTGTGGGGAGGTATTATCCCAATCTTCCCAAGTATCTTGCCTCCGAAGGCTAAGAAAGGCGGAGAATCTTCGAGAGCAGTGATCCAGCTGCCGTCACCTCCGGGCCCGTCGCCGGATGCTCCTCCTCAGAGGCGATCCAGGGTAAGGTCTGGCGCAGCTGCAGTCGAAGAGCATCCTGACCCACACCTCTTCATCCAGATTCCGTTCCCAGAGCGACTCGAGGATTCATCCCCGGGTGAGGAAGTTATGCCTCCCCGGCGGGATGAACGGCGACAGGAGCATCCGCAAAAGGATAAGTCTATATCAGTTAGCAAGTCTCACCACTCCCGTCACTTCGCCGGCGATGGGGATGTCGCGGCCCAGAACATCCTCATCTAAGAGCAAGAAAAGTTAATCCGTCAGCTCCAGCAGCAGCTAATAGCCAGAGGAGCGACCTCGTTAAGGCAACCTTCGGGACGCCAAAGCGAGAGGAGGGCCACTCAGAGTAGGGTGATCGCCTCCTCCCACGAGGACTTGAGAACTTACCTAAGAGAAAAGTGCAGTCGGGCCCACAATGAAAGTTCGAGTAATAGTCGAAGCCATCATGGCTGAGACAGTCGCGCTCACAGCCATCACAGTCGAGGCCATTCGAAGAGAAAGTTAGAAACCCTATCACAAGAGAAGGACGATAGGTGAGAATGCTCGACAGGCGCATCAAGCTGGCGGTCCAGCGCAACTTAGATATGGCCGGACTCACCCGGGATCAGCAGGATGTCTGTGGCCCCACCGATCTTGGCGTTTCCCCATTCACTCGAGAGATCAAAGGCTCCTCCCTGCCCAAGAAGTTCTCCGTTCCGAGATTTGTCCTCTACGACGGGGTGTCGGATCCTGCCGCTCACCTCCGGCACTTCTCCCAGAGAATGTCCATTTGGGGAGACGAGGGCACCTGAACTGTAAAATCTTCTCTTCCAGTTTGGGTGACCTCCCTCTGAAATGGTTCTGCACCCTCCTAGAGAGATCTATCTCGAGCTGGAGGCAGCTCCAGCTCTCCTTCCTGAAGAAATTTCAAGCTTATAGTGTCGTTCCCAAGACCGATACTGATATACTGGCCCTGAAGATGAAGCAGAGTGAGAATATTACCCAGTTCGCCAAGCGATTCTGGGCAACATATAGTCAGATCGAGGGTTCTAAAGACGAAGTGGCAATCTTTGCCTTTTAGATCGCCCTGCTACTAGGTAACGAGCTCAGAAAGGACTTGGCCGGGGATCCTGCGGCCTCCATGCCGACGTTGATGTCCTGGGTAAAACAATACATTGCCCGGGAAGAAGATGATATTCGGGCTCGAGAAAGCCACGGCATAGGGCGCAAGGACAAGGGCGATCAGCCTCGCAAGGACAAGAAGCCATATAGGAAAGAAAAGCCGAACCAAGCTTGGGTTTCGGCCACCTCGGCGAAAACCCCGACATCCAAATCCGGGGGTGGCAGGAAGCCCAAACCTCCCACCGACTCCTACCAATCTCTGAACACCATCTTCAAGGAACCAATCCATCAGATCATGCATAAGATCAAGAAGCAACCATACTTCAGCTGGCCTCAGCCTATGCAGGGTGATCCCTCCTCCTGAGACCAGAGCAGGTTTTGCGCCTATCATAAACAAAATAGGCACAAAATCGAGGAGTGCAGGATCCTGAAGTCACACTTGGAAAAGCTCGCTAAGGAAGGCCACCTGAAGGATTACATCAAAGCGGGAGATGCAGGCAGCAGCCGAGATCATCAAAGCGGCGAGAAAGACCTGGACAGCGATGGATTAGAGAAGATCATCAATGTCATCCACCTGGCACACTCTTTGGCTTCCGCTTCCCCAAAGGGCAACGCTCAGGCTTGTGCCGAGGCCAGGCGGGCCTCTCATGGGAAAGAAGTGATGAGGGCCGAGCTCGGACCAGCATCTAAGAAAGCACGGCGTGAGCGCCCAGCGATCTGCTTTTCGGAAAAGGACCTCGAAGGAGTCCAGCTCCCCCATAACGATCCTCTCCTCCTCACGTTGAAGCTGCGGGACTTCACAGTTAAGAGGATCCTCATCGATCCCGGCAGTTCATTTGAAATCCTCTATTTCAGTTGTTTCAGGAAGATGGGCCTCTCGGAAGCAGACTTGCAAAAGGCTCGTACTCCTTTGATTGGGTTCAGTGCCAAGCCGGTATACCCCAAAGGGAAGGTAACTCTAGAAACTCGAGTAGGTGGAGCCTCCATAATGATCAACTTCCTCGTGGTGGACGCTCCATCTCCCTACAACGCTATTATGGGCAGAACATGGCTCCACATTATGCAGGCTATTCCCTCCACTCTTCACCAAAAGCTCAAATTCCTGGTGGAAAACAAAGATGGCAGTGTGGACGTGATCACCGTGGAAGGGGACCAGCAGATGGCCAGACAATGCATGATGGCCATAGTTCCTGGAGAAAAGGATCCGGGACAGATTCATGTGGCAGAACTCGAGAGGGAGCTGAACGAGATCGGCCGAAGCCCCAAGAAGAAGAGCATCGAATATCTAGCCGAGATCAGGATCGATCCACTCGAAACGGATAGGTTCTTCCTGCTCGGCAGCCAGCTTGCCGATCCCGAAAAGTCCGAGCTCTCAAAATTTTTGGTGCAAAATAGAGATGTCTTCGCCTGGACTCTGAGCGAAATGCCTGGTATCGACCCCGAAGTCATGTGTCACAAGCTAAACGTGGATCCTAAACACAAGCCCGTGATACAAAAGGCCAGCAGATCGGGTTTGCTGCAGACAGAAGTCGTGGCTGAGGAGGTCGACAGGTTGCTGGAGGCTGAAGCAATCAGAGAAGTCCAGTACCCGGTCTGGTTAGCCAACACGGTGGTTGTCAAGAAGAAAACCAGCAAGTGGAGAGTGTGCGTTGATTTCACCGAACTCAAAAAAGCTTGCCTGAAGGACAGCTTTCCACTTCCGAAAATCGATAAGATGATCGACGCCACTGCTGGCCACGATAGGATGAGCTTCCTCGATGCCTATCGAGGATACCACCAGATCCCGATGTTTGAGCCGGACGAGGAAAAAACCGCGTTCATAACGCCCCGAGGCACTTATTGTTACAAGGTGATGCCCTTTGGAGTGAAGAACGCGGGGGCAACCTACCAGCGACTCTTCATAAAGATGTTTCAGGCTTAGCTCGGCAAAACTGTCGAAGATATATTGACGACATGGTCGTCAAATCCAAGCAGTCTCATGACCACCTGACAGATTTGGCTCAAGTTTTCGCCATACTCAGGGAGTTCAAGCTCAAGTTGAACGCCTCCAAGTGCGCCTTCGGCGTCGCTTCCGGCAGATTCCTCAGAAGCTTAGTTACACGGAGAGGGATAGAGGCCAATCCAGACCAGATCACAGCAATCCTGAGAGTCAAGAGCCCGACAACCGCAAAAGAGGTTTAAAAGCTGACTGGCATGTCTGCCGCGCTCAATCGATTCATCAGCAGATCGTCAGATAAGTGCAGGCCTTTCTTTTAGCTTTTAAGAAAAAACCTTAAATTTCAATGGACCCCTGAGTGCGACCAGGCATTACAAGCACTCAAAACCTATCTTTCTTCACCACCCTTGCTTTCTACTCCAACCGAGGAGAGATACTGTACTTGTATCTGGCGGTCTCGGATCATGCGGTGAGCTCTGTCCTCGTTAAAGAGGTAGATAAACTGCAAAAATCGATCTATTACACGAGCAAGATCCTTCTTGACGCCGAGACCAGATACCTCTTACTCGAGAAGCTCGCATTGACACTCGTCAGTGCCTCTCGCGAGCTCTCTCATTACTTCTAGTCTCATACCATTGTGGTTGTTGCGGAGAACCCACTCAGGTCTATTTTCAAAAAAGCCGACTTTTCAGGCAGAATCTCCAAATGGGTGGTCGAACTGGGACAGTATGATATTCAATATCAACCCAGGACTGCGATTAAGGCCCAAATTTTGGCAGATTTCATTGTTGAATTCATCTCTCCAAGCTCGGCACCAAACCAGCCTGGCACCGAACTAGGGGGCAGAGAGCAGGAAAACGAGGTCACCGAGGTCGATGCACTACCTCAGAGCCAAGCCCTTGACTTGGCATGGAAAGTCTTCATCGACGGCTCATCTACATCCAAGAGAGCTGGCGCTGGCGTAGTCCTCCAATCGCCAAAAAGATTGGTCATAGAACAAGCTCTGACCCTAGACTTTAAGGTGACAAACAACGAAGCCGAATACGAAGCTCTAATAGCAGGACTAAATAGAGCCCAAATCTTCGGAGCCCGGCAATTGGTGGTCTTCAGCAATTCACAATTTATGACAAGCCAACTAACTGGGGACTACCAAGCACGGGACGACAGGATGGCGGCCTATCTAACCCTCATAAAGAAACTCCTCACTCAGTTTCAGGTAGTCGAAGTCAGGCAGATCGTCAGGGATGCTAACTCGCATGTTGATGCCCTTGCAAACCTGGCCTCCGCTGTCGCGGCAGGAAAGAAAAGAACTGTTGAGATTGGGTCGTTGCCGAAATCAAGCTTAGAGCTCCATCCATCCCGGCAGATTTTATGCCTTGATCTCGGCCCGAGTTGGATGGAGTCAATCACTTCCTACCTCAAAGATGATCGGCTCCCTGAAGATAAAAATGAGGCTCACCGGATCAGGCTCAAGGCGGCTTGATTCTGGCTGTCTCCCGATGGCAAGCTCTACAGAAAATCTTTCACCGGCCCTATCTCCAATGTCCGAGCAAAGTTGATGATTTCCTGTATGAGATTCACGAAGGGATTTGTAGAAGCCATATCGGAGGACGGTCATTGGCATACCGAGCTATCAGCCAGGGCTACTGGTGGCCATACATACAGAAGGACGCGCAACTATACGCTAGGGAGTGCGAGAAATGCCAGAAGCTTTTCCATTCCCTCCATCAGCCAGCGCACGACTTAAGTCCCCTCTTCAGCCCATGGCCCTTCGCCCAGTGGGGGCTGGATATCGTGGGACCCTTCCACCGGGCTCCAGGGAACAAGAGATGGTTGATAGTTGCTACTGACTATTTCACCAAGTGGATAGAAGCAGAGCCGCTGTCCTCTATCTCCGAAAGGGATTCAAAGAATTTTGTATGGAAGAATATCATTACAAGGTTTGGCATCCCCAGGACTTTGATCTCGGACAACGGAACTCAGTTCGACTCAAATCTCTTCAAAAGCTTATGTCAAAAGCATGGCATCAGGAATCACTACTCCACCCCGGCGTACCCGCAGAGTAATGGCCAGGTCGAGATCTCTAACAAAGTATTGCTCGATGGACAGAAAAAGTGTCACGTCCCCCGAACCCGATTAAAGAAATAACCGGATCCGGAGAGTGAATTTTAGGACTAATTAAATATTTTGTCCTTTGGGCCCACGGATCGTAGTCCGCAGTGAGGATTTAATATTTCAAACCTTTTTTAATACAATAAATATTGAGTTCGTAGAACTCTAGGCATATGAAATCTTAAGCAATGGATAACAATTCTCATTAAATTAAAGTTGCATGAAAGGATATAAATAAAACTAATCAAAGAGTTAGTTATTACATTGGCCATCCCAATAAACAAGGCCAATAAAGAACAAGTCAAAGAATGTAAGAAAGGTCCAACGAGAGAAATAAATGAATAAAGAATAATCTAATGAAACCCATTGTATCACTCTCGTGCCAGGATATGATGACGTTACTCTACGTCATTGGCACGCCACTCTCGTGCCTCCTTAGCTGGTTGGAGATCCTCTGGGATCTCCTCACCGGCCTGCTCCTCGAGGTAGTACTCACCTGATGTGTCTGCACACCAAGGAACAAAGTCAACGACATGTTGAGCAATAGATATACAAAACATAATAAACACGACATGCATCAAATGTAGAATAATGACAGGTAAGATCATATGAATACAGGAATGCGAGGCTAGGCATAAAGCGAGATTAATATATAGAAACAATGACAAGAATCCTAGCAACCATCTATCAATAACCACTATCCATGCAAATATGCAAAATAAGAACAAGCAAGAGGGAGACTCCGAGGATGTCCAAAGCCACCTCCTGGGGTACCAGTAACAATCCCCTTGGACTATTGATACCAAAGTCCGGCTCCAGTGGGATCCTAGCTCCCTGTCCTGGGAATAGCAGCACGGTCCTAGCCCGCTCCCAGCTATTCAACGCCATGGATGCCGTCCTATGCCGACTGCCCACCCCGGCAACCGAGTAACCGGTTCGTCATAAAATCCCAAACTGCAAATGGCCATGATATGCAAATAATAACCGAGTGGTTCTGACACAATGACAGACAAGACAAACATGTCTGGCTAGTTCCATGTACAAGATAAGATCCTAGGGATTATCTCTTCCAGATCAATATAAGACAAGCCACGTGATAATCCCCTTCATACTAGCCAGTCAAGTTCATCAATACAAGACACGGGTTCCTATGGTACACTCTAAGTCAAGTCCAAGTCCTATATTCTATAAGAATTTATGTTTCATAATTGATTACATGTTTTATGTCAAGAGAGTGTACAAGGAGAATGTTATCAACGGATACAAGTTACAAGTTAAGGAAGAATTACAATCCAATCCTAGGCAAGTGGTGTCATCCCTGTATCCTACGTGTTCTAACGGAGTACATGTGGAAATTGGATCAATGATGCTTTTAGAAAAATTCCTTGGTGTACAATCATGTTGGGCATCATTCAATTCAACTCCATATGCATTCGGTTACACTACGTGTAATACACGAATACCTAGACAACCCATCAAATTCACACCAAGCCATGTGATTCGATTTCCATCTCATTTATGGTCATGTGATAGTAAGTTAGTGGTTTCCAACATCTAAGTCCCAAATCCTAGGTTAAACAGTCTCTTTCTCAAATTACAAGAGCCGAATCCTTAATTCAAATGATTACTTCACTTTCCGATCTCCAATCGTGATGAAACCAAAACCATTGGATTCTATGTCTCGAGGGCTTTCCAACGGTATATTATACGTGAAAAATCCAATGGGCGGATTGAAACTTACAAGCCTTCGAAGTTTCAGTGACCATGCACCCTCCGATTGATCGCACCGAAGGTGCGATCGATCGGCACTGAACACCTCTCAGTTAGTGCACAGTCCGATCGATCGGACTGTGTGACCGATCGATTGGCACTGGGCACCTTCCAGTTAACTGAGAGTTTTCACAGACCGATCGATCGGACTGTGTGGCCGATCGATCGGACTGTGATCGCTCACAGTTAATTTACGGACTGTTCACTGTCCAATCGATCGCACTGTGCGACCGATCGATCGGACAGCGAATCTGTAACCCGCAATTGGGTTTCTGCTCCCTTTTTCCTCCGGTCGTTCCAAGACCAAACCTGCAGAAAACAAGCCTCCATGCTCCCCATTCAATCCATTCAATCCATACATCACATTCCATTTCATAGAATCAAATTAATTAGTTTCTAATCAACCTAATATCATCAATTTCTCCAAAACCTAACCTAACAAATAATTTCCAAATTAAAATTAGACAGGCTTGGAATTAATGGGAAATCTATCAAGAAACCATTACAAATCAATAAAAGAACAAACATACATGCTGTATTATGTGTTGTAAATCTACTTGCCTCAATGTCAGAAGATGAAATAATGAGGTGAAATCTGAGGAGAAGCCTATCTACCGCAAGATCCTCAATCTAACCCAATCAAACACAACCTAATACACTAAGGAGAAGAAAAGAAAGGAAAAGATCTATATCAAAACCTAAATCTAACCAAAAGAAAAGATGACAGAAAGAAGAAGGTGAGAGAATGCTTACCAAACTAGAACCAATGGAAAGAGAAGATCGCGAGGAATAAATCTAACGGATTGGATCTTCGAATGGGATCTTCTGGGCTGAGATCTGGCTTGAGAAAGGAAGAAGAAGAAGATGGGAGGCTGCGGTTACTTTCATTGCAGAGAATGAAATAAAAATTAGGGTTATCTTTGTTTAAGAAGACGATAGAGAGGAAAAGACCGAATCACCCTTTAAGTGGGTCCGGTGAAAGAATGGACTACTTGAAAGGTTTCTGATCGCCGGATCGCGATAAAGTCAAGAGACCAAAAATCATCAGAACGACGAGACCTTTCCAACGAACCCAAAAATCACGGCATTTAGAATATTTTGGAAAAACACTCAATTTTTCCTAAATTGCAAACTACCCCTTTACTATGATCAAACGAACTCGGAATCGAACGAAACTTCGCAGATACTATTCTAATGCTAAAAGAAACTCGCTCATGATCTAAACCCACTTAAATATCTAAAAACACAATTAATTATAATAATAACAAATTAAACGAGTCAACGAGCCGAATTTTGGGCCCAACTGACCTAGTAAGGTCACAGACCTTACAAAAAGCGACTTAACCGGGCAAAAGGAAGATGGGTGGAGGAGCTCCCTAGCATCCTATGGGCATACAGGACAACCCCGAGGTGCTCCACTTCGGCGACACCGTTCTCTCTAGCCTATGGGATGGAAGCGGTCATTCCCCTTGAGATTGGCCTCCCAACCATCAGAACAAAACTTGTTGATCAGGGCCGAAACGAGATGAACCTGGCCATGGAACTAGAATTGGCAGACGAGCGCAGGGAAGCAACGGCCATACGACTGGCTGACTACCAGCGACGACTTGCCAAAGGATATAATGAAAGGGTCAGAGAAAGAAGGTTCTCGGTTGGAGAACTGGTCCTCAAGAAGACGCTCCCGGCTGACAAGAACCCAAATGAAGGCAAACTAGCTCCAAACTAGTACGGCCCGTTCAAAGTAATATCGATATCAGGGCAATCGTCGTACAAACTGGAGGACATGGATGGCAGGCAGTTGCCGCGACCGTGGAATGTAACCCACCTCAAGAAGTTCTTTTAAAAGAATTGTAATCAAAGTTCCGCATGTTAGTTTTATGGACTCAATCCAGTAGATGATATAATAAATTAATTAATTTCTTTATTTATCAGTATATTCATGCTTTCCTTTCATGAGATGAATGGTGATTTATTATATACATGCACATAACCAATACGAATGACATGATGGTTCATGAGATGAACCAGAGTCCACAAGTTATTAGATGTAACACATGTGTATGGATGAGATCCACATACGGGAGACATGTGTGACAATCTTATACTTAAAATATCTTCACAACCAGTGATGAGACTGGACATCTCATACTGATAAGGTTGTAGCACTTTGATCACTATGAGATAGTGTAATTTGTCTCGAGTCATCAGAATGGAAGATTCTGGATCATAGTGCTGGTAACATTGAATGTATTTGAAGGACCATGAGAAACACCTTATAAACACTATCTTTATTCTAGGTCTGCTCTCATAATTCCCTAGCAATAGGCTCTCAATCCTGAGACATTAATGAACTCAAGTTTCTATCTATTCATTGCTTTGAGTCACCAATGAGTGAGGCCAACTATAGGTCAACACCTCGGTGATTTGGGTACGTGGTAGTAGAGCTGTGGGAACATTCAATGGTCAAGATGGAATCTATCTCTAATATCCCCTTATGCCAATTATGGATTTATCATTGGTAAGTGCGCACCCATTCCGATTAAGAGTTAATTGGAAAGGTACCTATGATCATTATAATTAATTGGGGCTCAAGGATAATAAGATATGGATCTAGTTTGGAAGACAGGTCCAATTGATCCATGGATATTGATAGAGGGTTCTACTTGTGGTAATGTGGAAGTTTAGGGTCTTCTATGTAATATTCCTAAGACTGGAGTTCAATTGCATTTATATAGTGGAGTTATTTGCAATTAACTGTGGGCCCGGATTACACATGAGATGTGGGGTCGCGAGTCCCAGTTGGAGCCAGCTTTCTAAGGAATCCCTAGTGGTCCCCACGCTAGCCCAATTATTAGAAAGTATCTAATTCTAGTTGAACTCTAAAAGGAAAGTTACTATTTCTATTTGAAGTGAGACTTCTAATAGTGGTAATAGTAGACTTACTAATTTTAGTAGAAGTGAGACTTCTATTTTAATTAGAAAGGAATTGGAAAGTTACTAATCATATTTGAAGTGAGACTTCTAATTATGATATGGTAAGTTACTAATTAATTAATGGTAGTAAGACTTTTATTTTAATTAAGAAGGGATGGTTGCTAATTTTTGGAAGTAAGACTTCTAATAAAAATTAGTAAGTGGGGCTTGCAAAAGCTATAAATAGAGGAAAAGAGGGCTGGACGTCCATGCATCTATCATATTATTGGGATTCACGTCCAGCCCCTTTGGAGTGCAAGAGTTGCACGTTTATCCTCTCTTCCCTCTTCTAGTTCTCTTTCTAGTTCCTCCCTAGAGTTCCTAGTAGTTTTCTCTTGGAGATCCCACCATCTTCTTGAGAAAAAGGAGAATCTGATACGAGTCATAGCGTGGAAGATCAAGAGGTCTTGGAGATTCCTTTTGATTAGTGAAAGTGTTTCATCATCAAAGAAAGACGCAACTTTTCCATTAGAGCACAACTGAGCTCCAAAGGTATAATCCACTTCCTTGCATGTTGTAGATTATTATGGATGCTTATTAGTTGCTGTTTCTATCTTCTAGATAGATTGTATTTACTGATCATGATGGCTGAGATTGAGGGTTTACTTCCTGGATTGGGTTTTATAGCCTTCTGGATAGCTGATCCCTGCATCAAGTGGGTCAAAAGTTTTTGAAACCTATCCTAGAGGCCCACCCTATTTCCAACACCGCAATCAATAAAAGAAGCCTTCGTTCTGTTGTCATTTGCGTCATCGAGTTATGGAACTCGACAGCAGTAAAAATACTTAAGACTGACTTCGGGTTCATACACCCAGTCGCTCTCAAAACTCGGATTCATCACCCTGAGACTGACCTCGGGTTCATACACCCAGGTTCTCAAAATTTTGGGTTCACGTACCCAGGGACTGACTTCGTGTTCATACACCCAGTCGATCTCAAAACTCGGGTGCATACACCCTGCGACTGACCTTGGGTTCATACACCCAGGCTTCTCGAAATTTTGGGTTCACGCACCCAGGGACTGACTTAGGGTCGACACGCCCAGTCGCTCTCAAAACTCGGGTTCATACACCCTGAGATTGACCACGGGTTCATACACCCGGGCTTCTAAAAATTTTGGGTTTACGCACCCAGAGACTGACTTCGGGTTCATACACCCAGGCTTATCTAAATCTTGGGTTCATACACCTTGAGATTGAGCTCGGGTTCATACACCCAGGCTTCTCTAAATCTTGGATTCATACACCCTGAGACTGACCTCGGGTTCATAAACCCAGGCTTCTCTAAATCTTGGGTTCACACACCCTGAGACTGACCTCGGGTTCATACACCTAGGCTTCTCTAAATCTTAGGTTCACACACCCTGAGACTGACCTCGGGTTCATACACCCAGGCTTCTCTAAATCACGGGTTCATACACCCTGAGACTGTCCTCGGGTTCATACACCCAGGCTTCTCTAAATCTCGGGTTCATACACCCTAAGACTGACCTCGGGTTCATACACCCATAGTAAGACCCTGACCCGAGAGACCTCGATTAGAGTTAATTAAGTTGTGCTTTAGCTTTAGGTGTGTTTAGTGGTTTTTGGATTAGTTTGGGGTTAGAATAGCTTTTATAATAGCTTTGGGGAATTTGGAGAGCCTTTTTACTTGTGGGACCCTTTGTGGGTTCTTGCTACGAAGTAGTGTGAGATTTGGGGTTTTCCAATGATTTTCAAAAAAATTGTGTTTTAACCCCATTTGACTTATCTTGTTAATCCCTACTATTTTCATGTTGACATCGTTCCCATTCGAGAGCCCTAAACCCGACTTTTCGCAATTTGAGGGCAAAATGGTCTTTTTACCCAAAATCTGGACACCAATTTCAATGTCACCGAAACGTGCAAAATATATACTTTTGGAAAACTAGAAATTTCGCCGATCAACTTTGTCTTCTTCGTCGAATTCGTCTGAAGCCCCGAAAGCCATGATTTTAGCCCGACAAGTCTTTTAAGCTGTGGGCCCCATCCCCCACTTGCTATATAAGGAGAGCTTTCTTCTTCATTTTCCCCTTTCTTGCTAAAACCCTAAGAAGGAGAGGAAATCCCAGCCCTAAGGGTTTCTCCCTTGTCTCTCTTGCTTCCTTTCTCATGAATCATCACAAGAGCTCTTCCTAATCAAGAAATGGACTCCATGATCATCTTCCTCACCCCAAGAGCTTTCTATTGGTACCATTTGTGAAGACATACATCACCATTGGAGCTTCTTTTGAGCTTTCTCTACCTATTTGAAACACTTTTAGGTAAATGATCCTCCGAATCTTCTAGATTCTTACTCTCCTAGCCCTAGGGAGACTTAATCTTGACTATTGCAAGTTTTCCCTTTTTATTGTTTGGTTTTAATGGTTTTAGGGTTTGGATTTGGGGGTTTTTGTGTAGATTTGGTATCTTGGCTTGGAGAGGTGTTGAGGCTTGATTTTCTTAGCATTTGGACCCAAGGCAAGTGGATGAATGGATTGATTTCATGATTTCTTATTATTAAAATTTGAACTCTTACTCATTGCTTTCACCTAATTTATCTTTATGGGTTTTCATGGTTTTGGAAATATGCATAATGATAGGCTATTGTCTATTAATAGTCCCCTTGGAAAACATGTGCATTATTGTTTTGTTTATAGATCATTTGTGTTCATTCATGGACTTTTATTAATGGAGTTGCCTTGCATTGAATGAGGTGGAAGTGGAGGAATTATGTTTGGTTGGTGTGGTTGTTGAGGGAAGTAAATGATGGATTGAATGGGGCTTAAATGAGGTTTTAGAGACCATCAAATGTATGATTAATGGGTGCTCAAAAGAGGGTGAAAGGAAAGAAAGAGGAAGGAACGAACTCTATACAGAAAAATGAGTTTCTGGACAGTTTGCTCGAGCGACCTTGACACATTGCTCGGCGAACCCGTCACAGAACCTCGTTGGCTCGAGCTAACCCTTTGATTGCTCGAGCCATCTGATCCGAACAGGTCCGCTCGAGCGAACCCCAAACAGAGAGCAGTTCGCCAGAGCAAACCTCCCAGTCCACTCGAGCGAACTGCCTGTCTGGCATGGGTTAATACCTAAGGACTTGAAACATTGTTTTTAGGCTTGGGGAGGTATTGTTTGGAACCCCAATGCTATGTGAGGACTTATAAGGCATTGTATGAAGTCCGGAGGAAGGAGAAACCTCATCATGGAGATTTCATGAGGTTTTCTAGATTGGCCAATGTGTATAAGGACCCGGAATGTCCCCAACTCTTAAAGAGTACCAAATTACATCATGACCGACATACGAGACCCTATTCACACCGATTCAATTTTGGGAACCTCATTGTCTAGCCCGAAAATATATGAGAAACCATTCGTACTTGATTTTCAACCAAACTCTTATTGGAATTTGAAACTCATGCGATATGACTAGACTGTCCCGAGAATATTAAAATGTGATGCGTTTAGCTTTTGCTAACCTGTATGTGTCAACCTGATGTGAACATATATTTGTGCCTATTAGCACCCCGTTCTTTTACTATCCATTTGATTTGATTTCTCGTATTTGACCCATGAGTCGGCACCACTGAGCTTGGACAACCTTGTCGGTTTGATCCACCGACTTGGAGATCTTTCCCCTCCTGATAGTCAGTTGCAGTCTGAAATCCGTAGAGTTTTTACCCGGTTTGCTACCGTGGTCCCGCAGAGTATATATATGTATATCATAGTATTTTATCGTTGTTCTACCTCACGTTGTGTGACTGAGGTCAATGATCCTGTAGGGTATGCGCTCTCTTCACTTTAGTGAGAGAGGATGTAGCTTTGTGTGGTTGCCATCTTGACAGTTCCTTATTCTTGGTACCTCTATTGTTTTATATCGTTCATGTTGTTATGTAACAAATGATGCATTATCTTTTATGAAATCCATTATTTATACACAGGTTTTCTAAACTCTTGCAAAGTATCTGTAAGATCCCGACCCCAATCCTTTTGTTTAGCATTGTTTTAATCGTGGTTTGGCTTTTTAAGCGAGATTTGATTTAGTTTGACCTTGTTTTCGAATTTGATTGGATTTTTCCATAGCCTTGAAGACCGTTGACTTTAGTTTGACCCGGTCAATATGATTAGTATTTTTTATGGGAAATTACTTCGGATTTCTAAAATTCTGAATTTGGTGTATTTTGACTTATTTTATGAAGTTTAACAACTTTCATGTTTTGATCATTTTGATTTGATACTCAGAAATTACGTTTTTCGAGGAAAATGGGCAAAAATGACATTTTCACTAAATCTGTCCATGAATTTCGAAAATTTCAGAAATTGGGGAAAATATACTTTTTGGAAAGTAGATATTTCGCCGATCGTTTTTGTCTTCTTCGTCGTTTTCATTCGGGGGCCCGCATATACCATTTTTAGCTTGATGAAGACCGGGGCCCACAAGACCCATTCTATAAGAGGGGAACCCCTCTCTTCTTCTCCTTCATTCGTTTCCAGCAAGGGTTGAGCTTGGCTCTTTCCCTCTCTTCCCACTGTTTCTCTCTCATCTGAAACACCTCTCTCTTGGAGCTTTCATGGAGATTTGATCTCACCTCCTTCTTCTCCTCCCTCTTGGCTTTCCAAAGACCCCATTTTCAAGAGCTTTGGGCTAGGACAACCCTCCTCTTCAAGCCCTTCTTCTTATTTGGGACACCCAAAGGTTAGCAATGGTTTTCTTCTCCTTAGATCTTTGTTTTCCTCCTCATTTGGAGTGTTTTAATCCCACATGCAATGGGTTTTCATGGAGTTTGGGAAATGGATTGTTTTCTAGGGTTTCTTCTTGAGCCATTTTGGGGATTTTATGATTTTGGAGCTTGAGGCCATTAAAGGACTTTCTTAGAGTGTTTTGCATCTTCTCTTGACTCAAGGCAAGTGAAATTCACAATTAATATGATGTCTTTGTGTTTCTTGTTTAAGCTTCATGGCTTTTCCTTATTTTGTTTATTTTTCATGGTTTATGGATTGGCTTTGAATGAATGAAGAAACACTATGCTTATTTCCCTTATACTATGGTTTTACATTGTATAGGAGATTGTCTTCACTTTGTTCACTTTGAAAAATTAGTTATCCTTTATGTTAAATAGTGTGTTCAAAGAAAGGGAAGAAAACTTTGATCTCTAATAGTGTTGTGTTTGATCAATTAGAATGATTTATGGATGGCTTTGATGAGTTTGGAAGGTTAAGGAAGGGCCCAACAAATCATGGTAATTAGCATGAAAGAAAGGGAATCAGGAATCAAGAAAAAGGAAGAAAAATGCAAGAACTGCACAGCCGGGCTGGACTGGGCAGGCCCAGTCCGCTCGAGCGACCCAGTGGGTCGCTCGAGCGGACCAGGCACTGCCTGGCCCTCGCTCGAGCGACCCACTGGGCCGCTCGAGCGACCCAGCTACTGTCTGGGTCCGCTCGAGCGGACCTGGTTCGCTCGAGCGAGGCCCAGCTCAGCTTGGGTCTGGTTCGGGCCAGAGTTTGGAATCTGTTTGTGGGCCTGATTGTTGGGGCTTCCTTGGGCCATCCAAAGTCAGTTTTTGGGCCCGTGTAAAACATGATATTGGGTCATCTTAGGTTCAGTTTTGTGGGCCTGTTTAGGTTGGTTTTGGTCGCTTTAAAAATCAGTTTTGTGGGCCTGTTTGAAGTTAGTTTGGGGCTGTTTTTAAGAATCGTTTTGTAGGCCATTTAAGGATATGTTTTGGACTGTTTTTAAATCAGTTTTGTGGGCTCGGTTAAAGTTCAGTTTTGGGTTGTTTTTAAAACATGTTTTGTGGGCCAATAAATGTTGAGCTTTGGGCTGTTTTTGAAGTGTGTTTTGTGGGCCAATCAAGCTTAGTGTTTGGACTGTTTTAATAATGGTTTAGGCCTTGTTTAAAGGGGCTATTTTGGGCTAAATGAGTAGGTTATTTGGACTTGGTTTAAGGCCAGCTATGGGCCTGTTTTCAAGGGTTTTGACATTACCTTTGGTACTTGGAAATTTGTGAAATGGGAATGATGTGGGAATGAGCTTATGTGAGATTATCCGGGAACCTTTCGGGTCTCAATGCGCACTTTATCATTTAAACATTATGGATTTTCATTGGCATCAAACACATTCTTTATTTATTAATGTTTAAAGGTTAAATGTGCATTGTGATGGTCCCTTGGTAAGTCATTAGGTCATTCTCCGCTGTCCATTCCATTTCAAGTCAGAAAAATGTATTTGTATTTGTATTTGTATTTGTATTTGTTTTCTTTGGTGAACTAACTTAAATAGCATCAATGATTTGTTATAAAATTATGTGTCTTCCCATGTTCGAAAGGGTTGATCGTATGATTTTATACAAATCACCTTGATGCGTATTTGAACGGTTTACCAGAGAAATTCGTATGTTTCTCCGATTCGATTTGAAAAGAGATTTGGAGTATGTTTGTTACATTCGGGATTTCTTCGATGAGACTCTTGTTTTGTTAAGATTAGTATTTTGAAAATAAAACCTCGAGGCAAGACGGAGCCAGAGCTATGTGGTGCGAGCCCATGAGCCAAAGAGGCTATGATTCCGAAAAACAAACCCCGAGGCAAGACGGGGCCAGAGCTATGTGGTGCGAGCCCCTGAGCCAAAGGGATTAGTATTATGTTAGATTTGTATCTGTTTGAGTTTGAAAACTAAAGGCACCACTAGGCTTAGGTCACCTTGTCGGGCTGATCACCCGGCTTGGGATCTTTACTCTGTCCGCCAGCTGCAGCTTGGATTCCGTCTGTACCGACCATGGCAACGGTAATTATCTGCCGGTCCCATTTGTATGGCTACGGTTCTGATCCTCTGTTTAGTACCACGTTCAGTGGCTACGCTCTGTCTGCTCTTATTACCTCGGTAATAGGAGGATTTAGCTATTTGTGGTCGCCTAGGTTTTATCTGCACATTACTTAGTTTATGATTCTTGTCGGTTATGCTTTTTATGCTTTGATTTGTTTAATGTTTACGATATCGACCTTTATCGTATTGTTTCTACTGTTCAGTTTTAAATGTACTTCCAATTATTAAATGCTTCGCTTAGGTGGTTGTCTTTTCGAGATATTTATGCTTTAGAGACTGTCCGTTTATTTGTCTCGATATTTATGTTCGGACTTTCGATTGTTTTAGCATGTTTTATTGTCATTATTGTTTAGACTCTATATTTGGTTTTACGATGATTTCGTCAGGTTTTATGTATGTTCCTTTGTTCATATTATTTGTTTATTTGCTTGCCAGACCGTCGTGTCTGACCCTTGTTGTTTGGTGCCAGTTTCTTCTCTTTTCTGGTTTTAGGTGTTTGATCAGAGGAGGCGGTGGGACCGCTGGTCCGACGTGAGAGGCTGCCCATTGATATCATCTAGATGTCAAGTTTGGCACCGGAGTTCGTATCAAACCTTTAAGGGTAGTATTTCTGTTTAGTGGGTTATATTTTTGTATGGCTTCATTAGCCTTTTTATTGGGTTTGTAATTAAGACACTTGATAATTGTAATTTGAATATGGGAAATAATAGATTTGATACTACCAGCTCAGTGTGTTCAGATATATGATTTATGCCAGTCTGTTTACTGATGGCTTTGTGATATTGGTTGCGTGCGACACGGAACCCGATGGCCACGGATTCCGAGTCGTAACACCATGTGTAGCTTCCGCGAAAATATACTCTGATTGTGTTGGCATGTGATTATCCTCATTCACGCGGATCTTGGGAACTATAACAAAAAGTTTCAAATTTATCCCAAAATTTCGCACCCCGAGATCGGTTCGCTGCAGGTCCCGGTTTCGGGGCGTGACAGGTTTGGTATCAGAGCTGGTTAGTTTCTAGGAAATAAAATACTCTAGAGACATTAAGACGTGTGGTGAGGATTCGTTAGATTGTGTCGATTTGTTTTCTCGTGTCTTTGTTTCGTTGGATTTGAGTCGGCTTTTCTTTCAGTTCGGGAGATTTTGCTTGTCTTTTCTTTTAGTTCTGTTGTTAGGAGATTTGGATGGCCAAATTTCCTCCTTAGTGGTGGAGAATTTTAAAATCTCCATACTCTTGTCTAGTGTCTTTTGTCTATGCTTGTGTCGGGGACTGAGAACCTCGTGGATTTAGTATGTTGTTTTCGGAGAACCTCAGCAGACTTTCAGCCTTCAGCATCTTCATTGTGGTTAATGAGAGAAGACATGTGCGTTTGCCCGCCAGAGTTGAACTTGAGTAGTATTCGAAGACCCCCTTTTAGCTAATCAAGGATCATCATGCAATGCACCAAGGTAAGTGAATGTGGATTTTGGGTGAACTCAGACTATCTTTCCGAGATGAAGGACTGCAAAAGGATGGTTTTGGTTGAGAATGTTGGTGACTTGTAGCGTAGCCAGTGTAGTTGGTTAGCAGGGATACCAAGTGGATGGCTAGTTGTAGTCAAGATAACTTTTGGCAGTAGAGGAAACCTTGTGGATTTCACTGACTTTTAAGGTATTGGATTGGACAACATGCAGATGCAAGGGAATACCTCAGTTGTTTGGATGTCCCTTTTCTTGGTGAGAATGATTTTCGTGATGTTTTCATCTTTTGTTATATTTTTCATTTATGTCCATAATTTATCCTTGTAGTGTTTAAACAATGGATTTATGTTTCTTCTTTGAGGCTTATTTTGAAATAAAACTATGTTATTATACTCTTTTCATGAGTCACATGATTTTGTTTTCAAGATTGGTCTTTAAAAGCATGTAACTCAAAATTGTGTTTCTTTCTCAAAGAGTAGTGTGAAATTTCTATTTCATTGAGTTGTTTTCTTTGGCTATGTAAAATGAAATTTCTTAAAGGTTTTTGTGTTTAGATTTTATGTAGATTTCCTACATTTGTTTTAACGCTCAACTTTATTTAGATTTTCGCAAGATTTTTTTTATAAACAAATGAGTTAGTTTCCAATAAGATTTAGTGTTTAATTAACACTCAGATTTCAACCAAGTTTAATGTATAGTCATACCATATGAATTTGATTTATTTTTGAAATCTTGATTTAAAATTGTTGAGTATTCCAATGAATTGTTGGGTCATGAAGATGTGGATTTCAAAACGAATAATGTTGTTTCATATTCAAACTTTGATAAACTTTATTTATTAAGCTTTACTTGACAAATTGGAGGTTCGGTTTCTACTATGTTTTAAGATGATAAAATTTAGCTAAGTAATTATTTTGGTCATTATGTTTAAAATTTAAAGGGTTGTTTGGCATCGAGTGGAAGGAGTTGTATTAGTATAGTTGGAGCTTGGAAGTGTAAGAATTGGAGGGATGATGGATGTCAAGTTGTGTATTAGTTCAGTTGAGAACAAGGTTGGACCTACGAGAGAATCAACATCATTCAAGACTCGAATTGACAGTTTCAGTTCTTCGGGGATTGACATCAGATTGGATTTCCAAGGTCGGCTTTACAGGTCAAGGGTAGGAGATTTGAAGAGTGAAATCTGAAGAGGCAAGCATCGGGAGCACCGTGTACAGCTTTGAAGGACTTAAGGCACAGAAATTCCAAGTGATAGAAAGAGACAGAAATTGCAGCTTCTTGAACCATCAGTGACTGACGAGTTAAGTAAAAGGATTGATCCAGTGCAAGACCTACAGATGACACCAAGGATGCTTAGGAGTGTTGGACACTAGTTTGGCCAGAGGAGTTTGTTTTCGAGCAGATATGTGGATTAGTGCGAAGCCCTCAACCGAATCAGAGTGTAATTGACCGTGCATCTCAACGTCAGGTTTGGTCAGAGGATGTCTCAGTTGCCGAGGTCTAGCATAGGGTGTCAGTGTTTTCGTTTGTCTTTTGGGTTTTTAGTTTTGATTTGGTTTAAGCCATTTGGAGGACCAAATGGATTCTAAGGGGGGGAGGATGTAAGATCCCGACCCCAATCCTTTTGTTTAGCATTGTTTTAATCGTGGTTTGGCTTTTTAAGCGAGATTTGATTTAGTTTGACCTTGTTTTCGAATTTGATTGGATTTTTCCATAGCCTTGAAGACCGTTGACTTTAGTTTGACCCGGTCAATATGATTAGTATTTTTTATGGGAAATTACTTCGGATTTCTAAAAATTCTGAATTTGGTGTATTTTGACTTATTTTATGAAGTTTAACAACTTTCATGTTTTGATCATTTTGATTTGATACTCAGAAATCACGTTTTTCGAGGAAAATGGGCAAAAATGACATTTTCACTAAATCTGTCCATGAATTTCGAAAATTTCAGAAATTGGGGAAAATATACTTTTTGGAAAGTAGATATTTCGCCGATCGTTTTTGTCTTCTTCGTCGTTTTCATTCGGGGCCCGCATATACCATTTTTAGCTTGATGAAGACCGGGGCCCACAAGACCCATTCTATAAGAGGGGAACCCCTCTCTTCTTCTCCTTCATTCGTTTCCAGCAAGGGTTGAGCTTGGCTCTTTCCCTCTCTTCCCACTGTTTCTCTCTCATCTGAAACACCTCTCTCTTGGAGCTTTCATGGAGATTTGATCTCACCTCCTTCTTCTCCTCCCTCTTGGCTTTCCAAAGACCCCATTTTCAAGAGCTTTGGGCTAGGACAACCCTCCTCTTCAAGCCCTTCTTCTTATTTGGGACACCCAAAGGTTAGCAATGGTTTTCTTCTCCTTAGATCTTTGTTTTCCTCCTCATTTGGAGTGTTTTAATCCCACATGCAATGGGTTTTCATGGAGTTTGGGAAATGGATTGTTTTCTAGGGTTTCTTCTTGAGCCATTTTGGGGATTTTATGATTTTTGGAGCTTGAGGCCATTAAAGGACTTTCTTAGAGTGTTTTGCATCTTCTCTTGACTCAAGGCAAGTGAAATTCACAATTAATATGATGTCTTTGTGTTTCTTGTTTAAGCTTCATGGCTTTTCCTTATTTTGTTTATTTTTCATGGTTTATGGATTGGCTTTGAATGAATGAAGAAACACTATGCTTATTTCCCTTATACTATGGTTTTACATTGTATAGGAGATTGTCTTCACTTTGTTCACTTTGAAAAATTAGTTATCCTTTAAGTTAAATAGTGTGTTCAAAGAAAGGGAAGAAAACTTTGATCTCTAATAGTGTTGTGTTTGATCAATTAGAATGATTTATGGATGGCTTTGATGAGTTTGGAAGGTTAAGGAAGGGCCCAACAAATCATGGTAATTAGCATGAAAGAAAGGGAATCAAAGGAATCAAGAAAAAGGAAGAAAAATGCAAGAACTGCACAGCCGGGCTGGACTGGGCAGGCCCAGTCCGCTCGAGCGACCCAGTGGGTCGCTCGAGCGGACCAGGCACTGCCTGGCCCTCGCTCGAGCGACCCACTGGGCCGCTCGAGCGACCCAGCTACTGTCTGGGTCCGCTCGAGCGGACCTGGTTCGCTCGAGCGAGGCCCAGCTCAGCTTGGGTTTGGTTCGGGCCAGAGTTTGGAATCTGTTTGTGGGCCTGATTGTTGGGGCTTCCTTGGGCCATCCAAAGTCAGTTTTTGGGCCCGTGTAAAACATGATATTGGGTCATCTTAGGTTCAGTTTTGTGGGCCTGTTTAGGTTGGTTTTGGTCGCTTTAAAAATCAGTTTTGTGGGCCTGTTTGAAGTTAGTTTGGGGCTGTTTTTAAGAATTGTTTTGAAGGCCATTTAAGGATATGTTTTGGACTGTTTTTAAATCAGTTTTGTGGGCTCGGTTAAAGTTCAGTTCTGGGTTGTTTTTAAAACATGTTTTGTGGGCCAATAAATGTTGAGCTTTGGGCTGTTTTTGAAGTGTGTTTTGTGGGCCAATCAAGCTTAGTGTTTGGACTGTTTTAATAATGGTTTAGGCCTTGTTTAAAGGGGCTATTTTGGGCTAAATGAGTAGGTTATTTGGACTTGGTTTAAGGCCAGCTATGGGCCTGTTTTCAAGGGTTTTGACATTACCTTTGGTACTTGGAAATTTGTGAAATGGGAATGATGTGGGAATGAGCTTATGTGAGATTATCCGGGAACCTTTCGGGTCTCAATGCGCACTTTATCATTTAAACATTATGGATTTTCATTGGCATCAAACACATTCTTTATTTATTAATGTTTAAAGGTTAAATGTGCATTGTGATGGTCCCTTGGTAAGTCATTAGGTCATTCTCCGCTGTCCATTCCATTTCAAGTCAGAAAAATGTATTTGTATTTGTATTTGTATTTGTATTTGTTTTCTTTGGTGAACTAACTTAAATAGCATCAATGATTTGTTATAAAATTATGTGTCTTCCCATGTTCGAAAGGGTTGATCGTATGATTTTATACAAATCACCTTGATGCGTATTTGAGCGGTTTACCAGAGAAATTCGTATGTTTCTCCGATTCGATTTGAAAAGAGATTTGGAGTATGTTTGTTACATTCGGGATTTCTTCGATGAGACTCTTGTTTTGTTAAGATTAGTATTTTGAAAATAAAACCTCGAGGCAAGACGGGGCCAGAGCTATGTGGTGCGAGCCCATGAGCCAAAGAGGCTATGATTCCGAAAAACAAACCCCGAGGCAAGACGGGGCCAGAGCTATGTGGTGCGAGCCCCTGAGCCAAAGGGATTAGTATTATGTTAGATTTGTATCTGTTTGAGTTTGAAAACTAAAGGCACCACTAGGCTTAGGTCACCTTGTCGGGCTGATCACCCGGCTTGGGATCTTTACTCTGTCCGCCAGCTGCAGCTTGGATTCCGTCTGTACCGACCATGGCAACGGTAATTATCTGCCGGTCCCATTTGTATGGCTACGGTTCTGATCCTCTGTTTAGTACCACGTTCAGTGGCTACGCTCTGTCTGCTCTTATTACCTCGGTAATAGGAGGATTTAGCTATTTGTGGTCGCCTAGGTTTTATCTGCACATTACTTAGTTTATGATTCTTGTCGGTTATGCTTTTTATGCTTTGATTTGTTTAATGTTTACGATATCGACCTTTATCGTATTGTTTCTACTGTTCAGTTTTAAATGTACTTCCAATTATTAAATGCTTCGCTTAGGTGGTTGTCTTTTCGAGATATTTATGCTTTAGAGACTGTCCGTTTATTTGTCTCGATATTTATGTTCGGACTTTCGATTGTTTTAGCATGTTTTATTGTCATTATTGTTTAGACTCTATATTTGGTTTTACGATGATTTCGTCAGGTTTTATGTATGTTCCTTTTGTTCATATTATTTGTTTATTTGCTTGCCAGACCGTCGTGTCTGACCCTTTTTGTTTGGTGCCAGTTTCTTCTCTTTTCTGGTTTTAGGTGTTTGATCAGAGGAGGCGGTGGGACCGCCGGTTCGACGTGAGAGGCTGCCCATTGATATCATCTAGATGTCAAGTTTGGCACCGGAGTTCGTATCAAACCTTTAAGGGTAGTATTTCTGTTTAGTGGGTTATATTTTTGTATGGCTTCATTAGCCTTTTTATTGGGTTTGTAATTAAGACACTTGATAATTGTAATTTGAATATGGGAAATAATAGATTTGATACTACCAGCTCAGTGTGTTCAGATATATGATTTATGCCAGTCTGTTTACTGATGGCTTTGTGATATTGGTTGCGTGCGACACGGAACCCGATGGCCACGGATTCCGAGTCGTAACACCATGTGTAGCTTCCGCGAAAATATACTCTGATTGTGTTGGCATGTGATTATCCTCATTCACGCGGATCTTGGGAACTATAACAAAAAGTTTCAAATTTATCCCAAAATTTCGCACCCCGAGATCGGTTCGCTGCAGGTCCCGGTTTCGGGGCGTGACAGTATCACTGTTTGTTTATTGTCATATCTTTTCACCCACCTGCCAGACCATTGTGTCTGATCCATTTATTTTGGTACTCAGGTCCCGAGCTTGTTGCCATCGAGGAGGAGCCTGAGGAGGCGGTCAGTGAACCGCAGCGTGTGATAGAGTGGCAAGCCGATGATGTCATGTAAACAATCGTTCGGGCTTTGAGGACGGCATTTTGGGAACTTGTGATAACATCTTTTGGGTTTTATTGGTTGTATGGTCTTTGTTGACCGTTATTTTGGGGAAATTAATCAACTAATCTTTTGTTTATACAATTAACTTTACTTTTGGGGAAATATGCTTATGATCATTGCTCATTCTGATATCTTGTCATGTCAATTATAAATCAGTCTTGTTTATGGAATGGAATAGCACCAATATGATTTGCTACACGCTTCCGCATTCTTAAATATATGTTTGATATGATTATATGTGAGAGGACATGTATGGATAATCCTCACCGCGGAACCCTGTGGGAAATCACGTGCACGGATAAATGTTTTTCTTAATTCCGTGTGCGATTTAGCCAAAGAGATGCACGTGGCGCGGCATCATCAGGTCCAGATCCCGAATTTGGATTCCATAACACGGTCCGGGGTCGCGACACCCATGCTTATCTAAATCTTGGGTTCATACACCCTGAGACTGACCTCGGGTTCATACACCCAGGCTTCTCTAAATCTTGGGTTCATACACCCTGAGACTGACCTCGGGTTCATACACCTAGGCTTCTCTAAATCTCGGGTTCATACACCCTGAGACCGACCTCGGGTTCACACACCCAGGCTTCTCTAAATGTTGGGTTCATACACCCGGTCCCCTCAGGTTCACCTTGGCCAATAGTAGTCTGAGACGGATTCATCACGGCCAAGAGAGACTCCAAAAAAAAAAAAAGAGAAGAGGAGATGAGACAGAAACTTCACTTGCATCCATAGAAATTCCATTTATATTGACTATAATGTCTTCATTACAATAAGAGGATTTCATTACATGGGTTGCAGAAAAGCAATAAAAGAAGAGAGAACTTCATTACATAGTTTGAAAAAAAACAGTGAAAAGAACAATAAGAAGGCTCTCTGTCCTCTCCGAAAAAGAAGAAATGACGCGGAAGCACTACTCTTCATTGATCCTCGATGCTTGGATCTCCACAGAACCCTATGGCTGGACCGACCAAGTTCGCCACCAACTCCCGGCTTGCCCCAGATGTCTTATCTCCTCGCAGCTGCATCGGCAAGAGTTAATCAAAGACCCTATGGTTGGTCAGACCAAGTCTGCAACTGGCTCTTGGCTCACCCCAGGGGTCTTATCTCCACACAGGCACATCGGCAGGAGTTGATTAAAGACCGGCGTTCAGAGAGCGCGCGGTCCATGGTGTCCAGATTCAGAGTGCGCGTGGTCCACGATGACCGGATACGGCTTCTCCGAGAGGGAGTTGTTTTCAGTCGCAAAAGGCTCACACAGAGCACGGAATGCTGACAGACTCTCGAAAGGCGAGACTACCAGGACATCAGGTGGGAGCAAACGAATCTCCATGCATGTAAGAAATGAAGAAAGTTACTGAGACAAGTCTTTCCTTAGTAGCAGGCCTACTTCCCCTACCCAGATGTGGATGATCACACAGCAGAAGAGGACCCCTTGTTGGAACAGCGCATTCTGCCCGGTTCTACCGGGGTCGGCAGACGTGGGAGTTCGTCTGGGTCCGACCCTTTCGTAACCGGGGGGCAGAGGTGTGCATCAACATTTTTTTTTATGTGGGTGTGCCAGATTTTCTATTTTACTTGGAATTACAAGTGGTGATCCGGAGATCGACCTTCGCAAGTAAAACGAAATCAACTTGTTTCAAGTTTTCCATTGCACATATATTTAAGAAAAGAGATATTTTCTTGATTTGCCGTGAAAGGCGATTTTTTGGCGTTTATAGCCGATTTTTGGCGTTTATAGCCGATTTATAATTCTTATCAATAATGAAAGACAGGAATTGTCATTTTTGTCTCTTTTGGAAAAATACAAACTATAATGAAAAGCAAGAAAAGGAGGATCTTACTTCTCTTAGATTATGGGGGACCCGTTCAGATTGACGGTCGCAAGCCATATGTGGACTTCGCCATCATCCATGCAGATGAGAACAGAGGATGCTATTGATTCGCTTGGCTTGGCTATAACCTCAGGTTTTTAGAGGACAAAGACCAAAAGGAGGTCCTATGTCCAATAAAAAACTAAGTAGACAAGCTGGAAAGCCACGTCTAAGCCATTAGAGGCAGAAGGAGAAGGCAAGGACCTTGGGGGGTACCCCCCAAGGGACTTTTGTCACCTTATAGCGGTGGTCGGTGTAGAACTTCCGCATAGTTTTCTCTCTTTGATACCTTTTTCTGTCTGAGTTTTCGGATTTTCTGCAGTCTGTTGTGTGTTTTCTGTGCCGTCCTTTCTTCTTGGAGTGCTCTCCTATTTATAGGCTCTTTGGTAGCCATTTAGGAGGGTTTCTGGATTGTCATTAAGCCACATAATGGGAGGAGTTACAGGATTTAATTCCTTTATTTTGTAACTCCTTTTTCTTGGCTTCTGATTGGCCGGAGGGGCTGGTGACCCTGGGGGGGTTTTCCCCCCTTTTGTCCCATTTTGTGTCTGTTTTTGCTATTTTTCGATTTTTTTTCTTCTGTATTTTTCCTTGACAATTTTGATCATTTATTGGCCTGATTTCCTTGTAGAAAACCTGACGAGAATCCTTGCATTTTGTTTTGCAAAGTTTCTAATTTTCCGAGAAAGCCGAAGACTTTGTCGCGCAAAGCTGCCGATTTTCCGTCAGAAGCTGAAATCGGGCCAAACTATGACGGAATGACCTGGAATTTGGGGTGAAGCCTACTGAGCAATAAATAAGACCAACCATAGGCTTTTGTTTAAGTTTTGAAGTCGTTTGGGGTCCTATCACTAGTAGACTTGTTTTTGTCGCGATGAAGATGTCGCGGGTTGATGTGCGGTCAACCGATGTCCGATTGACTTGAAATTTGACAGGGAACCTATTGGAGTCATTTAAAGATAATCCACAGGCTCTATCTTGGAAACCATGGTCCCGGGGAGGTTCCCCGCCGAGAGGCCTGATTTGGCTTCCGAGCGTCAAAGTATGATCAAATGTTGTCGAAATGACCTGAAATTTGACGTGTAGCCCTTTGTAAGCATTTTGAAACCGTCCATGTGCTCTATCTGTTGAGTGATGGCCTCGGTGGTTCTCGCTGCTGAGAGGCTTGATTTAGCTGTTCGAGGGTTGATGTAGGGTCAAACATTGTTGGTTTGGCTCGAAACTTGACGTGGAGCCTTTTGGAAGTATTTTGAGACCATCCATCGGCTCTGATCGAAGTTTTGGTGTCTCCGATGCTTTCGCGGCCGGGAGCTCCTTTTCTGCTGCCGGAGAAGCAAAGTTAGGCCAAATGATTTTGAAATGGCCCGAAACTTCTTGTGTACTCCTCTTTTGGCTGTCTTGAAGGTCTTGCAGTTTTTGTTTGATTCTGACAAGATTTGATTTTTTGGAAGTAGCATTGCCTATTTATGGCAGGTTGCGACTTCATGCAGTTTTCTGGATCTTGAAGAAGTATAGTGACATTTTTGGTGTCAACAAATGCCCCCTCGAGGTGCAGCGAGGAGTTGCTTAACTTTTGTAGTTGATGTGCCTCAAAGAGATTTTGTGAAGGAAAGCTTGTGACTTGACCAAGCGTCTTTGAGCAATCTTTCTTTTGGTATTTATAGCCTTTTGAGCTTCGAGGGGAATTTTATGGTAGTGAAAGGGATCACGTACCATCTCGAGGCAAATTTTTGAAGATGACATCAGGGATGTGGATTTGGGTTTTGACCTTGTGACCTAACAGGCTGTATGTGGCAAGTTAGGGGGTCGGGTTTGGTTTTGACCGTGTGACCTTACAAGCTGTATGTGGAATGTTGGGGGGTCTATTTTGGTTTTGATCTTGTGACCTAATAGGCTGTATGTGGCAAGTTAGGGGATCAGGTTTTGGTTTTTGGTTTTGTTCTTGTGACCTAACAAGCGTATGTGGAATGTTAGGGGACCAGGATTTGGTTTAGATTTTTGTATGTCAATTTCAAGATTTTGGCTTAATTTGGTAGATGAGGCTGGATGGTTTGATTTTTGGAAGCTCATGGGGCTTGGAATTCTTTTTTGTATAGTCCAATCAACTCAAAAGAGGCATGAAACCATTTTTGTAAGCTCTTGGTAAGAGGGATTTCTCTTTGACTAAAAGCCCAAATTTTTTTTTTTAAGTGCGTAGGTGGTCAAACCTGGCTCATATGGGCTAACCCATGGGACCTTAAGCTTTTGAAATGGCTTAGATCTCATATGGTGTCACTTTTGTAAAGAATATCCAAAAATATCTCCTTTGGATAGAGAATATCTAAGAATATCTTTATTTGGAGAGAATCTCTCATATTCCCTTTATTTTGGGAGAGAATATCTCAAGATATCTTCCTTTGGGAGAGAATATCTCAAATCTCCTATCTTTTGGGAGAAAATCTCTCATTGATTTCTTTTTTTGAGAGAATCGCTCAAGATATCTTTCTTTTGGGAGAGAATCTTTCTAATTTCTTTCTTTTGGTAAGGTTACTAATTAGTAACACTTACCTCTTTCTTCTTTCATTCTTTGTTTTGCTCTCTTTAATAAAAGCAAGGAGGAGGTTGGATCTCTTGCTCTTATTGCTTTCTTTTGCAACAATCCCAAGAGGGCTTCAAGACCAAGAGTTCTTCTTCTTCAAGATCTTCAAGACTTTTCTTCTTCTTCTCCATCAATGGCTTCAAGTAAGTTCCCTTTTTCAAGAAAACCCCATTGTAAGAAAAAGGTTCTTTTTTTTTTGTTTCTTTCTTTTCTTTTCTTCTTTTTTTTTTCCACGTGTTTGCTCTTTTTTCTTTTACACGTTCTTCTTTACTCTTTCTTTTTCTTTTCTTTTTTTGCATGTTTTTTTTGTGGGCCTTATGGACAGATCCGTACGGATCTGGCCGTACGGCCACGTGGCCTATGGGCCAGCCCGTTTTTCTCTTTTTTTTTGCTGATCCTTTCTCTTTTTTTTTGTGAGAATTTTTCTTTTTCCTTTTCTTTTTTTTCTTTTGCTCGTCATGATAATGCCCCCTTGTTTTTTGGCAAACCTAGATGTTCATGCATGCATTCTATTGTAAATTAAATTTGTAGCATGATGTGATAGCATACCTGAAAGTTTTTGCAAATTTGGGGATTTGGAGCTCGCAACGATGTTGAGCCCTTCCTGATTTCGCGAAGATTTTGAGGTTTCGAAAGTTTGGAGTTTCGGAGCTCGCAGCAATGTTGAGCCCATCTTCAAGCTTTCTATTTCTTTTGGGATAGTTCATTTTCTTCGGAATTGCCCCGGCATCATGTCAAAATTTCGCCAGATTCTTTTTAGGGAAATTTTATCATTTTGATGTTTGATCTTTTTCTTTTCCAACCTTTGCAGGGGGTTCCTATAGAACGAACAAGGGTAAAGAGCCTGCTACAAGCGTACCTCGTCGATATGCTAGATCTTCTAATCCGGCCATTCAGCAGGTCTGGGAGAAGGTCTAGTATGTTGAGAGAAATCTGGAAGAGTGCGACTCTCTCAATAAAGATGAGATGAGGCAGCAATTGATCGCTCTCAAGGGAGAGGATTTTTATAAGATCATGGTAAGCAGCCGTCCATGGGTGATGGAAGATCAGAGTGTTTTACCCAAGCCTACCTTCTTTTTTGGTGATGCCATCCCTGATGACATGACATACTAGAGGAGATGTTTTCAGTTCTCTTTCACCGCTGATGATGAGAAGAAGACTGTTGCTACCCGGTCGACGTTTGATCGCACCGTCTCGATCATGAGCCTTGTCCCCACGTGCTCTAAGAGGGAAGATCCTCCAAGATGGGTGAGAAGGACAAATGTAATCAAGACCGGGGTTTTTGTTGGCGGTTCTCTTGGATATGCGAAGAAATTGCCTACTGACATGGACATGTTGATGCCAGCAAGCGGTTACCAGGGCTCTGATTATCCATCGGTCGATTTGAGACCGGTGGGCCTTGGCATTTTTAACGGTGACGACAGTAATTGGGTGAAACCTTTTCGACTTCGTGGCCGTTTCAGTGCTGACTTCGAGTGGAAGTCGTGGACTGATCGCGTCCTGCTGATTGGTGGCGCTGTTTTGAAGGAAGCCAGAATTTCTGACGCAGTCCGCGCCTTTAGGGAGACCGTGACTTTTTCCGACGAGGCCTTCATTGCTATGTTGGACTCATTCCTTCCACAAACCAATACCTTCGTTGTGACGAATGGTGAGATTGGTATCTCTTTGAAGGAGCTGAGCGCCATTACTGGATTTCCCATCCTTGGCAGACTCTATGAGGAGTTTATGCCGATCGACAGCGTCCTTGAGGAGCAGTCTAAGGAGTTCAGGCTTCTGTACTTTCAGCTTGTTGCCTTCTATGATTTTTTGAAGGAGAAGGAGGGTTTGAAAGTTAGATCCAGCAGTTGGAAGAGTTCTAGCTCTTCGTTCCCTGACTTTTTTGATAGCAGGGAGTCTTCTGATAGTGCGACCCAGGAAGCCAAGGCTCAGGATCCAAGTTCGAAGAAGATCTTGGCTATGCAAGAAGAGTTGAGAGATTTTTGTGCGAGTACAAACGCCATATGTCCTGACATTGCATTGCGGAGAGATCTCGCTGTTTACCTCACTTATTGGCTTGCTGAGGCTGTTTTTGCTGGAGGTGATGGAACGCACATTACGCCGCATTGTATTTTTCCGGCTTGTCAGATGGCGTTTGGAGAGCAGCTTGCTTTGGTGCCAGCTCTTTATTCCTACTTGTGTACCGAACTGCAGGCTGCTGCTTTTTTGGTTCGGCTTGGGCTTCCCATGAACAGGGTATTTTCAGCCCACATCTTTTATTCATGGTATGTGTACCACTGTCCTGGCTTCCACCGGCTGGGTGCTGCACAGGATGATGATCCTCTGATTATTCGGCTGGCTAAGGGCAAAGCCGTGTCCGAATCACTTTTGTTTGCCCGCATGAGGATCCGACGGTTCAAGGACGTCGAGATGGGGCAGTCTTTAGTGAAGCATTCTCCGGAGTTGCGGAAGAAGCCTTTTGATTTTGATGCCTCCCGAGACTCTACTAGGGTGGGGTCGGAAAGGCATTACTCCTTGACAAACGCAGAGAAGGAGTGGCTTTTCAGCATAAGTGGGCTGCAATAACAGAGGCTCGCGACAGGGAGAGTGCTCTGATTCGCCGGGTTGCAGATGCTGATTGAGTTCTTGAAAGGAAGTCTCAAGAGAACAAACGATGGCAAACTGCTCGGGATAAGCTTCCCGGTGTGAAAGAAGGATTACAGCTTTCTCCAGTATCTCATGGCAAGTTCCTGAAGAAGCGTGCCTTGGAATCCCTGACGGCTGATGCCAAAAGTTTTGCTTGAGGAGCTGAAATCTTGGTTGGAGACCATTTTTGGGTGAGCTCCTATTTTTTTTTTTTGTAACAAAAACTATCCTTCTTCCCCTTTTTTTTGGTACCACATGTATTTTTTGGTACTCTTTTTTTTTTGTAGTGCTTGTGAACACTTTCTTTTTTTTGGTACCGCATGTATTTTTTTGGTACTCTTTTTTTTTTGTAGTGCTTGTGAACACTTTCTCTGTTTTTTTTTGGTACCACATGCATTTTTTGGTACTCTTTTTTTTTTTGTTTTGTTTCCCTACGCTCACTTAAATCTTTTTGTGATGAAAGTAATTGCTAAATGGGATTTGATCAAAAGCTTGTCATTTTGTGAAAATCTTTTGTCAAATGATTATTTTGGCATGGGAGCCAGATTTTTTTTGTGGCATAAGAGCCAGTTTTTTGTGGCATTGATAGCCGAGTTTGGTGGCATTTATAGCCTGTTTTGGTGGCATTTATAGCCGGTTTGTCGCATTAATAGTCGGGTTTTTTTGAAAGCCAAGTTTTTGGTTTGTGGCATTGATAGTCGGTTTTGTTTTATGGCATTGATAGTCGGTTTGTTTTGTGGCATTGATTGCCAGTTTGTGGCATTTATAGACTGTTTTGGTGGCATTTATAGCCGGTTTGGTTTTCAAAAATGCAAGTATCGACTAAAAGTCGCCTTCCTGCTGAATGGTCTTGCAAGTATCGATGGAATGTCGCATCCTTGCTCATTCGGTTGCGAGTATCGATGGAATGTCGCATTCTCGTGGATTTGGGTGCAAGTATCGATGGAATATCGCATCCTTGCTTTTCAAAATTTTTGGTTTTGCGGGTACTGACTTGATGTCGTTTCCCCATAATTTTTTTTTGAAATTTGCAGTTTTCTCGAACCTTTGAAATTTGGGTTGTGGATATCAACTGAAATGTTGTGTCTCCATGATTTTTTGGATTTTGCAAGTATCGACGAAATGTCGCTTCCTGCGATTTTTTAAAAAGCCATTTTTTTTGTTTAAAGACACGAGGGTCATAAGTTTTGACCTAAAACCATTTAGGCGGTAAAAGGTAGGGTGAACTAGGGTGGAAATCCCTGAATCCAGATTTTATTCCAAACCATGAATTTTGGGTCCAAGGGTTGAAAATTTTGGGCAAGTTAGGGAAAGGCTCCTAAACTTGGATTTTTGAACAATGAAACGATGAAAGTAAGCATTGTTTAAATTTCTAGAAATTTCAACATTTGATATGAAAATTCTAAAAAGAGTGGGTCTAGCGAGCGTGTACCTGGAAAATGGTTTTGGCCGTACAGGCATTGCTCTTACCCAGTTGGGTAAGTCTTCAAGGGTAGTACCGCTTTAAGAACTTGCCGTTGATGGGCAGCATACATCTGTCACCTTCCATGTTTAGGAGTGCGTATGCACCGCTGGAGAAAACCTTGTCGATGACGCAGGGTCCCTCCTATTTTGGCTCAAATTTGCCTTTGGACTTGTGAGCGAAGACCATTGGTCTTTTTACCGCAAGAACCAAGTCACCCTTTTTGTAGGCGCGTTGCCTGACCTTTTTGTCGAAAGATCCTGCCATGCGTGCTTAGTAAAGCTCAATGCTTTGTCGAGCTTCGAGCCATCTCTCATCGAGATTGTCCAGCTCATGGAGTCGCAATTTGACATTGCTTTCTTGAGTCATGTCATTTTGCAAGGATACCCTCAAGGAAGGAATTTGTACTTCCAAGGGCACGACAGCTTCACATCCATAGACCAAGGAGAATGGTGTGCTATGGGTTGGTCCTCGAATGGTGGTTCGATAGGCCCACAAAGCTTCAAACATTTTGTCGCTCCAGTCTCTTTTGTGACTAGAGACCATCTTCTTGAGGATTTTGCAGAGTGTCTTGTTGAAAGCTTTTACTAATCCGTTTGCTGCCGGATTATATAGAGTCGAAGGACAGCTTTGGATTTTGTATTTATCGCAGAACCTGTAGAATCGATGATCCCGGAATTGTGGTTCGTTATCATGGACGAATCTTTTGGGTATACCGAAACGACAAATCATGTTGGTGTGCAGGAACTGAAGTACTGACGAGGTCTTCATTTCGTTGAGCGTAAATGCTTCTGACCACTTGGAGAAATAATCCGTAGCGGTGAAGATGAAGCGATGACCTTTGCTTGAAGGGGGAGAAATATGACCTATGATGTCCATACCCCAGGCTTCGAAAGGCCATGAAATCGCTGTAGGATGTAGGATCTTCTGTTGGAAGGTTCGAAGGTGGTTCCACCACAATAATTTAGGAGGTTTCCAGCTCTACGAAACCTTCTGGGGTTTCAAGGGCATTTCCAGACCAAGGTTTTGTTCCTTTCCACGAGTCTTCTTGATCAGCTATTTTCTCAAGGCTTGCAATGAGATGATCCCAATCGCCTGTTGAAATCGGGCCAAAATAGGCTACTTCTTTTGGAGATGAGGGTTCTTCTGGGTCAGAAGACCACACGTCTGTGCCATCGGACAACTCCTCTTCATTGTCTAAGAAATCGTACCAATTGGATGAGCTTCCTAGATCTTTGTCAGGTGACTCATCGAAGAGATATCCAGGGAGATCGATGTCTTCATGGATTTGAGATGTTGAGGCTTGGTCAGTAAATTGACTTTTAAGCCTTTGTGTCAACTACCTCAGAGGAGTGTCGGGATCGTACCCTAGCCCGTGTGAAGACTTTTCTACATAGCCGTAGAGTCTCCAATCTTCCAGCTGGCTTTTGGTCAAGACGGGCCCCAATGGTGTGAGAATACTGCGTCCTTCTCCCAAACCGACCGGGTTTTGAGCATCATAGCCCATTTTCTTCATAACAGCTTGTGCCACAGAACTATATAAGGATAGTTGAGGCATACCTTCATTTTGGAAAGGTTCAAGCACGGAGTTTGATGAAGAAGCATCCGATCTATGGAAGAAGATCGGTTTTTCCTTTGCTGAAGTTGCTGGAACAACAAAGGAAGCTGACGTAGGATCTTCTATGTCAGAAGTTTTCTCCATTGGAGTAAGAGCAGGTTGAACTTGCTGAGTGTCAGCTTGGCTTGACGATGTGTCGTCTTCTGGCTCTGAATCCAAATCCGTGTCTTGCATGATAGACATGAAAGAGACAACAAATTTGCCCCCAGGCCTTTGCTTTGCCTTCTTCACTCTAGTTGTGATGACCAAAGGCTTTGAAGGTTTGAGGGAGATGACGAAGGGAGTTTGAATGCTCTCTTCGGATTTACCGGATGGTTTGTTTTCCTCCGGTGATTGTTGAGGAGCCTTGCCTTTATCTTTCTGGAGATTTTTGGCAAAGGGTGCCGTGTGCTTCTCCTCTTCTTCTTTTTCACCTTCATACATTTGTGAGTCTGTGAAGTGGACTTCTTTACCTTTGAAGGGTTTTCTATCCACAAAGACTCGATGTATCATGCCGTCGTCACCAACAAACTTGATGCATTGATATAAAGTTGAAGGGACAACACCATTCTCGTGGATCTAGGGGTGTCCGAGAAGGATGTTGTAGCATGAAGAAGTTTTTATTGCATACACAGTGACCTTAGAGATAAGATCACCAATCTACAACTTGAACCTGATTTTGCCGATAGGCCTTTGAGTACTCCCATTGTTTCCAAAGATAGAACCTGAGCCATAGTAGCAGGATGATCCTCACCTTTGAAGTGAGTCAGGAAGCGTGTCTCTAGCATAGCCCAATTTTGGATGGAGTCCTCCGGCAGAGTGGAGTACCAATTGAAGGCCGTACCTTTTAGGGTACTTGCAAAGAGGCGGATCTTGAGTGCATGTTGATCCGCGATAGCTCCCGTCAGGAACTTGAAGTGGATGACGTGCTGTCTGGCTGATCCTTTCCCCGTATATGTTTGGAGAGTGGGATGCTTGAATTTTGTGGGGAATGGGACCGAGTCCATCCATAAGGGATATGGTGGCTTGATCCCATGCTCCTTGAGTATATCCTATTCTTTTACTTTGGCGAGGATACTGTCTACGTCTTTTTTAGTAAGGGCGCGTGACTCATTTTTTTCTCCATTTACCTCATCGTCTTGATGATTCGGAGGAGGTTCATTGTTCGCCTGATTTTGAAAGGCGAGGAGAAGGTCTTCCATCAGAGTTTCAATCCTCTGCTGGCCTTGTTCCAACTGCTGGATGCGTGTGATCGCATCATCTTGAGGTGGATTGCGGGGTGGTGGCTCAGAATTTGTAGCCAAGATGTTCATCCTTCGTGATTCAAATGAAGAAACTGTCCTGGTAACTGAGCTGGGGCTCATTCTTTTTGATGAAGAGCTTGAGGAAGGATCACTCTGCCGTCCTTTGCTTGAAGGAGCAGGGGATTCTTCTGAGTGTCTTCTTGTCCTGGAGACGCTACGGGTCACCGGACGTCGGACATGGATTTTTGTTGCTGATTTTTGGCGTCTTCTGGTTTTTCCAACCATATGGACGGCAGCAACTTGGTTGGGTCTTTCTTTTTCGACCCATTTGGGAGAGACTTGAAGTGTAGGAGGCTGGGTCCTTTGCTTCTCTAGTCTCTTTTGTCGATACGACGCGCGGCGGCGTAGACGACGAGCAATTTGAGCTTCGGTCAGCTCTGGCTGGGCTTTGACAATGAAGGATGTGCTCCCTCGGGCGTAGCAGCCGAGCCTGTCTTCTTTGTAGATGGGCAAGGACAGGATGCGAACCCGGTCCTTCGCCTGTTGCAGCGAAGCTTTGAAATTTTGGAGTTTGGCCCCTGTAGAGATGAAGGGTCGAACTGCAGGTTTGTAGGCCTTAGCAGGTGCTTGTAGAGGCCTTGTGATACATGACTTGATTTTGGGCTTGTAGGAACAAACCGGCTCATGCTGGGATGACTTGGGAGTCAGGTTGGAGATGGGTCTCTCCTCTTTCATGTAAGCAAGAGGGTAGAACTGGTTCTCCTTTTGTGGGGCCAGGTATGCTGGCTTGGTGGATGTTTGGGACCTTCTTTGTTTTGGTGAAGGTCTTGAGGACCAAGTCTTGGGATAGATCTGGTCGTTTGCGGGTCGAGGCTTCGTGGGGCTGCCACGGGCTTCGGGCCTTTTGGTGCTCGCCTTTGGTGTCACGGTAGTGACACATTGAAAGGCAACCTTCTGCTTCTTAGGAGGAGCAGTTTGTTGTTTGGGAAGTGGGAATGGTCCTAGCGTCCCAAAGACAATAGTCCGGGGAGTCGAGGTCGACCCGGAGTTCAGAGAGTTGCCGAGGGAGTTGACACTTCGGCAACTGATGGGGTGCTTGTAGGTGCGCGTGGTTTGCTTCTGTTGAAGCATAAGTTGGTGCTTGTTCTCGTCGAAGGTAATAGTTAGTGAAGCTGCCATTGTTAGTTTTCGAAAAGTTTATGAAACAAGACCACGTCCATTAGTAATCACAAGAATATAATGATCATAAATGGGAAGTTCTATGGTTTTGTCTTTTCAAATCGCTCGAGGGAGATGACCCAAGCAATATGAAGAAGGCAAAACGCCATAGAGGGTACAATTGTTCTGATCGCAGGTATGGTAAGCCCAGTATGAGCGTCCCAGTGACTGCTAGAAGCAATTGTGAACTTAAATTCGACTTATCGAGAAGCAGAGCTTGCTTGAGGTAAGAAGAATATAAAGTTGGAGTTACAAATGTGCCGGTCGCAAATACAGTAGACCCTGAAAGGGCGTACTAGTACCGCTAGACACAAATGTTTGGAGACCGCATCCATGAGATGAGATTCTCTGTTTTGAAAGGTCAAGATTGTATTAATCAAAGAGAACAGATGGTATTCCGATCCCAATACGGTCTCAGCGATTTCCGCGAGCGCCAGTATTCAGAAGGAAATGAACCATAATTTCTCAGATCTGAATCCAAAAATGACGAGTTTTTTTTTTTTTGAAAGGCCAATATCGGGTTCATCAAAGAGAGCAAAAGGCACTCCAATCTGAACACGGGCTTAGCGATCTGCGAGCGCCAGTGTTCAGAAAGGAGGAGACCAAAATTTCTCCAATCTAAACCCAAAATGACAGAAGTTTTTTTTTCTTGAAGATTTTTTTTAAAAAAATTCTTTTTATTTTATTAATTTTTTTAAGATTTTTATTTTAAATTTTTTTATTTTTTATTTTTTTATTTTAAAATTTTTATTTTAAAAATTTTTATTTTGAGAATTTTTTTTTATTTAAAAGACGAGAGAGTACACATAGGCCTCCTAACCCAGTCTTATGAAATCTCGATTGATAGAATTGCCCCCAGGTAAGGGTAGGATTACTTAATGAACCCGTTTGGAGGACCCTTGCCTAGAACAGTCAAGCTGTCTCCACACTCTGGACAAGGCTTTTTTTGAATCAACCATCATCAAAGAACGCAGTTGGTTTAACCTTAGTGTTCTATGTCTTTTATATATATTATTATTTTTTAGATCTTTAATGAACTCATCGAAGAGATACGATGGCCCAAAACCTTAGTCGAACAGGCTCAACATTTCTGCAAGCACGATGAACGATAGGAAAGGATCAAGGTTTCTCAATTTTGAATCCAAAATGAAAAATCTGATTTTTGTTTTTTTTTCTAATGAACTCATCGAAGAGAAACGATGGCCCAAAACCTTAGTCGAACAGGCTCAACATTTCTGCAAGCACGATGAACGATAGGAAAGGATCAAGGTTTCTCAATTTTGAATCCAAAATGAAAAATCTGATTTTTTGTTTTTTCTTTTTTTTTCTAATGAACTCAATAAAGAGAAACAATGGCCCAATCCCCGATCTGAACACAGTCTCAGCGATTTCTGCGAGCGCCAGTGCCCAGAAGGAAGAGGATCAAAGTTTCTCAATTTTGAGTCCAAACTAAGAAATGTCATGAATCTCTTGACTTGTAACTCCCGGATGCTTGCTTCTGATTGGGCCATACAAAAAAATGAATTAATGACTGCAATAAAGCTAGTCAATTAATCGCATTAAGTAGTCGCTGAGCAGTTTAAGAGTCACGGGCCGTGCCGCGTCCTTTGGGATTCTTCTGGTGATGATCAACGATGGATCATCATGTAGATCGACATCAGATGACCACGTAACTTAAGGTATTGGTTGTCAATAGCGGGTCAGTGCCATCTGTCCTGTCGATTTCTCGATCGGTCGGGTAGAAAGCACACTTTTTTGGTTGACCGGTTGGCGATCAATGTTGATTTCGATACACTTGATGATTGACCTGTGATTTTGACTGATGTCAGAGGATTTGGTGTCTCAAAAGTATGAATTTTGGAAAATACCAGAGGTCGGACACTTCGAATAGCGAAAAAACGGCGAAAAACGGGGTTTCCGGGGCCCTCCCGGCGATCCCGGGCTCCAACGTCGCCGGCGACCCTGGGGGTTTCCCCCCCTTTGTCCCGTTTTGTGTCCGTTTTTGCTGTTTTTTGATTCTTTTTTCTTATGTATTTTTCCTTGACATCTTTGATCTTTATTGGCCTAATTTCCTGTAGAAAACCTGATGAGAATCCTTGCATTTTGTTTTGCAAAGTTTCCAATTTTCCGAAAAAGCCGAAGACTTTGTCGCGCAGAGCTGCCGATTTTCCGTCAGAAGCTGAAACTAGGCCAAACGATGTCGGAATGACCTGAAATTTGGGGTGAAGCTTGCTGAGCAATAAATAAGACCAAGATAGGTTTTTGTTTGAGTTTTGAAGCCGTTTGAGGTCCTATTACTAGTAGACTTATTTTTGTCGCGATGAAGATGTCGCGGCTTGATTTGCGGCCAACCGATGTCCAATTGACTTGAAATTTGACAGGGAACCTATTGGAGTCATTTTAAGATGATCCATAGGCTCTGTCTTGGAAACCATGGTCCCGGGAAGCTTCTCCACCGAGAGGCCTGATTTGGCTTCCGAGCGTCAAAGTATGGTCAAATGTTGTCGAAATGACCTGAAATTTGACGTGTAGCCCTTTGTAAGCATTTTGAAGCCGTCCATGTGCTCTATCTGATGAGTGATAGCCTCGGAGGTGAAAGTCCAAGGGATCCTAACCCTAGAGGGGGGGTGAATAGGGTGATCTACACTTAATGACTAATTATGGCCAATTTTAATTTCTTTACAAGTAACTAGTCACATGTGATGATTAACATACAATATGCGGAAGCTTAAACAAAACAATCACCACTACACAAGGATTTATAGTGGTTCGGCCTCAATGCCTACATCCACTACCGGTTTGTGACTCAACACCCCATCGGATTTCCACTAATATGCTTTTTCAAAAGGCTAAGCAATAACCTCTACAATATGCTTTCCAAGGATAAGCAATAACCTTACAATATTGTTTTTCTAGGCTAAACAACAACCTATACACAATGCTTTTATATGGCTAAGCAATAACCTTACAATCAAATGATTTCTCTAAAGAAAGTGTTTTCACAAAACACTCTAAGAGATTACAATTAAGCTCAAATAAAATTGCCTCTAAATAGGCGAATATGAAAATGAAAAGCTAACTCACACAACACTCTAAGTAATGCAAAGATGAATGCTCATGAAGTGTGTGTGTGAATACTTCAATCAAGTTGAAAATGAAAGCTCAATCAATTTATGCTAAAAGCATTTAAAAGTTTAATGCACATAAAAAGATATGATTGAAGTAATATGCAAATCACATGTACCAAATACAAACTTGTAGAAGATATAAAAAACAAGGGTTCACAAGTTGTATGAAATTAATTTAGTCTAAACATGTGATGCATGTGCAATGTTGTTTTCAAAACCAAACTAATTCAATAAAGGTTTAAATGAATGAAAACAACAAGGAAAGATTCAAAACAAGTTAATGAATCATGACATAAAGAAACCAAAGATTTTGGCAATGCATGATTAACAAAGTTTATAAAACAAACTTGTTTTGAAATCAAGGTGAAGAATCCTATGACTTTAATCAAAGATTAAGGAAGTAGAGGATTCAACACATCATAGTTTATATGCTAAAATCATTTACCAATAGTTTAACAAAGCATAAAAAAATGATTAATAAAAGGCAAAGCTTACTTGGTGGTTTAACTTCATTAATCCAAGCTTTAGCTTTCCTTAATGACCATTAGCCTTCCTTAGCTTGATCCCCTTTCTTTTGCTTCAAAATGCCTCAAGAAGGGCTTCAAAGATCATCACAAATGGCTAAGGAATGAGTTTCTTTTTATAGAAAAAGTGGTCCAACGGCTCCTTGTCGGTCGACCCACAGGTTGTTGTCGGTCAACCGACACCTCAACGGTCAGATTCCAATGGTCAAGAAATTTTCCATTGTGCAGGTGTGGGTCAGCCGACAGGAACCGACAAGCTGACCGACAGTACAAATTTGTTCAGAAAATAGCTCTCTGGAATTCTAACTGAGAGGCTTTCAGTCAGCTTCTGAACCATGGTCGGTTAGCCGACACCTGACCGACATGCTAACCGACAGTGTGGCTAAAATCCAAACTTTTGCACATTTCAAAGTATTTTCATGTAGGGATTTTTGGGCCATTTAACCAAGCATGGAAACATGATTTAAACCAATCCAAGTGCTTTAAAATCATGAGACATAAAAAGCCATAAAAGATTTGAAACTTTAAAACATTGGCTAGCTTGATTTGTAAAAATTCTTTTCAAAAACAAATGCATCTAAGATTTAAATCCAAAACATGCATGAAACATTATTTGTACAAGTCTTAAAACAATGCATGTGTAAATCAAGATTTCAAGATTTTCTAAATCAATGCATGTGTGAAAATTCAAATGATGATTAAAATGATAATGCATCCATCAAATTGCAATACACAAAATCCCTAACAATCTCCCCCTTTTCAATTTGATGGCAAACCTTTTATATGTTGGCAAACTTTGCTCAACACTAAATTTTCACACAGTCTTCAGCTCCTCCTTGGCTGGACACTCCTTGAAATCTTCTTGGATGCTTCTTCACTTTAGCTTGGGCTCTAGCTTCATTCTCCTTGATGCTTGGAGCTTGATCAATCTTCAAGATTTCTCTTCATCTTCCTTTCTTTAGACTAAGCATCTTCTTTAGCTCCCAAGCTCTTTCTTCTATCATCTTCTCCCCCTATGACCATGCATTTTCTCCAATGCATTCTCTCCCTTTGGGTAGAAGTTCATACAATGTCTCTCCCCCTTTGACATTGAATTGCACATCTCTCCCTTTAGCAACTTGAGCACTCTCTTCCCCTTATTCTCTCAATTTACTCCCCCTTAATTATCTCCCCCTTTGACATTAAATTGCAAAGGTATCAATTGAGGAGGGGTACCTACACACATGAAATAAGAAAAATACCTTTCAGTAGCACCTGTTAACATAAGTAATTGAAAATGAAATACATAATAGGTTATCATGCATGGGTAGTAAGCTTATAAGGGTACAGAGCCAATATAAGGGTTGAATTTGATCAACTCTAATGCTTCCTTAGAAGGTTTACTCCCCCTCAATCCATACTCTTCTTTTGTCAAACTTTTGACAAGGATTTAACTAATAGGTGCAAGAAGAAGATGGTTTAGCCAATTGAGGGTTAACTTCAAGAGAAGAATTAGATACCAAATGATAATGATAATTGACTATTAAAGTACAAATTGATCAAATTACCAATATAAAGATGTACCAATTGACGGATAAGCTATAGGATAATTAAAGAGCAAGGTCAAAAGGATATACTAAACATAGCACAAATCATTATAACTATGAAAATCATATGCTATGTAAGGTTTTGAATTCATTTCATACAATCATTGGATATAACTAACACGCACAAGATGAATGAAATGAAGTTCAATCATGAAGCCAAACCTCACCATTAACCAACCAAAATTATGAAAACATAAACATGGTGGTCATATAATTTACCTATAAGAGCATGAGAGGTGGCAATCATGAAGATTATGATGCTAATGGAATGTGACATGGAACAAAAGACATATGACTATCAAGATCAATCCAATGTACACAAGGTCTATCACAAACTCATGATATGATACCAATTGGATATAGATACTAATTGAAAATTATACCAATTGATTACCAATTGAATAGGAAACATGATTAAGAGCAAGCATGTGACAAACACAAAATTCCAACAAGCATCATAAAATCATAGTCATCACTTAGAATAATATAACTAGTGAGCATAGTGATGAACAAGAAAAATTGCTTAAAAAGATATAACTTAGTATAACATGCAATTTTCAAAGTGTCAAGATCATAAGAATTCAACATCTAAGAAATCCATCAAACAATAGATATAACTAAGAAATACAAGTAATGGATTTCAAGGAGGTTCATATGATCAAGCACACTACTATGAAGTTGAAACATGTATAAAGAATGATACCAATAAGAAAAATACACATGAATCAACAACATAACCATCCATTTCAAAAGAAATAACTAGAAAGCACGAAGGATGGATTTGAGGGTTCTAGTATGGTAACTACAAAAATAATTAAAGAGCACAACCATACATGGAACAAATAAACATTTGCATAAAGAATGTAACTAAATGAGCAAAGATGCAAATAGCTTAAAACAACATTCATTTCCATTTGAAATGGCATAATCAAATACAAAAGGAAATGACAACATGGAACATGCTTTGAAGAATATAACTAATGATGTTTTAAAGCAATTCCATTCAAACAATCTTCAAATCATAAACAAAATCCAATAATGAGCATAAAGAGGATGATTTTGAAGATAACACTTTTTCAACTTGCATTTTAAAATATATAACTTAATTGGAAAACATACAAGTTGATCTTTCAAAACAATAATTTTCCATATGAAAATATAACTTAGAAATCTATGGAAAAACTAAATTGTTTCAAATCATTTGTTTTTCAAAACAAATCTTACTAATACATCCAAACAAATGATTTTACAATATCAATTGATTATGAAAGATCTAGCTAATAAAGCTTTGAAACCATAATCAATAGAACATGTATAGAATTGCAAGAGATATAACTAAATGAACAAGAAGCAAATCTAACATGTTGAAAATATAATCAAATGATTTTGAAAACCATGATATGTAACTAGATAAGTACATGAAGACAAAATCAATTGATTACTAATAAACATTGCATTTTAATAAAAGTAACTAAGAAAGAACAAAATGCAAATGCAATATGACCAACAAAGGGATTTACCTATAAAGGATAGGTTGGTCAATGAGGTCCAAGGCCTTAAGGTTTGACTATGTAAATAACTTTTGGAATCCACCTAAGGTCTTGGGAGGGTTGGTCTTTGAGGTCCATCTTAAAAGTCTTACCAACTATTGGAGATTTGACTTGATAAATTCTCAATTTAGACTTATCACCATGATGTTTAGATTTAACTAAATTTGGCTTAGGTTGGTGATTAGTCTTTTGAGGTTGGTGACTTTTCTTAGTAGGGGATTGGTTCACTTTTCTTTTCTTCTTATTTCCTCCCTTTATTTGACTTTTGAATTTTAGATTTAACTTAGCAACTTTATTCAAAAGTTCTTTCATTTGTTGAGTTATGGGAGGAAGATTGAGAAGCTTTTTGTTAATAGATTCTTTTAGAGTTGGTTTAACTTGTTTAACCTTTTTAGAATCTATTTTAGGAGACTCCTTTTTAATAGGTTTTACTTGTTTATTCTTCTTGGAGTCTTCCTTGGTTTTTAGTGTCTTAATCATCATATTATTTGATTTTACCTTTTTAGGTTTAAATATGGATTTAGACACATTGCTTCTTCTTAATTTGCACTCAAACCTAAAATGTCCTTCAATGCCACAATAATTACATTTAGTCAATTGCAAGGAAGTGTGAGTGCTAGAGAAAGAGGACTCACCTTTAACAAATTTGTTGGTGAACTTAGGGTCATGAGAAATATTCCTATCAAAACCAAGACCCGTCCTATCTCTTTTAGATTTACCCAATTTCAATAACTTTTCAAATCTTTCTTCACTATGGGTAAATTTGCACTCATATTTATGTTTGTAGGTTTCAAGTTGAGTGACTTGGTTTTTAAGGTTGGATTTTCAAGTTTAACTTTTGTTAGTTCTTGTTCAATTCCCTTAAATTTATTTAGCTCTTCATGGGCAAGTTTTAGTTCAAATTTAATTTCATTAATAACATTGGATCCAAGTTCTAGAGTTTTTATCTTAATTTGTGCATTAGATAAATTTTCCATAGAAATGGTTAACTTGGATTCTAAATTGTTAATATTTTCATCTTGCCTTTTTAATTGATCTCTTAGTTTAGAATTTTCCTTATTAAGATTATCACAATCTAACTTTGATTCTCTTATGTCATCTTTAATATTAGATAGATTATGTAAAGAGATCATGAACTTAGATTCTACACAATTTATTAATTCATCTTTTTCTCTAAGTTCATTTTTAGAAGAGACTAATTCTTGGTTTAGCCTTTTAGATTCTTCTTTTAATTTTTTATTCTTCTTAGAAAGCTCTAAGGACCATGTGTACAATTCCTCATAAGCTTCATTTTCATCATATTCTTCTTCTTTTAAATTAAATATAGATTCATTATTTTTTATGTTAGAATCTCCAATAGATGGAAGAAGAAGGGGTCTAGAGGAATCTACACAAGAATCTACAAGGTCAAGCATAGTGGAATCCATTCTAATGATTTTCATAGAAAAGCAACACTAGGGTTTTGATCTAGATAGAGAGGATCAACTCCGGGTGTTTAAGCCCTAAATGGAGTAACCTTGCTCTGATACCAATTGAAAGTCCAAGGGATCCTAACCCTAGAGGGGGGGTGAATAGGGTGATCTACACTTAATGACTAATTATGGCCAATTTTAATTTCTTTACAAGTAACTAGTCACATGTGATGATTAACATACAATATGCGGAAGCTTAAACAAAACAATCACCACTACACAAGGATTTATAGTGGTTCGGCCTCAATGCCTACATCCACTACCGGTTTGTGACTCAACACCCCACCGGATTTCCACTAATATGCTTTTCAAAAGGCTAAGCAATAACCTCTACAATATGCTTTCCAAGGATAAGCAATAACCTTACAATATTGTTTTTCTAGGCTAAACAACAACCTATACACAATGCTTTTATATGGCTAAGCAATAACCTTACAATCAAATGATTTCTCTAAAGAAAGTGTTTTCACAAAACACTCTAAGAGATTACAATTAAGCTCAAATAAAATTGCCTCTAAATAGGCGAATATGAAAATGAAAAGCTAACTCACACAACACTCTAAGTAATGCAAAGATGAATGCTCATGAAGTGTGTGTGTGAATACTTCAATCAAGTTGAAAATGAAAGCTCAATCAATTTATGCTAAAAGCATTTAAAAGTTTAATGCACATAAAAAGATATGATTGAAGTAATATGCAAATCACATGTACCAAATACAAACTTGTAGAAGATATAAAAAACAAGGGTTCACAAGTTGTATGAAATTAATTTAGTCTAAACATGTGATGCATGTGCAATGTTGTTTTCAAAACCAAACTAATTCAATAAAGGTTTAAATGAATGAAAACAACAAGGAAAGATTCAAAACAAGTTAATGAATCATGACATAAAAGAAACCAAAGATTTTGGCAATGCATGATTAACAAAGTTTATAAAACAAACTTGTTTTGAAATCAAGGTGAAGAATCCTATGACTTTAATCAAAGATTAAGGAAGTAGAGGATTCAACACATCATAGTTTATATGCTAAAATCATTTACCAATAGTTTAACAAAGCATAAAAAAATGATTAATAAAAGGCAAAGCTTACTTGGTGGTTTAACTTCATTAATCCAAGCTTTAGCTTTCCTTAATGACCATTAGCCTTCCTTAGCTTGATCCCCTTTCTTTTGCTTCAAAATGCCTCAAGAAGGGCTTCAAAGATCATCACAAATGGCTAAGGAATGAGTTTCTTTTTATAGAAAAAGTGGTCCAACGGCTCCTTGTCGGTCGACCCACAGGTTGTTGTCGGTCAACCGACACCTCAACGGTCAGATTCCAACGGTCAAGAAATTTTCCATTGTGCAGGTGTGGGTCAGCCGACAGGAACCGACAAGCTGACCGACAGTACAAATTTGTTCAGAAAATAGCTCTCTGGAATTCTAACTGAGAGGCTTTCGGTCAGCTTCTGAACCATGGTCGGTTAGCCGACACCTGACCGACATGCTAACCGACAGTGTGGCTAAAATCCAAACTTTTGCACATTTCAAAGTATTTTCATGTAGGGATTTTTGGGCCATTTAACCAAGCATGGAAACATGATTTAAACCAATCCAAGTGCTTTAAAATCATGAGACATAAAAAGCCATAAAAGATTTGAAACTTTAAAACATTGGCTAGCTTGATTTGTAAAAATTCTTTTTAAAAACAAATGCATCTAAGATTTAAATCCAAAACATGCATGAAACATTATTTGTACAAGTCTTAAAAACAATGCATGTGTAAATCAAGATTTCAAGATTTTTTAAATCAATGCATGTGTGAAAATTCAAATGATGATTAAAATGATAATGCATCCATCAAATTGCAATACATAAAATCCCTAACAGGAGGTTCTCGCCGCCGAGAGGCTTGATTTAGTTGTTTGAGGGTTGATGTAGGGTCAAACGTTGTTGGTTTGACTCGGAACTTGACGTGGAGCCTTTTGGATGTATTTTGAGACCATCCATCGGCTATGATCGAAGATTTGGTATCTTCGATGCTTTCGCCACTGGGAGCTCCTTTTCAGCTGCCGGAGAAGCAAAGTTAGGCCAAATGATTTTGAAATGGCCCGAAACTTCTTGTGTACTCCTCTTTTGGCTGTCTTAAAGGATCTTGCAGTTTTTATTTGATTCTGACAAGATTTGATTTTTTAGAAGTAACATTGCCTATTTATAGGGGGAGGGAGGCTCAGGTCCCAATCACTCATTTATGAGGTATGGTCTCCCACGCCTCGCGTATAACGCACGATGCCTCTGAATTGACCGGCTAATCGGATGGCGATAGGTGGAGTCATTTGCTTATTTTCCACATCAATCTTCCTGCCATACTTAATACTATTTATGAGCCTCGGAATGTGGGACACCAAAGCCGATAATAATGAAAATAGCCAGGTGCCCTCATCCCAACTCAGGCAATCCTCCTACCACAAGCCACCAATTTAGCCAAACTCAAACACTTAAGCCAAAACAAGAATGAAAACAGCAGAAAGAAGAACAAGTGTGGAAGAAACAAAGAGCCTAGTTTTATTAACTTGTTTTTCGTATACAATGTGGAAAGTTACAATTCGAAAGCAGGAAATACAATCAGAAAATATTCAAAAAGCTACGGGAGAGACTTCGGCGGGCGCCATCCCCGGAGACTAGAGCAGCACCCTCACTGTTTCTCTGAAAGGCTGGCCGTCTCAACAGTAGGCGCAACGGTTTCTAGAGCGTCCGCAGGAGGGAGAGATGGAGCACCGTCCAAAAGGGCGTCAGCAGCAGGCGCTTCGACCTGAGGACTCTCAGGCAGGGGGGCTGGACTCGATTCTAACTCCGGGCCTGTGTACTTCGGGTGGTTCTGATAGACCGGATGATCTTCAGGAACCCCCACCTCTTTCAGTGTGGCCCGGCATCCCTCCTCAAATAGGAGAGAGCTTATCTCCCCCACCTATCTTTCGTAGTCCTCCATGTCCTGGTCCACTCCCTTCTGGAAAGCAGCGTGGACTTCGGCCCGCAATGAAGACTTGAGGTCGGCATTCTCTTTCAGTGACCGCTCCAGCTCGGCCTTCTGTTTTGCCAATTCGGCTGTCGATTCAGTCCGTTGTTTCTCCAGCTCAGCCTCCAGTTCCGACCCCCTCTTCATCTTCAATCGGATCTCCCCTTTCTGCTCATGGGTATTGGCCGTTAGGTCAGTTAGGCTGGCCAACGCCACCTCCATCTCTGCATTTAGTTCAGCGTTACTCCTCATCGGACCGGCCAGCCTGCTTTGGCAATCTGCCAATTCCTTCCTGAGCCTCTCCCTCTCGGATTCCAGTTGTGAAACTCTGGAAACTTTCTTGTCACTCCTCTCCACGACCAGTTGGAGCCTCTGAACATTCTGCAAAAGAGAGCCATTAGATGCAAGAAGCCGAAGCAGAATTTATCAAAACTGACTGAAGATTACTTACTATGAGAGCAGCCTGAATCGCCGAAGCCAGTAGACACTCGTTGTCGTACTTCGCGTGCTGCTCCATATCGCGAGGGAGGGTGCAAGCCTTAGCGAGCACCCCAATGACTGGAGGTTTCCCGGCCACCCGGCTCTCCATGTTCAGGGGCCTCCCGGGCTGAGTCTCCAGCCTCGGCCTCCATGGTGCCGGCACAATGGGATGAGTCCCCGAGGCCGATCCGGGGCCTTGCCCCGAAGGTCCGCTGATTTCGCGTCCCTTATCGGGAGGAGCCTTGTCCACTGGCATGCTCGTTTCGGGAGGAGCCTTCCCTCCAGGGACGCGTACAGACCCTTTGTCCTTTTGGGCCTTCTGAGCCCCTGAGTCTCTTTCCCCCGCCTTGGACCTCTTGCTCGATGGAGATCCATCTTTCAGACGGTCGGGAGAGCGTCGTTGGGTTCCTGCACCCGGGGCGATGATAAGGGCGGAAGAGACCGTGGCTTCGCCCGGGCCCGAGGCTATGCAGGTACTAGCAAAAGAAGGTGCTGCCGAAGAAGAAGACCGGCTCTTGAACTTGGCGGTCAGATCTTTGGTTTTCAGAGGAGGTAGATCTCCTTCCATCCTCTCTCCTTGATCAGAGGAATAAGCCTCTACGGCCGCCGTCAGGCTTACCGACCCCGAACTGGCGGAAGTGGACGCCTCGACACCAGATGCAATTCGGCTATCAACTGGATCAATCAGTGGAATACCCCAGGCACGACCAATGTGATGGAAGGAACGCCAGTCTGCGGCTCGCCCCCTGTGCTGTCTCGACCCTTTTGTAATGACTGCGGTACCTCGGCGTGTAGCCCAACAGCTTCCAGGCCGCCCTGTTCTCGTGCCCGGTGTACTTTTCTACCTTTTTATGGTCAGCTACGTTATTCTTCCAGCTGTCGCGCGCTGCTCAACGCTGCCTCTCTCGTAGTTCTGCACAATAAGACAAGACGTCAGTTCGGCAATTCAAAGGGTGAATAAAATGAGCAAAATGGAGGGACGATGTTTACTTGGGATGACCCCAAGGTGGTGCGGGACCATGTGCGTTATGTCCTCACCGGCGCCGAACTCCTAGTCACCCGAGATGCAAAAGAGGTCGTCCTCGACGTTCTTATTTGAATCTTCCAAAGCCGAAGACGAAGCCCTTCCGGAGCTGTTTCACCCAGAGGTAGTAGTTGCCTCCCCCGGCCTTACAAATGTCGTATGCATCCTCGATGTCATGGACACCGAGGTATATCCCTAAAGCCTCATTTAATTTCGCCGTGCCCATGACGACCTAAGAAAGAAAATAAATGTCTAAACTAATCCTAAACTAGGAAAGCAAGTAAAATCTTCAAGTCCTCCAATGCACTTTTCCACTTTCCTTTGCTCCAAAGGAGGAATTCCCTATAAAACAAACACAAATAATGTGTAGAATCCGCAAGGAAAATAAAGGAAAGATAAAAAGTACACTAAGCTAAAAATGAGTTCAACTCTATGAAATTCAAAGCTTTCCAATGCATTCCCGCCTGTCACGCGGGTGACCCGGATTCGATCCCCGGCAACGGCTCCAAGAACTTGATCGACACTTAAATGTGCAACGCTTACCGCAAGACTACGGTGTCGTCAAGTAGTAAAGGACTAAAGAGTCCGAATTATCAATCCTACGAAGAGAGGATGGAACAAGCAATGAATCCAATTAAAGGAGAATTGAACTAAGATATAGCTAATAAAGAAAATTGAAGCAAACAATTAAAACTACTAAACTATGCAATGTAAACTATTAATTAACAATCTAAAATATGAAATTAACAAGGTCTAAGCTAACCTAACAAACTACACTAAACTAGTGGATGCATGGTGGTGGAAATGGAAGACTTAAGGTGAAGATGTGGTGTGAAATGTGTATGATTTTAAAACAAGTGGTGTGAAGTGTAGATCTAAAAATCTAGAAATGAAAATAACAAATCAAATAAAGATTTAAATTAACAACAATAAAAATAATAGATTAGGCAATCCAAAATCCACTAAGTATGTAATTAATTCAAACAATGCATGTTCTAATTCAATTCCCAAATCTACAATCCAATTAGCAATCTCTTGCCTAATTAGATTGGATGATATAACAATGAAGATCAAAGTAAAAGAAAATCAAAGGCCAAGATCCTAGATCATCATTTACCTACCCTAACAATAAATCATCAAAATCAAGCTACAAAAGATCAAAGATAAGGGCTCTAGAGCATGCTATGTGAGAGAACTTAATCAAACTACAAAGCATCAATTGAGATTATCCGAGCATCAAGTGTAGAGATAGAACATGAGAAATGAGAGAGATTAGCACAACTAGATCTAAAATCTACTAATCAATCAAGGCACAAGTAGGAAATTTAAACAAAAACATGCATCTAATTGAACTAATCACATTACTTAGCTTCAAAAGGAGAGCCTAATCCAAGAGCTTTAGCCACTAAACATCAAGAAAGAGCTCCAAATCTTCATTAATGAACTTCAATTACACACTCTCTCTCTAGATTAGTTACAAAGAAGCTCCTAATTACAATCTAAAAGTATAGAGAAGGTAAAATAAAATTTCTAAAAGACTAACTTGCCAAAAGATCTCCCCTTCTCTACAAAAGCATTCCAATTTATAGAAACTTAAAAGACATTTGATTGGCTCATTTTCATTCACAAGGATTGCTTCCATTTGATTGGTTGCAACTTGAAGGCTTTTGATTGGCTCTTTTGCTTTCACATGGATTGCTTCAATTTGATTGGTTGCAACAAACTTTCCTCCCAAAAGCATGTGCTTTTTGCCTTTTGTGGTCCTTCATTTTGGAGGCTTTTGATTGGCTCATATCCTTTCACATGGATTTGTGCCATGGCAAGCTTTGATTGGTGGAGAGGTTGGAGTTAGATGAAATATCTTCTATGTAAAAAAAAATATAATTGTTAGGCTTTGAACCGAAAACCTATATCATAGCAACCAAACCTCTAACCAATACACCTACCACTCCTTTGTGTTGGAAAATGACTTATTCTCATCTTATTTTAGAATTCTTCAACACTACTGATGCCTTGGGACATTAGCCGGAAGGTTGGGGTAGTCGCGGGGTCCACCTACACAAGAGAAATTACATAAAAATGCGCTATAAATAATCAGATTTATGGATGATAATCCGATAATCCATTTAATTTGATAGAATGATAAAATCTATGTAAAGCAAATGATATGCATATGATATGCTGATAAAACCCGAACTAATGAGGGGTAAAATATGCAATATTTAACACTCATCATATGCATCCTCGATGTCATGGACACCGAGGTATATCCCTAAAGCCTCGTTTAATTTCGCCGTGCCCATGACGACCTTATAGCCATTGTGCATCAGCTGGCAGGGGGCGAGAGACCAAGCTCTAAGGCAGTCCCTAAGTAAGGGGTGTAAGGGAAACCTAACCCCACCCTCGATTACAGAAATCAAGGGAAACGGCATCCAGCCGCCGAACCAGCAGTGCAGGGCATAGTCAGAAGGAGTCGCCCGCCTGAGGTGGACCCCCTCCGGGATATTATACATCCCCCTGAACCTAGCTATACCCTTAGGGGTCTTTAACTGAAACTTGTCCCCAGCCATTTCTACGACTCAAGGTTGGAGAAAAGTAGACGAGAAGAAACCCTAAGGGGGAAAATCCCTAAAAGACCCAGACTCAGGAAAACTTACAGATGGGCGAATTAGAGCTGAAGATCGATCTGGGTATGCAATCATCCTCACCTAAAGATCTCTGGAGAAGTCCTACTAGAAGAAAGTTGAGAGGTGGAAATGAAGAAGAAGATAAAGAAAGTAAGGAAGAAGAAGACACCCTTATTTATAAAAAGGAAGAAGGCCTCCCTTGGGTGCAATTATGAAATTCGAAAGGGCTACGTCGCGAATCATGCCTGTCCCATCAGTTTGACGGCGCAGTCAGTCATGTAATAACACGTATCACTTCCGGCTCGTTCCCCATAAAGAGCAAGGCATGGTATTGATTACCTCGAAGAGTCGGAACAACGCTGGATATGTGATCAAACATCTCCCATCAGGCTCTGTAGCTTCCAACCTCAAAAGTCTAGAGACCCTAAGAAGTCAGAAGCTAGGGGGAAATTGTGTGGGGAGATTTTTAAGATATCAGGATTATGCTAACTTCGGCAATAAATTGCTGTTTAAGCGCACCCACGTGCCGTCCAAACACACCTCTGCAATAGGGTAAGAGCCTTGGCCGAAACCATCCTGACTTTAGCTACCCAGGCTGACCTTGGCTACGCAGGCTGACCTCAGCTGTCTGCCCGACCTTGGCTGAGGGAGTTAGGTTGCCAGTCAAGATAAATACCATGGTCGCCCCTACTTCCGCCACATCATCAGACACGTGGCTGAGTACGGACACGTGCCAATGGGACAGATGGGCCATCCCAGCCATCTACAATCTTCGCCAGATCGCTGACAAGGCAGCATCCAGCAGCTGTAGCCAAATCAGGGCAGAGCCCGAGGGTGGATCCGATGGGACCTCAACCGCCAAAGACTTGAGACACGATCAGGCCCAACATGACATTCATTTAATGCGATGTGGGCTGATCGGACTGGCAATAAATGCATTATGGGCTATGATGGATCCTCATTTATTACTTTGTGGGCTAATGAGATCATTCCTATCAAATCTAGGGGCCCACTCCAAGATATCAGGAAAAATCCTCTATAAATACGAGGACGTTCCAAGACAAAGGTATGCATACACATCCCCTCTTGAGTCGTTACTCTGTCTCTATTCTCCTTCGACCTTTGTTCTAAATTAGGCATTGGAAAGCCCTGCGCTGTGTACAGCCAGGGTCCTCTGACCGTTTGTTTCTCCCCTTTCAGGCTTTAAGGCAGCTGATCTTCATCATATATTTGGATAAGTCCTACCAGGCACCTTATAATCTTGTGAGTTATAATTTTTGCACTTACACTTTCTATTAGCACAATGGTGCCCAATATACCCGATCAATATGTCACCTGGTGGAATGAGGGCATGTCTCTTGGCAAGTGCCCATAGCTCAGTTAAAACATTTCCTTCTTGTAACCACTAGTTGTGGGTTCAAGTCACTTCATGATAAAAATATGAGGACATTATCTTTTATATAACCATTTCAAAGTCCCAGTTCTAAACATGAATCAGATGGAAAAAAAATCACAGAAAGCCCCTGTCAGTTAGCATTAATCCCTTAAATAGAGCCCTGTAAGTTAGCAGCAACATCTGCATAACATGTGCGTACCATGGACAGAGTTGTGCACCAAAAGCATTGCATAAAGAGTTTCATTTGACATGCATCTGCAAGAATCAGTATTTCTATTTGATAAACATCTGCAAATGCCTACAAAGTTCACACAAGCAAAAATAAAAATACAATATAAATCATTAGAGACTCTGATGCCCCGAATACAAGTTCATGATAACTGTGATTCCTTTATATGATGTCAGTTCTTAGATGGCTTCTTCCTTCTCTGCATAAAGTGATGATGACAGTCTTGATGGCTTCTTCTCTGCATAAAGTCTTTTGTTGGCATCATTTCTGGATTGCAATAATTGAGATGCAATAGACATGCAACAATAGACTCTCAAAATGCATGCCCAATTTTGGTGTCATGTTTTCATCTACATTCGGATAGTGGACAACTGATGATGAGGAGGAGGTCATATTCATATGTAATCTGGATCACAAATAATTAAAATTGGTCATAACAGACCCAAAGAAAGCATGTGATGGGTTTTTTTTTCCATCAAAATATTCATGAAGCTACCATGTTCTCTCAAACTCATTCGTCAAGGTTTCTACTGGGCATCAATATGACCGATATAACACAAACACAAGCATTTCATTAATTTCTAAACAAATGAGGTGATGAGGTAGACCTCTATGATGCTTTGGCTAAACAATTCACATTTCAAATACCATCACAGCCAACGTAATTCACATCACTAATACCATCACAGCCAAAGCAATTCACATATTTAATACTATCACAGCCAAAGAAATTCACATGTTTAATACCATCACAGCCAAAGAAATTCACATGCTGAATACCATCATATTATGAAACAGAGTGATGGAGCAGAGAGGTAAGCCATTTCACCTATAATGCAATTCCTGTGTATTCTACTCCAAACAAGCAAACCCATAGCAGTTTTAAAGAACATTATGCATATATCAATCAATAAATCACCTTACTCCATTTTGAAAGAAGAACCCAAATCATCAATTCATCATACCCTTAATAAAAAAGGGAAAATTGTAGATTAAGCCAAAAGAAGGATGCACTATAGATGATAACAAATGTATTTGCATGACTTGATGTCAGTTTACACAGACAATGTAAAGAAAGAAAGAATTTGATATAACCAGAGGCACTTGCTTGTGCCTTTGTTAACGTGCTGGGGTCTGGGGTTGTTCAGCAAAAACGAGAACCCATTTTCACTCAGTTGTAAGATAAGAGACTGCAATTGAAATACAAGTCACTAGAAAGGAAGATATTTTGTGCACCCTTTAGAAACAAAGGATCTAACCCATTTTCACTCAGTTGTAAAAAATGAGATTTTGTAATTTTTAGGTGAAAATCCCCACTTTCAATTGAAAGTTTACAGTAGGTTTAGACACATATTGGGGATATAGCACGATCCCTTAAAAAATGTCTAGACATAAAAAAATCAAAACTAAAAACAACCCAGATCTCATAACCCACAACCCATCACAAAACATCAATTGAAACTAGAAGATCTATTGACATCCTTTGAAACTGAAACCGCTGCTGGTGTTTTAATGGACTAAAACCAAAAAAATTGAAAACCCACAAAAGAACCAAAAAAGATCGCTCCGACCTGTGGAAGGGGCTGGGCTGTAGCGAGAGAGACCTCCGGGACATGGCGATGGTCCAACCTTCTTGTCAAAGAAACCCCTTTTCCGGATCCGGGCAGCGAGCGCTACATCGGGAGAGACGATGCGAGAGCGATCGAGCTGTAGTAGGGAACCTGGAGGCGAGAGCGATCGATTGGAATGGCTGAAAGTTGTAGCCGAAAGGAGCTCTGGATTTTTGGATCGAATGGAAAGGGGGAAATGAAGAAAATGGGCGCCCGTTTCTCAAAACCCATCCTTACATAAAAAAAGGTTGCAGCTGTTGGATCTACTTTACAGATCCAACAGCCCTTAAGACAGTTCTCACATATAAGGTGAGAACTGTTCTCACCTGATATAACACTAAGATGATGGCGTTCTAAAAAAATGCATATAGATAATGGTGATGCAAGAGGAAGTGACTAGAGAAAAAAATATCATGTCCGAGACAATGATAATAAGAGAAAACCCCTCGGTCCCAACTTCCACATGTAGAGGTGTGATGAAGTGTGGGAAGGGAGTTGGGGGGTATGCACAAGGGTGAAACTTGGTTCAGGGCAAACCGAAACCTTTATGGCCCAACCCAACCAAAAGTAAAATTGGGTGGGCTCTATTCAAGTTTGGATTAAGCTTGGACTTGTGTTTTGGGCCTGCATAATATTTGGGTCAGGTTTGGAAATAGGCTTTAGAGCAATAGAGCAACTCCAACAGAGTTGCTATTTTGCTGCCTCACTCTCCAACGGGTAGAAAAGGCAAGTCAATCATGCTCCAAGAGAACTGCCAAAGGTGTGATGGCATTTGGCGTTCCATCTCGTATGCCAAATTTGGCATGTGATAAAGTGGTATGCCAAATAATATTTTTGAATTAAACAATGGATGGAGACTTGAATGAAAGAGCCGTTGAGCTTTTTTTTTGGACCGTTTGAATTAAATAATGGCTGGAGACTTCAACAGTTACATGCATTTTTCAACCATTGCACATTTTTTTTGGACTGTTGAAAATATTTATTATGTTAATTTGAGAAATCTTTGGAGGTAGGATATCTATAAATTAGGAGTGTTTGAGGTCCTTCTTTTTCCTCATTCACACTATGGATTCTCAATTCTCTCAATTTCCTAATTTTTCTACCCAATATTCATAATTTTTCGTTGAGGCATCCGAATTCCCTACTGATGATGCCCTAAAAAAAAAGACATTTGGTCGAGGTGCCGACTTGAGTATAAAAGAACACTATTTTCTTGTCGGTTCATGGTTGAACACCAGTCTGGATGCTGTGCATGGAAACGAGCAGAAACTTGGGGCTTTTTGGGAATGAGTGGGAGAATACTATCATAACAATAAGCAATTTCCTAGTGCTCGAACAGATAAAATGTTGTCACAACGATGGCAAAAGATTCAAGCTTCTATCAACAAATTTTGTGGATGTCTTGCCATAATTATTTACAGAAATCAAAGTGGCACAAATGAACAAGATAAGGTAAAATTAGATATATAAATGAAGTTTTTTTATTCTTAATTACTTTGAGCTTAAATTTCATTTTCAGATTGCATAAGCAAAAAAAAAGTTTACGAAAATCTTTACAGATCAAGATTCACCTTGGACCATGCTTGGATCTTGTTGAGGCACCAATCATCGTAGATACAACTACAACAACAAGTAGTAGAGAAGACATCCATAAAAAGAGCAAAATCTTCAACTTCCGGCTACTCATCATCTTCTAATCCAAGCACTCCCATAAATATTGAGGAGGATGAGACAAACAACAATACTTATGATTCCATGACGAGACCACCAGGCAGAAAGGCTGAGAAGAGAAAGATAAAGCAAACCACTATCAACAAGCCCACACCTGTTGCATATCTCATCCAAAAAATAATGGATGACAAAAAGGAAAGAGATGAGAAAAATAGAGCTCTTTATGCAAAAAATCAAGCAAGATGAGAAGAAGGTGCAATTAAAGAAAATACAAATGGAGATTGTGTATGGATACGTCCAATATGTCTGAGGAGCAATAATAATACTATGCTAAAAAAAGACTTGAAATTATGAGAGGAGGGTTGGGTGGTTTTTTTAATTGTATTTTATTTTCATAATTAATATTTATTTATTTTATTAATGAATTATTGTTTTTTTAAATATAATATTATACTTTAATTTTATAAAGTTGTCATATATCACTAGCCATTTTATAGCCGTTGGAGAAAATTAGCCGTTTTATAGCCATTGGAATATTTCATATATATAGACCACTCTTGAAAAAAATTCTTACACCCCAAATTCTTACTTCTCTTCTTCTCAAAATAAGAAAATATTTGGTGCATATCTTCATAGATGCCTTAAAATTATATTGATTCCTCTTCTGATGCAACAGATGGGCTATGGTATACTGTCATAAATTTTGTTTCGGACGAAGAGTTGCAGATGTTGTGTAGGGCTGCTCTAAGAAAAAAGAAAGAAAGAAAACTTACAAAGGAGAACGAGAGTGCATCGTGGTTATATTCAAGGTCACGTAGTTATCAATAGAGGACGAATCTCAGGACATCATAGGCTTTACAATGACTACTTCAGTGAAAACCCTGTCTACACTCCCTCTCAATTTTGAAGAAGGTTTCAAATACGCAAACCTTTTTTTCTTCGAATTGTAAATGCAGTGGAGGGTCATGACCCATACTTTCAACAAAAAAGAAATTGTGCCAACATTCTTTGTTTATCAGCTCTTCAAAAGGTCACAACTACAATGAGGATGCTTGCTTATGGAGTTGCAGTGGATGCTGTGGACGATTACATGAGGATCGCTGAAAGTACCTCTATAAAATCAATGAAAAGGTTTGTTCAAGCGATCATTAATGTTTTTGCAATGAGTACTTGAGAAAACCAAATGATGTTGACATTTGTAGGTTGTTATCGGAATGTGAGAGACACAGGTTTCGTGAGATGCTAGGTAGCATAGATTGTATGCATTGGAAGTGGAAGAACTGTCCAATTGTGTGGAAAGGCATATATATGCTCGTGGAGACCACCACAATCCTTCTTTAATTCTTAAAGTTGTGGCTTCGTATGATCTTTGGATATGGCATGCTTTTTTTGGACTACCGGGATCGCACAATGATATCAATGTGTTGGATCGATCTCCTATATTTACCTACCTCGCTGAAGGCCGAACTCCTCCCACCAATTACTTAATTAATGGTCATGAATATACAACTGGCTACTACCTTGCTAATGGCATATATCCATCGTGGGAGACATTTGTAAAAACAATTTCATGTCCTAAGCCAAAGACCACAAATTTTGCTGCAGCTCAATAGTCCGCAAGGAAGGATTGGAGCGTGCGTTTGGAGTGCTACATGCGTGTTTTGTAGTTTTTTGTGGGCTTGCTCGTTTCTAGGATCGTCAAACACTTCAGCATATAATGAAGGCATGCATCATAATGCATAACATGATGTCGAAGATGAATGGGATGAAAGTCTTCCACCCAATTACGATGCACGAGAGAGTGAATGTAGTGACCTTACTGTATCACGTGATCACACTACAGAATTTCATTCAAAACCACTTGTGCATTCACGACAAAAGAACACATTTCCAACTTCAAGCCGATCTGGTCGAGCACTTGTGGCATTTCCAAGGTCAATATGAAGAAGTTTGTGATTGACTATGATATTATGTAATTTGATTTTACTTTTTCAATGAATAATGGGTTTCAAGTACAATTTGTGCATTTTATAATTTTTTTAGTAATTTATTACTTTAATAACATTTAAATTGTACCAAATTCCATTAAATATAAATAAGATATATGTAGTAAAGAAAAATTGGGGTTAAATAATAAAATAATAATTTGACATCTCTCTTCGAGTTGCCCAAGTGAGATTCCAAATTTACATATGTTTTTTTTTTTGCCACACAAGCCTTTATTTTGAAAAAGGCATATCCAAATTTGAAGTGCCTCTTGGAGATGCTCTTAAGTCCCTAAATTCAAGCTAGCCACCCAGCTTCCTGTATAAACAACTATATATACAATGTATGGTATATTAAGCAGTATACACTCTTTGCGATAGATGCACTATATGGCCATATTCAATCAGTCTGGATCGCCTATCGCAGCTATTACACAAGAATAGTGTAACGCATGCCTGAAACTATTTTGTAGGGCCCACCCACATAGAGATTCTTTTGGACCGTTCTGAAGGTGAATCCCGTTTCCTATATCGTCAAATTTCAGTTCAATAGGAGTAGGTCTTAGCATCCTATTGAGGATATGATTGAAAGCATGATCGGGCACTAATGTGATCGATTGGCACTGAACACCTCTCAATTAGTGCGCAGTGCGATCAATCGGATTGTGCGACCGATCGATAGGCACTGGGCACCTCCCAGTTAGCTGAGAGTTTTCACAGAGCGATCGATCGAACTGTACGACCAATCGATCGGACTGTAAACGCTCACAGGTAATTGGGAACTGTTCACTGTCCGATCGATCGCACAGGGCAACCGATCGATCGGACAGCGAACCTGTAGCCCAAAAATGGGTTTCTGTCTCCATTCTCCTCCGGCCAATCTATGGCTAACCTGCAGAAATTGAGCCTCCATGCTCTCCCATTCATTCCATACATCACATTGACACCATTTCTAGCAATTTAAACAATTCTAAGATCTCTAATTAATAATTAAACAAACTCAAATTCCCAAAACCTAATCTAGCATATTAACCCAAATCAATAACAGATCAGGCTTGGAATTAGGGAAATCTATCAAGAATCATAGCCAGATCAATAATAAAATAACACACATGTTTATAATGAAATGCAGATCTACTTGCCTCAACCAAGAAGAAGATAGGAATTGGGTGAAACTTGAGGAGAAGTCTTTCTACCCCGAAATCCACAATCTAACCCAACCAAACACAACCTAAAACTCCAGGGAGAAGAAAAGAGAGGAAAAGATCGATATCGAACCTAAATCTAACCAAAAGAAAAGATGATTAAAAGATGAGATTGTGAGAAGTCTTACCAAATTGGTACCAGAAGAAAGAGAAGATTGCGAGGAAGAAGTTTAACGGACCGGATCTTCAAGTAAGATCTTCTAGGGTAGAGTTCTGGCTTGAAAAGGCAGAAGAAGAAATGGGGCTGTTGTTCTCTCTTTCGTTGCAGAGAAAGAATAAGAGATTAGGGTTAATCTCGTTTATGAAGAAGAGAGAGATAAAAAGACTAATTTGCTCATTTAGTGGGTCCGGTGAAGAATGGATCACTTGAAGGATTTCTAATCGCCAGATCGCGACGAGTCAAGAGACAAAAATGATCAGCGTGACAAAACCTTTCCAATGAATCCAAAAATCACGGTGTTTGGAATATTTTGAAAAAACATTTAATTTTTCCTAAATTACGAACTACCCCCTACTAGGATCAAACGAACTCAGAATCGTACGAAACTTCGCAGACACTAATCTAATGCTAAAAGAAACTCGCTCATGATCTAAACCCACTTAAATATTTAAAATATAATTAAATAAAATAATAACAAATTAAACGGGTCAACGGGTTAGGTTTTGGGCCCAACTGACCCAATAAGGTCACATACCTTAGAACTCTCACAAATAAAAAGAACATTTGGTCCCCCAAATGCCTAAACATACCTCATCTGGAAAAATATAAGGGTACGCCTTCAGAATCTGATCCTTCAGCTCCCACGTAGCCTCCTCCGGACTGTGGTTCTCACACTATACTTTGACCCATTGGATGGTCTTAGTACGCAACACTATCTCCTTAATGTCAATGATCTGCGCTGGCCGTTCTACGTAGGTGACATCTGCTTATAGCTGAAGTGGCTTGTGCTGCAACACGTGAGTGGGATCTGGAATATACTTCCGAAGCATTGGGACATGAAATACGTCATGTACACCCGCTAGCTCCGGCGGTAGCACCAAACGATAAGCCACGTCTCCAATGCTGCTCTTGATCTCAAACGGTCCCACAAAGCTCTTAGCAAGCTTCCCTTTCTGCCCGAATTCGACAACACCTCTCATCGAGGATACCTTTAGAAAAACCATATCACCAACTTGGAATTCCAAAGGTCTCCACCTCTTGTCTGCATAGCTCTTCTGACGATCACGTGACTCCTTCATTCTCATCTGAACAACACTGAATTTCTCACTGGAATCAGCAATCTCCGAGGGGCCATGAAAACTTCGAACTCCTACTTACTCCTAACATCCCGGAGTCCTACATCCCTCCCATACAATGCCTCAAATGGTGCCATACCAATACTTGAATGATAGCTGTTATTGTAGGCAAACTCACATAGAGGCAAACTCTCATCCAACTCTCTTTGAAATCCAAAACACATGCTCTGAGAAGATCTTTCAACGTCTGAATGGTACGCTCTGACTGTCCATCTGTCTGAGGGTGGTAAGCTGTACTGAACTTCAACTGGGTACCCATAGATGACTGAAAAGTAGACTAAAATCGAGAGACAAACTTAGTGTCTCGATCGGATACTATGGACTTAGGCACTCCATGTAGCTTGACTATATTGTCCCTGTACATCTTAGTCATCTTATCCATAAACTAACCAGTCTTGAATGGTAGGAAATGTGCTGACTTAGTTAATCTATCCACAATCACCCAAATAGCATCATTGCCTTTCTTGGTGTTCGGCAATCCCGACATGAAATCCATGGTGATATTCTCTCATTTCCACTATGGAATCTCCAACGGGTGAAGCAAACCAGGAGGCTTCTTGTGCTCTGCCTTAATCTGTTGACAAGTCATACACCTGGAGACGAATTCTGCAATCTCTTTATTCATTTTCACCCACCAATAGTGATTCTTCAGGTTCTGATATATCTTAGGACTCCCTGGGTGAATAGAATATCTGGTATGGTGTGCATCTGTCATCAGCTCTGACTTAATGTCTCGAACATCTGGCACACACAACCTATCCTTGCAATAAAAACTCCCTCAATCAATCTGAACTCTGGCTTGTCATCCATATGTTCAATGATTCTCTGCAACTCTAGATCATCCTTCTGGCATTCCTTGATCCTATTAACTATCTCTGGCTCCCAAACTCCCATAGTAGCAACTAGGACCTTCTCATTAACTGGCCAGACTTCCACATCCATATCTCTGAACTGCTCCATCCATCTCCATTCAACCATTATACAACCACTGAATGCTGCCTTCCTACTGAGAGCTTCTGCTACCACATTCACCTTTCCAGGATGGTACTTGATCGGAAAATCATGATCCTTTATGTACTCCATCCATCTCCTCTGCCTGTTATTCAGATCACCCTGTGTAAACAGGTATTGTAGGCTCTTGTGATATGTATGCACCTCAAATCTCTCTCCATACAAATAATTCCTCCACAACTTTAATGCAAACACCACTGCTGTTAGCTCCAAATCATGTGTGGCGTACTTCTTCTCATGATCCTTCAATTGCCTCGACCCATAAGCTATCACCTTCTCATGCTACATGAGAACACAACCTAAATCAATCCCTGATGCATCTGTGAAAAATCACAAATCCTCCACTTCCAGCGGGTAAGGCAAGTATGGGTGCTGTAGTCAACCGGGTCTTCAGCTCTTGGAAACTCCTTTCACACCCTTCCGTCCACACAAACGGAATATCCTTCCTGGTCAACTTAGTTAACGGAGATGCTATGGTAGAGAATCCTTTCACGAATCTCTTGTAGTAACCTGCAAGTCCAAGGAAACTGCGAATTTCTGCTACATTCCGCGGGCTACTCCAATTAACAACTGCAGCAATCTTCTTGGGATCCACTGTCAGTCCTTCCTTGGAGACAATGTGGCCCAAAAATGCCATTTGCTCCAACCAAAACTCACATTTGCTCAACTTAGCATACAGTTGGTTCTCCCTCAAAACCTGTAAAGATGTTCTCAACTGATGCTCATGCTCCTCCTTAGTCTTCGAGTACACCAATACATCATCTATGAAGACAACTACAAACTGATCCAAGAAAGGAGCAAATGCCTTATTCATCAATGCCATAAAAATTGCTGGAGCGTTTGTCAACCCGAAAGGCATCACGAGAAACTCAAAATGGCCATATCTCGTCCGGAATGTAGTCTTAGGAACATCCTCGTTTCTGACTCGCAATTGATGGTAATAGGAACGGAGATCTATCTTCGAAAAGAATTGGGCTCCCTGCTAACGGGTACTTGTTCTTAACAGTCACCTGATTCAACTATCTGTAATCTATACACATCCTCATAGTCCCGTCCTTCTTCTTCACAAATATCACCGGAGCTCCCCACGGTGAAACACTGGGCCTGATAAAACCCTTATCCAACAGATCTCCTATCTGAGTCTTCAACTCTTTCAATTCTGCTGGTGCCATCCTATAAGGGACCTTTGAGATAGGTGTTGTACCTGGCTGTAATTCTATCATGAAATCCAACTCATGGACAGGTGGCAAACCAGGGATCTCATCCGGAAACACATCCGGGAATTCTCGCACCACTGAAATCTCATCAACAGACTTGGACTCTTTGTCTTCCGCAATAAATGCAATAAAGCATTCGCAACCGCTCCTCATCAACCGCTCTGCCTTCAATGCAGAAATCACCCGAGTGGAGATGGGCTTTTCAGCTCAAATAAACTCAACACTATGATCTGCACTCTGTAACTTCACGGTCTTGTTAAAACAATCTAACACTGCTCAGTTCGTAGCTAACCAATCCATACCAAGTATCACATCAAACTCAGCCATTGGTAAGACGATCAAACTGACGGTCAGCTGAACTTCCCCAATCTGAATACTACACCTAGGGTAGATAACATTACAAGTTACATGTCTACCTACAGGGGTGGCTACTATTAACTCATATGGTAGTATCTCCTTATCCTCCCCCAAGTGAAGTGCAAAAACTGGTGCAACAAACGAGTGTGTGGATCCAAAATCAAACAGAACTTTAGCATCAAATCCACAAACTAAAAGTGTACATTCGATGACATTCCCTGTAGCCTCTGCTTCCTCATGCGTCAGAGCATAAGCTCTCCATGCCTGCTGGGGACGCTGCTGATGATACTGCTGCGGTGGTCTCTGACCACGACCCTGGAATCTGGGTGCTGGGGGTCTCTGCTGATATTGCTGCTGAGGTACTAGAGGGCGCTGCTGTGGTGGCTGAGGTGGTCGGACAATCATCTGCTGCTGCTGTGGCCTAGCCTGTGCCGGAGGCATCTGTCTCAATGGCTGTGCAGGATGTGGTGGCCTGGGTGCCGGAGCTGGGAATGCTAGTGGTGCCACTCCTGTCTTCCCTGGGCAATTGCGAATGTTATGCCCTGGGTCTCCACAATGGAAACATGCCCCTGACTGTTTCTTGCAATCACGACCATAATGATTTCCTCTACAATGGATGCAAGAGATTCGTTGTGGCTGTTGTCAGAGTGTAGGCTCAAACCGTAGCCTCTTAGGCGCTGGTTGCTGATACAACAGGGACGAAGAACCCTATGACCTGGGCTAAGGTATCAATGCTAATATCCTCTGCTACTCCAAAACAATCACATTTTTCAGGGACTCCTCTGCCTAATATGCTTCCTTGACTACATCATCATAGTTGGTCAGTCTGCTGCGCTGAACCTACATCTTGATGTCTGCTTGCAGCCCCTTAATAAACCTCCGGACTCTCTCTGACTCTGGCTGAATCAGACTCTCAGCAAATCGGGATAGATGGGTGAAGGCAATCTCATAATCCTGCACTGGTGAATCACCCTGTACCAGCCACTCAAACTCCTCCATCTTCTGATCCCTATAGTGCTCTGGGATGAATTTCTTCTGGAACTGCTCAGTGAAGGTCTTCCAGGCTACATCTTCAGCGATTGCCTCATACGTGTGCTTGGTGGTCTTCCACCATCTCTCAGCTGCCCCACGGAACATGTGAGCTGCAAGCTGCACCTATTGGATGCCCATGCACCGAAACACCTCATAGATTTTCTCCATCTGGACTACCCACTCATCTGCAATAGCGGGGTCCTCAATACCATGGAACTCAGGTGGGAATCTCTTCCTGAACTTCTCAACCAGCTCATTGAGATCATACTCTTTGGTCTGTGGCTGGCCCACCTTCTGCACTACCTCAAGCATCTGTGCTTGGAACACAGCCTAGTCCTCATTCTGCTTTTGGCTCTGCTCAGCCATATATTTCTAGGACTGGATGAAGGCTGCCATGAACTGATGAAATTGGTTCTCGGCGCCATTCTGAGAGGAACTACCCTCACCTCGGGTATTATGTCTACCAGCCATAATCCTGTAAAATATTCAAGGTTAGTTTCTATATGCCCCAAGCTAATCAAACAATACTAGAAAATAATACTAAGAGATCAGCCTACTGACTAATGGAATCCTCACACGCGTCCTATGGTTTCTAAAAATTTTACCCTGAGAAACCAACCAATGCTCTGATACCATCATGTCACGTCCCCCGAACCCGATTAAAAAATAAACCGGATCCGGAGAGTGAAATTTAGGACTAATTAATTTTTTTTCCTTTAATCCCAAAGATCGTAAGTCAGCTGTGAGGATATTACATTTCAAGCCTCAAGACATTAATAAATTACGGAATTCATACAAATCTAGGCATATGGAATATCAAAACGATGAATAATAGCTTCTCATAAATATTAAAGTTGCAAGAATGAATAAACAAAACCAACCAAAGAGTTAATTTATTTACAATGGCCAACCCAATATCTAAGGCCATTAAAAGAAACTCAAGTCGATGAAATAAAGTTCAACGAGAGAAATAAATAAAGAATGTAATCTAATGTAGTCCCATATGAATCTCTCTCTAGTGCCCGGTATGATGATGCTACTCTACGTCATCGGCATGCCACTCTTGTGCCTCCTCTGCTGGTTGGAGATCCTCAGTGATCTCCTCACCAGCCTGCTCCTCGTAGTAGTAGTAACCACCTGAGGTGTCTGCACACCAAGGAGCAGAGTCAACGACATGTTGGGCAATAGATAAGCAATGCATAATAAACATGACATGCATCAAATGTAGAATAATGACAAGTACATAATTATCTGAATACAAGGTAAGCGAAGCTAGGCATAAAGCGAGAATAATAATCCATAGAAAAAATAACAGGAATCCTAACAAATTATCTAACAATAACTACTATCCATGCAATGCAAAAACAATAACAAGAGGGAGACTTCGAGGATGTCCAAGCCACCTCCCGGGGTACCAGTACAATCCAAGCAAGACTACTGATACCAAAGTCCGGCTCCAGTAGGATCCAAGCTCCCAGTCCTAGGAATAGTAGCACGGTCCAAGCCCACCCCCAACTATTCAATGCCATGGATGCCGTCCAAAGCCGACTGCCCACCCTGACAACCGAGTAACCGGTTAGTCATTAAACCCCAAACTGCAGATGGACATGATATGCAAACAATAATAGAGGTGTTCTGACACAAGGACAAACAAGACAAGCAAGTCTGGCTAGTTCCATGTACAAGACAAGATCTTAGGGATTATCTAATTCAAGACAATACAAGACAAGTGATCCACGTTATAATCCCTTTCATTGCTAGCCAGTCATGTTTATCAATACAAGATACAGGTTCCTAAGGTACACTCTAAGTCAGGTCCAAGTCCTAAATTCTATAAGAATTTATGTTTCATATATAATTAAGTATTTACGCCAAGAGAGTGTACAAGGAACAGTAACAACAGATAAAGTCACAAGTCAAGGAAGAATTATAATCCAAACCTAGGCAAGTGGTGTCATCCCTATCTATCAGAGTGCATGTGAAAATTGAACCAATGATGATTCTAGAGAAATCCCTTAGTGTACAATCATGTTAAGCATCTATTTAGACAATCCCATAAGCATTCGGTTAGACCATGTGTAATACACGAATACCTAGACAACCCATCGAAGAACACCAAGGCACGTGCTTCGATTTTAATCCCCATTAATGGTCAAGTGAGAGTAAGTTTATGGTTTCCAATATCTAAAGCCCAAACCTAAGTTAAACAATCTCTTTCCCAAATAAACAAGAGTTGGATCATAATTTAAGTAATAACATCACTTCCCGATCTCTGATCGTAGTGAAAGTAGAACCATTGAATTTTACGTCTCGAGGGCTTTCCAACGGTATACAATACGTAGAAATCCAACGGGCGGATTAAAATTACAAGTCTCCTAAGTTTTAGTGACCATGCACCCTTCGATCGATCGTACCGAAGGTGCGATCGATCAGCACTGAACACCTCTTAGTTATGCGCAGTACGATTGATCGGACTGTGCGACCGATCGATCGGCACTAGGCACCTCCCAATTAGTTGAGAGTTTTCACAGAGCGATCGATCGAACTGTACGACCGATCGATCAGACTGTAAACGCTCACAGTTATCTGGGAACTGTTCACTGTCCGATCGATCGCACAGGGCGACCGATCAATCGGACATCGAATCCATAGCCCGAAAATGGGTCTCTGTCTCCATTCTCCTCCGGCCAATCTATGGCTAACCTGTAGAAAATGAGCCTCCATGCTCTCCCATTCATTCCATACATCACATTGACACCATTTCTAGCATGACACCATTTCTAGCAATTTAAGAAATTCTAAGATCTCCAATTAATAATTAAACCAACTCAAATTCCCAAAACCTAATCTAGTATATTAACCCAAATCAATAATAGATTAGGCTTGGAATTAGGGGAATCTATCAAGAATCATAGCCAGATCAATAATAAAATAACATACATGTTTATAATGAAATGCAGATCTACTTGCCTCAACTAAGAAGAAGACAGGAATTGGGTGAAACTTGAGGAGAAGTCTTTCTACCCCGAAATCCACAATCTAACACAACCTATTACCAAGGAGAAGAAAAGAGAGGAAAAGATCGATATCAAACCTAAATCTAACCAAAAGAAAAGATGATTGAAAGATGAGATTGTGAGAAGTCTTACCAAATCGGTACCAGAAGAAAGTGAAGATTGCGAGGAAGAAGTTTAACGGATCGGGTCTTCAAGTAGGATCTTCTAGGGTAGAGTTCTGGCTTAAGAAAGGCAGAAGAAGAAATGGGGCTGCTGTTCTCTCTTTCGTTGCAGAGAAAGAATAAGAGATTAGGATTAATCTCGTTTATGAAGAAGAGAGAGATAAAAAGACTAATTTGCTCATTTAGTGGGTCCGGTGAAGAATGGATCACTTGAAGGATTTCTGTTCGCCGGATCGTGACGAGTTAAGAGACAAAAATGATCAGTGCGACGAAATCTTTCCAATGAATCGAAAAATCACGGTGTGTGGAATATTTTGAAAAACACTCAATTTTTCTTAAATTGCGAACTACCCCCTACTAGGATCAAACGAACTCAGAATCGTACGAAACTTCGCAGACACTAATCAAATGCTAAAAGAAACTCGCTCATGATCTAAACCCACTTAAATATTTAAAATACAATTAAATAAAATAATAATAAATTAAACGGGTCAACGGGTCAGGTTTTGGGCCCAATTGACCCAATAAGGTCACGGACCTTACAATGACCCATCGTCAAGACCCCAAAACAGGATTAGGGATCGTGAAACTGAGAGTTAAGTAAAAATTATGTTTCTCGCAAGATCCGCGTGTGTGAGTATATTATGTTCCAACACACTCTGAATAATTTGGGAAAGCTTTCGTGGCGTTGCGACCCGAAGTCCGTGGCCATCAAATTCTGTGTCGCACTCAACCGCTAGCATAAACTATCATATCAACAATCATATCAGACTGGGATAAACCATCACAATAAAATACAGAGCTGACAGTAATAGGATATTACATTCCCATATATGTTCAAGTTACAAATATCAATGTGTGCATTAATTACAATCCCGAGAAAAAGGCTAACAAAAGCCATACAATAACAAGCTAAATAAACACTACCCCACATATGACGTAACTCAGATGTCAAGCTCAATGTCTATGTGACATAGCCGACAAACTACCTGCAACTCATGGCTCCATAGCCAACACAAGCACTCATCTCAGGCGAAGAAGTCTGAACCTTAGTACTAAAGTAGTGGGTCAGACACGACGGTCTGGCAGGTGGGTGAAAAGATATAAACAATATGCTGAATGATAAAACATGTAATAAACCATGTTATCTGATAAAAAAATTATACAAAATTAAAAATGTATAGGAAATCATGAATATCTGAAAAAATCCTATATTCATATAAAACGGGTATAAAACATGAATATTTGACAAAACATGTATTCCTTTAAAGCATGTATAAAACATGGACATTTGATAAATCGGGGATTCATTTAAAGCATGTATAAATAATGAATTTCATAAAAGGTAATGCATCATTTATTAAGAAAAGACATGATCAATATAAAGTAGTAAAGGTACCAAGGACCAGGAGCTGTCAAGATGGCAACACACAAAGCTTAATCCTCTCTCACTAAAGTGATGAGAGCTATCGGGGCGTTGACCTCAGTCACACGAGGTGAGGAGAGTCAACGATATATATATACATATAGCTAGACAAGACCACGGCCGCAGAACCGGGTAACGGGACAAGATCCAACTGCAGCTAGCGGGACAAAAGGGGGATCTCCAAGCTGGTGGATCAGACCGACAAGGTATATCCAAGCTTAGTGGTGCCGTTTCATAGGTATATGTAAGAAAACAAAATAAATACATGCATGCATTGATTGACTGTGCGTTCATTGCTCAGTGCTACCGAGGTCGGCGGACGTGGGAGTCTGTTTGATCAGACCCATTCGCGCCCGGGGGGCAGAAGTGGGTATCAACATTTTTTTGTGTGGGTGTGCCAGATTTTCTATTTTTACTTGGAATTGCAAGTGGTGATCCGGAGATTGACCTTCGCAAGTGAAAAGGAAATCAACTTCTTTCAAGTTTTCCATTGCACGTATATTTAAGAAAAGAGACATTTTCTTGGTTTACCGTGAAAGGCGATTTTTTTGGCATTATAGTCGATTTTTGCCCTTTATAGCTGATTTTGGCGTTTATAGCCGATTTTGTCGTTTATAGCCGATTTACAATTCTTATCAATAATGAAAGACAAGAGTTGTGATTTTTGTCTCTTTTGGAAAAATACAAAATACAATGAAAAGCAAGAAAAGGAGGATCTAACTTCTCAGCAGATTGTGGGGGACTCGTTCAGATTGACGGTCGTAAGTCATATGTGGACTTCGCCATCATCCATGCAGATGAGAACAGAGGATGCTCTTGATTCGCTTGGCTTGACTATAACCTCAGATTTTTAGAGGACAAAGACCAAGAGGAGGTACTATGTCTAATAAAAAAACTAAGTAGACGGGCTGAAAAGCCACGTCTAAGCCATTGGAGGCAGAAGGAGAAGGCAAGGACCTTGGGGGGTGGGGGATACCCCCTAAGGGACTTTTGTCACCTTATAGCGGTGGCCGGTGCAGAACTTCAGCAGAGTTTTCTTTCTTCTTTCTCTCGAATTTTCTGTGCTTTTTTCTGATCTGGGATGTGATGTCTGTATCTGATCTCTTTTTTCCGATCTTTTTCCGATCTGGATTTCTTTAGAGTACTCTCCTATTTATAGGCTCTTGGTAGCCATTTAGGAGATTTTATGGGCTTTAATCATCATTAAGCCGCATAATGGGAGGAGTTACAAGTTTTAATTCATTTATTTTGTAACTCCTTTTTATTGGCTTCTGATTGGCCGGTGGAGATTGAGGGCATTTAATCGCCTTTAATCGCCATGATGGGAGGAGTTTCATGGGTTAAATGCCATGAATCAATTGACTTGTAACTCTAGGATGCTTGCTTCTGATTGGGCCGTCCAAAGAAATGAATTAATGACTGCAATAAAGCTAGTCAATTAATCGCATTAAGTGGTCGCCGAGCAGTTGAAGAGTCGCGGGCCGTGCCGCGTCTTTTGGGATTCTTCTGGCAATGATCATCGATGGATCTTCATGTAGATCGACATCGGATGACCATGTAACTTCAGGTATTGGTTGCCAACAGCGGGTTGGTGCCATCTGTCCTGTCGATTTCTCGATCGGTCGGGTATAAAGCACACTTTTTTGGTTGACCGGTTGGCGATCAATGTTGATTTTGATACTCTTGATGATTGACCCGTGATTTTGATGGATGTCAAAGGATTTGGTACCTCAAAAGTATGAAGTTTGAAAAATCCCAGGAGTCGGAATCTTTGAATCACAAAAAATGATGAAAA